>JAODKE010000125.1:7546749-7558377 GCA_026779605.1 Mormyrus hasselquistii
GGGGATAGAGGCCAGGTTCATCAATCTCACCCCCACAATTGGTTTCAGCTCCTGTCCGATGTGATAGCAAGGGGGATTACAGCAGTCTGCTTGTCATGGGAGGGCAGAAATAATGGGAACAGAGACTGTTGATCACGGAGGGGACTGATCTGCAGCTCGGAAGCCTGGTCCCTAAGTATCTCCAGATCCATCTGAAATGTTCTGACGCCCTCCCCATTGGCCTCTGGCTTTGGCTCCAGCGAGCTGGCCCATGCCCCTTTCTGAGTTCCTTACTTTTTGAATAAAAATGTGTGAATAACTAAATCTAAGTCTCTGGAGAGAGAGGCGTTTTTATTATTCTCCAGGGAGGAAGTCTGAATGAGAATTTTGTTATCTCTGCAGCCTCATGCAGCAGAAAAAAAATGTGCACGGCTCCCCCCACCCCCAGATGGCCATGCACAGGCTGACCACACTCGGCTGAGGGCTGTCTTGTTGTCTTGCGTGTGACGGCAACCTGCAGTGATGAAAAACACAGGCAGGCGGCTGTACGGAACGCCGGTGGGTGCTAATCCTCACAGTAGGACTGGTGTCGTGATTGTATGGGAGCAGGAGCTAGTGGGGGAAGGACAGCTTTGTGGGACTCGCTTTAAAATGTAGCTTCTATTCTCTGCCTTCTGCTCTCTCTCTCTCTCTCTCTCTCTCTGCCCCCAAACCCAGCCATCTTCGCACAACCTCTCCCTTGTGTTTTTGTAGACCCAACTAGGGCCCTAGTGTCTCATTGTTAAACAGAGAAAACATGGCCTCCCTTTCTGTAAGGAAAGTCGAAAGCTTATCTTCGCTAGCATGCAGCGAGTGGAGGGACTGTGTGTTATTTAAACTCAACAGCAGGTGGCGCACCTGAGTGACACCGCAGGGGACCATTTCCATGCTACCTTTGGCAGGCGGGTATCTAACTAGTCCAATGAATATTTAACCTTAATTTGAGTCATCCAATAGAAAGCAGGATGCATCTGCCCTCTGGGAGTGTTTAGCTGCATTTCGGGGTGGGTGAGGGGCTTAGCTGCAGAGCCCCGGTCCTGGCCGGTTTACAGAAAGCATGGGCCCTCAGCCCATGTCCCTATGCCGCGTAGGGAGGCCCCCGGGGAGGGGACACTGGGTGACGCGGTGATACAAGAAGGCGTGAGATCCACACCTCGCGCCTCTCGCTGCCCGCGCCGAATCCATCACATTAATGGCTCACCTCTCTGTGACAGCTTATGATTGCCTGCTCACCCATGGAGAGAGATGGGGGACAGCTAGGGAGAGCAAAGGGAGGAAAAAGGGTAAAATAAGGGGTAAGAGTGGGGAAGGCTTAGGGAAGAGGATTCGCAGTGTCTGTTTTCCTTTTAATAGGGTTTATATATATATATATATATATATATATATATATAAAATAAGGTGCCACAGTTGCTTGATGCAAAGCTTTCTGTCTCTCGACCCCTGGACTGAATTTGGCCCCAGTAAATCCAGCCACAGCTCTGGGGCTGTAGGATGTCCGTGTGAGTCTTTACAAGGCACTGCCTGTCTGACCGTCCGACCACAAGCTGCATTTTGTGCCCTGTGCCATCCCACACAGCCCCCTGCCACAATGACCATGATTGGACAAAAGGTTGCCGAACATAGACCAGCGTTTACTTTGTGAAGGTCCACTCTGATAGGCTAGTGCTGACAAATGGAAGATGTTTGATTTCCTGCAGAGCAAACGTCTCTGGGCAACGGTTTGAGGACCATGCACAGCACTGACAGCTCGAGGCCAAGCAAACACACCACAATGGGAAGCAGAGGAACTACAGAGTGGAGAAAAGTTGTTTTTTTTTTTTTTTTTTTACTAAATGCAGCAAATTATTGCTAAACTGTAAAGTACAGATATTAAATCAGTTGTGGGGGAGGGGCTGACAAGTTTTGCCATTAAAAGATAATTGTAATCAAGGTGCAGGATGAGGCATTGAAGTGTTGATAGCATATAGATGGACAGCCGGGAAAGATGAATCGTTTAATTCCCGTCAATTAAATTAAAGCTTCTTGGATCACCTCCTTCAATCTTCCTGAGTGCCTCTACTCTATTTTCTGACTGCTGCAAACCAATTAAAAAGAATGATTGGATTCCACAATTTACCATACCATATTTTATGTTGTACCATAATTAAAGCATTTGAGTGTGTGCGCGTGCGTGTCCCCCCTCCCCCATACAATGGGCTCTCCCACACGGGATTCATGCACACCCTCTCTGGTCTCATCGCTTTCTCTGCCTTCTATGATTGCGGCCTAAGCGGTCGGTGCCTTTGGACAAAATTCCAGTGTTGCCCTTATGGGCCAATTTATTTGCTTGTGAAACTATTGAACTCAATTTTGTGTTTTGTATGACTGGCATTTAGGTTGCGGTTACAATTTACTTCATTAGGAAAACCTTTCAGGTGTAAGACTTGGAACGCCGAAACGCTACACAAGGCTATAGAGATGGTTACCTTTACTGTCATCACACAGAAGGAAAACATCCATTAATTAGCCTGATCTAGGACACATGCAGAGTATGAGAATCTGTTTTAGACTGACATGCTTTGTATATAATTTACACATATATTAAGATTAACATGAATTTTATTAATCCCTGGGGTAAAATTCTAGTGCATTCAGCAGCAAGAGCTTAACGGACAGACAAAAATACATATAGTACCAAAAAAATGCAAATCTGTTAAATAACCTTTTTTGGTCATGTTGACTTTGCTGAATATTTGCTGAAGTCTTCTCTGTCCAAGAAACAATGACCTGCAAAAAGGTGTAATAATCTGTAATATTGAAAGCTCTGGAAATTTTTATACTTACAATGCGGCCGTTCGAACTCCAGTGGTCTCCTGCCTCACTGCTTGGGCCTTACAAAGATCAGTCAGCTTTGAGTCCCTTTGGGGAATTTGAATTGTCATCACTGTCCTCCAGAGCTGTCATATTACATGTGGAGCCTTGAATGAGGACCAGATATTCCGTGACCATCCCACAACCAGGAAAAAAAGGGGATTGTGTGGTGATGAGGCGGAGGATTGGCATTTGAGTCTTTTTTTATCTTTCTTGAAGGGAAAACAGAAACCCATAGATATAAACTGCTGTCACCTTCATCTGTTACCTTCCCACAGGATGACGTTAATATTTTAACATTAGTTCAGCGGCTTCACTTGGAAAAGGGGGCGGAAGGTGATGCTGAATGACACCTGGCTCTCTCTGCTGTTTTGCGATTCTCCTGGAGAATGACTGCTGGTGCAAACATGAAGGACTCTTCACACAGTGAAGTGACCCTCATACTTCCACTAGGGACATAGCTTCAGCAGTGCTGCTTTGTTGAAGGTCTGGACCACGGATGAGATTCTGGATGTGTGTTTGTGTGGTCGGATTCTGCCCTGCAAAAAAAACAGACCTTGTGTGTGCTACACTGTTCCTGCTTTGCAATAATTTTACTTGATTCTTACTTCTTAAATTTACCTTTTAATAATCTGAACTACTAAAAATAAAGCATCGTGTCAATCTTTTAACCCCTTATGTAATATTGGGTCGTGTTTGGGTCTGAATGCTGGTAGCATAAAGAACAAGACAGATATACTCTGGTCAGGATGTCAGTGTCACACCATATGTAATTGACACAATAATATTAAATGCTGTTTAATTATGCTGTTTAATAAATCTACAATTTTGTTCCCAGTCTTTCATTTCTTTCATTGTTTTTAAGATCTTGACTTACCTATATTTGTGCAGGTATAATAAGACTAATAAGATTTATGATAAAGACAATATGGGAAATGTTTAACTGGAAATGTACAGGCTTCTTTGAAATATTATTAATAATAATAATAATAATAATAATAATAATAATAATCAGAACTTTATTGATCCCCATGGGGAAATTCCTTTGTTGGGGAAATTCTTTTTTATGCCTCCCTCAACTTGCTCTGTATTTCAAAATTAATAACCTAGCATTCCCTCTCACGCTGGACCAATGAAGTCCACAAAAGCACTTCTGTCAATCCCCTCTGCCTTTTTCAGTTGTTACTAATCGAGACCAGCGTTTTCACGAGAAGAAAGGAAAACACAGGCAGGAAGAGGCAGGTGTCGGGGAAAGATAAAAAAAAAAACAGATTGCTAGTCTGGAAGGGTGAGAAGTTCAGATCGTGGTGCTCATGGCTTGATTGCTGCAGATCAATTTCAGATTTAGGGTGATAAAGTGCCTGCAGCACGTGGGAAGCGGGAGCGGCGGGTCGATAACTGTGCGGCCCTAGCCAGATATATGGCGGCTGGCGGCCTCCTCGCTGATGACAGTTTTGCCTCATCCGCAAATGACACGTCGATGCCTGCTGCTCACGCTCGGCAAATTTTAACAATTAAGCTATCGGTGACTGCAGCCAATCGATTGGCCAGGCGTTTTTTTTGGGAGGGGGAATAAATTCTGACACCGGAAAGAAGTGATGATTCGGGTCTCGCCTTGACTTATATGCCCCATGTTGGATACATAAACTAACTCCATGAAGTCTTGGAAGGTTCTTCTTCTTCTGAACGGACTCCAAATTCTGGAATTCTGGTTCCGTGTTCCACTTCCCCAAGTACTGCCAGGAGGCCAAACGTTGCTGGCCTACAAAGGGCTAGAGTTTAAGGGTGAGAAACACAGAAGGATGCAAAGTATAATCCTAAGACCTTCTTGAGGAGCTGGGGGCAGGAGCCTAGTCCAGCAGGATACAAGAGTACCCTCTGGATGGCACTCCTAAACCTCAAACCCCATTCCTGGAGGTGTGAGCACCACCCGCTGAGTCATTATGCTGGCTGTGGTCTACAAGGCAAGCAGTCAATCATTACGTTTTTATACAGTATGTTAGACTATAGGTCTGCTAATTCACCCAAAAATGAATGGATTTTTGAAATGATACACAGCAATTGTGCTTGAAAGTTCGGTAACACTTTAGTTAAAGCAGTCATATTAATAGATTATACATATCTTCATTCATGCATTCATAAAGTATTTTAAACATGACTAGAAATATTTACAAAAAAGGCATAACACATTATAGCCATGCATGCTATGCATTATGAATCAAGAATATAATGATACCTGTATAATGCATTAGAATGGTTAGCATAAAGGATGCTTTGTACTACATTATAGAGGTATCTCTTAGTGTGTTATAGATGAGAGCTTCAAAAGGCTGCCATAATGCATAATAAACATGCCTGTAATGTGTTATGCCTTTTTATAAGTAGTTGTAGCCATGTCTATAAAACTTCATGAATGCATTATAATGCATTATGAAGGTATGTATAATACATTATAATAACTGCTTTAAGTAAAATGTTACGTTATGTTATGTTTTTTTCCAAGATCGTGATTTTTGAGGGAATCAGTAAGATAGGTAGGATTTTGCCTGGTAACTCAATGAGAGGCCAATGGGCTGTACACTAGGGGCTGTACACTAGGGGCTGTATCTTGTCTTGTTCAAGTGGAACATCCAAAAGATGTCAAGAAGTGCACAGGTAGGGGGGTGGAACAGTGACGGGGAAGGTGATTTGGTGGACACTTTCCGGAAAGTAATGGGATACCTCCAGTCTGGAAGCGCCGGCGTCTCGGATCGCCAATATGCAGGCCCTAACTATGTAGGTGTCTTCCCAGCTTTGCAGTCAATGGTGCAGCCTTCAAGGTGGCGGACTCATGCTCCATCGCCTCCATCTCTTGTGCCTCAGATGCCTACAGTCTAGCCTGTCACACAGTGTCACCCTGGAAAAGAAAACCTGCTTCCTGTATCAAACCTGCAATTACACAAAGCAGCCACTATCTTTTACATCCACCTCACACTCGGAACACTGGGGTACAGTTCTTAAGGGTATCTTCAGTTTGAGTCCGATTCTCAGCGAAGTGCCCGACTCTGATTTAGAACCTGGGGTGAGAAATTCTAAGATCTAGATGTAATCAGACAGAATAGCTTGCTGGGATGTGGGAACTCTGTGGTGTACAGAAATAGACCCAGAGCCTGATGCTAAACCTCAGGACGCCAGCAAACTATTGTCATCATCATGACTTCTTGGGAGTTCTTGTTTCCTTTGGCTATCTTATATATCTGTAGCACGTAATCTTCATGAAATCATGCCTCATGTCCATAAGTGTGTTACATTATATGGTATCACAATACAGAAGATAAATCAATGATTAACTGGACATTTGTGAGCCATCGTTAAATCCCAGATTCCAATCTGAAGAAAATCCACTTCTGGGGTGACATCAAAACACCCGATATGGGTCCTCTGTAATTTGTTACAGCACATGCAAAGTTCAGTGAATGGATCAAAAATGAAATCACATTTTCTGCGGGTCAGGTTTTCCTGTGTGAACTCCTCCATGGTGGTACATCTGTATCTATCAGGTGTTTGTTCCTGGTTAGATTTCTGTTAGCCCAAAGGGTGAAGGCTTGTGTCAGGGACAATTCAATGCCTTACATGATTTATTAGTCACTCTTGTGCTAGAAAAAGGGAAACATTTTTTTTTTCTATCTCCTCCGGGAACTCAATCTCCAACTACTACATTGCTTCTGTGAGAGGTGTTAATATCATATCGCATGTTAATATCATATCGCATGTTAATATCAAATCACATGTTAATACCATATCGCATGTTAATATCATATCACAAAGTAGATCCCTGTTCGATTTATATGAAAATATTTGAGCTTATCGTTATAGTTACTGACTGAGATTTGACATCATTTCTCTGAAGCAAACGGCTAATATCATGCGCAAGGGTACAACAGCAGAACACCCATGAGCACATGAACTGCCAACCTTTTGGTCCCATGAATAGGTGTCTAACTGCTACGCCACCTGCTGTCTGCTGTATTTATTTCAGACTCTATGAGTATAACAGACACAGGCTCGACATTAGATAGGCTTTGAGACTGATTAAGAGAAATCACATTACTGCAGTCTGCTATGAATAAGCAGTGCTGAATCGTTCTGAAAAGTTAACCCTGTGCATTGAAGGCTTTCAAGCCAGTTACTGTACAGCGCAACAATGATGGCACAGAATTTTCAAACAATTGCCCGTCTTGGAGCATGACTGAGTCGCTTTGCCAAAGGGTCGTCTTCGGTGAACCGTCGTTTATTAGAATAACAATAAAAGTACCAAGGATAAGCACTTCCATTTGAGAAAGGAAAACTCAATGACATAAACGTTACATTTATTTCAACTACAAAAGGAATATCACATGATTCCTCAGCCATCCAGGCTGTCCCCTACACTCAGGCACAGTAGGATAAGCTCTGGGGTCAACGCAGTACACGTGCTTATGGAAGACGGATGGATTTTTCCATAACTGTATCCACTTAACAAAAAAAAAAATCACTAACACTAAAAAAAACCTATGTTCATGCTCGCTGATAATCTCTGCCTCGCATTCTGTCTCGTTCTTTACTCAAAACTCGACAGACTTCTTGGAGATGCATGTCAAGCTCCCAGCACCTCTCTGGACGCCAGAGCTGAGCAGACTTGTCGTCCGCCCCGTGTCGAATTGGAATCCCATCTTCTGGCGATTCCATCAGACCTGCCATTTGCAGACACACCAGATGACAAATCTGTGTCCATCTGCTGCCTGTAGAGTCAGTCCAGCATCTTTGCCTTTTCCTTTAATTTTGTGCATTCAATATTTATAGAAATCAATCTCAGAAAAAAACACTTTTTTTCTAGCATATTAATACATGATTCAAAAACTATAAAGGAAAAAAAAAATGTATGTCTGACTTGGTGGTTCCTGCATCTCAGAACCCTCATGCACTGCACTATTTAGGTTATACAGAAAATGATGCGATAAAGAATCTGCTGGTAGCAGTTTGGCGCAAGAAAACATTTTATTAATGACAGAGGTCAGTGGATAATTGGCCAGATTTGTTGAAGCTAACAGGAAGTCCACAAGTGCAAAAATAACAGCTCAGTGCAATAATGCTGCACAGAAAGGATTCTTTGAACACAGAACTCGTTAACCCTGACAGCTAAAGCGGGTCCTATCCAGAATGGTCTAGGTGCACCTAATGAAGTAGAACCTAAACGTATTAATGTTAACATTTTTCAACAGCCTCTGTCCTACTCTGACCTGCAGTCCTGTGTTCTTAATGCACGTTGTTCTTGCACACACCAAGAGCCGTATGTACCACAGATCTGTACCCAAATCGATCATCCACTGCACCATTTCCTGAATGTTCTTTCTGTATATTGTGCAAATATCAAAAATAGCAAACCTCACTCATCGAATTGTAATTGTACACTGAGATAAAATGTGCATTCTCTAGATATCAAATGTCTGTGTTGCCCAAGGGGAACTATCATTTGTTCGCTTTTTGTTCTCCTAAAACTGGGAAATGGTCATTTTTTCCTTTCTTTTCTTGCAGGTGAAAGAAACCTGTTTCTCCTCAAAGCAATGCAGAATTTGCTTGTGCGGGTTTCTCTCTCGGAGGAGGTCATTGTAATGGCTGCAGCTATTCTGTTCCTTAATTTCACACACACCACTGCACAGGCTCTGCAGTGCCCTGACCTTTGACCCCGACCTGTCAGGGTGATGGGTGTTCTTATCTACAATGAGTCATTTCATAGAAATGGCCCTTTGTTCCCTCTGGGTTTATGCTGGTAACACAAAGCTGAACCAGTTACCAATATAAATGGATTTGAAGGCTAATGGTTTTCATAGGAAGTTTGTTGGTCTTTTTCTGCCTTGTGCTGAAATAACTTCGGTAAACCGTATAAAGCAGGGGAGATGAATTTTAAATATTAATGTAATTTATATTTAGACCATACTTCCAGGCATGCACAGTCACAATATCCTTTTTCATGTAAAAAATGAAAACACTGCCTGCCATAAATGCTGTTCATTCTATCAGTAATTTATTTTGTGGATTCTCTAAAAACAACAAAGTGCACAACAAGCTATAAATTACATGTCTTCCCTGCAAGAGAACACGAGCAAACACACTTGGGATGCACCGCGGTTACTGACTAACGTGATTTTCATTGGAACGGAAACTCTGTGTAACGCTAGTGTTTGCAATTCAGTGGGGAAAATGGAGGTGTTGATGGAGCTGACTGCGCGGAATGCACTGTGAATCTTTAGACTTGTCTTCTGTGCGTGAAATTTGTAGAGACCAATCTGCCCAGCAGTGCTCTGTTTGCAGGTGTAGCCTTTAAATCGTTAAAAGCTGCTGAACATGTAATAATGACTAATAAAATGGTAACCTGGATTTATGTGAGATGGCTTGCAGGTCCAGTTCAGGAAAAAAAAAAAACATCTTCCTGCCTGCCTTTAAAAGAACCTTCATGTTTAATTGGTTCTAATGGTGCCATTGAGCTGTTGTTATTGGCAGACTGGGAGGGAAAAAATTCGAGAGAAAAGGTTAAAACGTACTTGAGTGAGACAAAGTAGACTTGACCTTTTTTTCACCTCGCCTTTGTTCTGCTGATAAAATGGGATTAATTGCTACAGGAATTTCTGACACTGATCCATAGCTGTTTACGACACAATGTTAAAGTTCCCCAGATTCTGAAATAATCAGCTGTATCATAACAATGCAGTGTTTTCTAGTATGAGGCTGATTAAAATAAACAGAAAAGTGAACATAGCCTTAGGCTTAGTTTAGACTGATGTCCTTGCTTTAAAATAAACACAAAGAGATTTGTATAAGCATCTCATCAAAGATAAGGGGCCTCTTAATGTATGGTGTTCCCCACAGCAGAACAATTGGATGTTGCATTGCCCCCTACTGGACCAGTAGTGTCACTGACCGCAGCAGCCTGCTAGAATAAATCATGATTTTTTGGGCCATTTGATAGCCAAATTTATTATTCTCCCGTTAGACAATTAAACACTGACATGCCACCAAAAAGGTAAAAATATACTATTTTCTGCACAGAATACTATAAAGTCTTAAAGCAAAGCAAAACAATAACTTGCATTTCAGTTAATTAGCTATCAAACTTAAACACCATTCTGCATCCTTAAAATGAGGCTCATATCTGGATGTTTATTTATTATATGCTGTAGTGTTCGGTTGGGGAGGCGGCCGCCTTAATTAGCAGCCGAGAAAAACCCTCAGATCTTCCCACGAAGCTGTTATCGCCGTGTGTCAGTTAATTACAAGATCGCGGCACCGCTGAGGCGGAGTTCGCTAACGAGCGGCGATCATTAAGGAGCGCCGTTAACGGCGCTAAATGCGCTGCCTGTGCCTGTTGATTTAACAAGTGTTTAACATTTTCACCTGCGTATCACCCAGGCGCCAGCCGTGTCTACAAGGGGAGAGGATTTTCAGCGGAATAAAAATATTTTGTCGGGTTGACTCCCCCAGCCCCCTCGTCAGGTCACCTTATAAAAGAGTGCGGCTGGAACAGGCACCTGATTTTATGCACCGGGGCCCCTGACAGCAGCTCACGTGAAAGAATGTGAAAGAATAATATTTGATGTCAAGATGGCGTTATGTGTATTTTAGTGCCACGATCAATTTGAAAGCGATTCATCCTTTCAGCCCCGTAGATACATGCAGCATAAGAGCTGATTTTTATCACGTTTGCAGGGAACGTTGCCCTTGGCTTCTAAACATTATTATCTGGTTTAATTATCTGTATTTTTCCCCCTTATAGAATAATGGAAAATCAGACAGTGTAACAAACAGGAGCTAGAATTTACAACAGCCAAGCAGCAGAGTCATACTTTAACGGCAGCACAGCTCTTGTCTTTGCTCGACTTAATGATTGCATTTCCCCCCCTCCATGACCCGGACAGAACCATCATAGGCCTTCTGGCCAGAACGCATTCCCCGTTCCGGTTGAGCCCGGAATGCCGGCGAGATACGTCCCTGTTACCGGTGCCGCGGCAGAGCGACCGGTAGCGCTTGGATGTAAATAAACACGTTAAAAGGAGGCAGCGATCCGAGCGGCTGGGACGAAAGCGGAGCCTCCGTGACAGCCCCCTCCGCCTGTCAGGCTGCGTGAGAGCGGGGGCTGGTTCCCTCCATGGCAGCTCGCGCACACCTGAGCCTGCAGCAGCTAATTATACTAACACAGGTGCTTTCCTCCCCCCTCACAAATCCAAGCCAGTCTCAGTTTTAGGCTTTACCCTCTAATCCAGCAGAACGTTACACCGAATCATTGTACCTCAAGTGCTTTTCTCAGGGGCGTGAGTTGTGGCTGCATTCCTGGAGATTTCGATCTACAGATCGTTTCCCTGACTGGGGGGATATCAGACACTCCGTGAGGCATATTTGAAAATCTAAAGAATAATGAGAAGCGCGAACGGAAGGCGGAAAAGCCGCTGGGTCAGTCGTCCTGCTGCCCAAAGCGGGAATATGCAGGAATCCTCCAGCTGCGGTTTCCTTTGTGCTGATTCAAACTATTGCATCACTCAGCTGAAATTATTTCCCATCGCAAGATATTCGTTTTTTTCCTTTCTGTTTATGGGAACATGTACCCGTCCAGGACGGCCCAAGCATCTTGTACCTGCTCCTCGTCTACACCTACTTAAGATGGTTTTATAAATCGCTCGCAACTTGTCAGATGCTCGACTGAGCCGTGATCATTTGTAAGACAGTCATTTCGACGGCAGCAATTCCACA
>JAODKE010000125.1:7558442-7569234 GCA_026779605.1 Mormyrus hasselquistii
CATATGTATGATTTTCATACATGTACAACTTATGTATAAATATCAATCCTTTCAAATTAAAATGTCAAAGCAGACACATACAGGCTGATTTTTTGTCTCTTCAACAGTTGGTGTTTGCTCATGTGTATAATCAGAATCACTGCCACAACAATCAAACTGAGTAATTAGAAACTATTTAGATGACGGCCCTTTTTTCCTTCAGAAAGGAATTCAGTTAAAAGACAAATTTACTGCACATTCATGGCACTGTCGCTAAATTGGGGGGGGGTTCCAGGGCAGAGGAAAGGACAGAGGTGGGGGAGGCGTTGTGGCGAACGGCCTGTTGTTATGGCTCGTAATGGAAGCGTTTGATTAGGCCGCTGATCTCTAATCTCTAATTGTTCCATAGAGGAGGTGATTCTCCCTCCTCAAGGACTGCTTCAGCAGCCCCCCCCCCCCCCCCCAGTCCTCCTTCCGGAACGATAAAAACACAACAGCTGCAGCTGAGTAGAAACATTTAATTACCATCCATTCAAACTGAGCCTGATAAGAAGCTTGTGTGTGATAGGTGAAATGAAAAGACCCCCCCCCCCAATCTCCTTTTTTGTCTCTCTGTCATTCCACTGTTGCGAATTTCCAAGGCTTCAGCTTCTATTCTGAACCTCTAATGAGATTCCTCAGATTCCACAGATTTCCCGTTAAATTCAGCACGGTGTGGCTGCGGCGTTGAGAATGGCTGTTATTATCATTTAAATTGGTCATAAAAAGGCACCGCATTAGAGAACGAGCGGGACTAAGTCAAGGAACATGAATTTTTTTATTGTTGTCGAGTACAAAGGATTTGTTTTTTCTATTTCTTTGTTGAATCAACATCAGCATAATGAAAGAGCGAGAATTAAGGAGAAATCGGTACTCGATTTTTCATTCAGTCAGCTGGGTGGGTCTGGTGCCATTTGCTGTAGGACATTGTCACTGGTGCTTTCCAGTATATTTGCTCAAAATAAGTGAAAAAAGTTCATTTGCCAGCTGAAATTCTGAATGGCTCGGTTGGCATGGAAATGCTGGAAACCGCTGCCCCTAAATGCCCAATTAACGGACACGATTAATGCAGCCTGACGGACCCGCTGAGAATCTCCTATTTTGACAACAGTGGAAAGTGATGGCCTTGGGCAGGTGACCCCAATGCCAGCAGTGTGGGTACTGAGATGCAGGTGGCACCGGGCTGACAAGCGGGCATCTGCACGCACGTGATGCCGTAGTTACCGTAACGGCAAATGGGAGGTATGGGATCGATCATTCATTCCCTCCCCAGCTCCCACCACCATTATCGGGGATTAATCACGTAAACGGCGCTTAGCCTGGTGGCCGGTGTAACGACGACCTCCCCCATTAATGGCCCCTGTCACTTTAGTTACCACGGTTACAGTCCTCTGTCCTGCCTCTGTCTCCTGTCAGCCATTTACCTGAGAAAATGGAGCTGGATGGGGAGAGAGGCAGCCTGTCGGTTCTTGGGGTGAGATTTCATTCAGCGGGGACGCCCGATCTGCCGGGAGTGGAACGACACAAGATGGAAGTGGGGAATGGAGGGTGGGGGGGGGCACAGGTGCGTTTCATTTTTTTTTTCCCCCAGTGACTAACGGGCAGTTTCTTTGACATCATGATCACCTGCGAGGCCCGAGTCGGCTGCCGCCGTCGCCACGGCGACTCCGAGACCGAGGCGTGTCACCGGGCGAGGCGGCGGATCGGCAGTTGGAGAAGCTGACAGCCTGTGACATCTGCCGCCTTGAGAGTCATTAAATGGCTCCCGGTCCATTTTGCCTCGGGCGGCCATCAGGGGCCCGAGTTCTGTCACCCGCTTCTCACTGGAAGCCCAGGCCGTCCGGTCCAGTTGCTACGGGGGCTAAGTTTCTCCTAAACCTGTGGGGATGGAGCCATCGACCGAGCGGATAATGAAGTCAGTGCAGAAAGTTAAAACTTAAATTAGAACCACTTCAGCCCAGTGCATAAGCAGAATGTGTTTTATGGCTTCGGAAAAGTGTTTTTCGCTTTGAATTAAGTTGGTACAGTGCATGAGAAAAATAACCCAGATTTAAAATATATTTAACGTGAAAAGCTAGTCAACTCAACGCTATAATAATACAGGGGATCCACTCATTTTTTCTCACCCGAATAAATACAAGCACAGATGGTGTGAAATGTGGTTGCCGATGCCTCAGATTAAAGGGTGATTTCGCCCCCCCCCCAAGCTGAGGGTGCCATCAAGCAAACAGGTGTGCTATTTACATAACACAAACGCCCCGGCAGAAAGCACTCTTGGAAATTAATTACGGCACGGTCCGCCTCATTCAGGTGACGTCTGCTGAAATGGAGTCCGGCTTGGCCCGGATAAACAGCGGATCCTTCAACCCATCCTTTAGAAGAAAAAAAAAAAAAGGATGGATATGTGTTTACCTCCACATTTCTGATCCTGTAATTATAGTGTGATGGTCAATAGTTATTCATGTCAGAAATAGACATAGCTAAATGTGCCTTTGGGATAGCTAATGACCCTTGACCTTTCTGTCTGCCGGGCCCAGAGTGAATTGAAAGGCATCCAGAAAAGGATGTGTAATTGGACTGTATGTTTGGAATGTTCGCTCATCTTATTAAAAGGGATGGGGAGACATCAGTTTGATTCAATTCACATGTTGATTGGCAACAGTTGATTTGGTCAAATCTTAAATGTTCAGCTGGAGAGTTTGTGTTCAGGTGAGTCTTTATGGAAATTTCCCTTATTTATTTTTGCTACTGAATATGAAGGGTATACAGGAAGTGACACAACCAATCAAGGGTTTTGATTTGCCTCTCGGGGAGGTGGAGTGGCAGCAGTGTTTTCCAGGTGAAGACCCCAACCCTGCTGCTTTCTTTTAAAGACTAAGCCTTGCCAAGCCGGTCCCCATCAGCCCCCTAGCTCCCGTCTGGCTGTTAATTGGACAGGCTGAACACCGTACGACCTATTGACCAATCAGGAGCGACTAACAGGTCAGGGGGGAAATTCAAAGGAGAGCGCAGATCTGCGTCATCAATTTGCAAATGAAGATAGCGGCAGGTTATCGTACAGAGACTGCACATCGCTCATGCTTTGAGAAAGATCAAATGAAAAACTAGAATGAACAAAAGGCAAAATATGAGTCACAGACCACAATAAGACCACAACTTAAATTATTTTGATGGGCATGCATATATTTCATAAATTCTTTTATAACTTTACGTCGGGTTCAGCTTGTCATATTGCAAATACATATTCATGTGCCACGGGTTTCCTCCTGTGGGTAAACTACGGTAATAACTCTGGAGGGCTCCCCAGCGCTGGCGATCACTGATTTAGGTGATAGATCGTTTGACTTGGTTCCTCGGCCACAGCAGGCGAGAGTGTTAAGTAGATCTTTGTGAAGCTCCGATGGGCCCAATAACCTCAAAACAGTAAAAGGCCGTGGAGAGGAACTGATGGAACCTCACAGTTATCCTGAAAAGCTCCACGGCTGCGATGTGTTTTTCAATTACTGTCACTGATGCAGTAAAACCAGAACCAATACAGGGCACAAACATTTGTCTTTTCGTTCTCCATCATCTCACTGTTCTCCCTCTCCTCAATCTCTGCTTTGTCATGTTACACTCGGCTGTTTTTTAAGATTACAGGTGTGTAGAGGCATCACCTGACACCCATTAGTGCAGATGTGCCAATGTGCTCAAACTAATGCCGTACCAGTTATCGATTGATCACTGAAGTTATCATTGATCTTGCAGCTGGATTGAGGTTGAAAATATTATTAGGAAATATTATAATTAGCATGTATATAGGTAATGAAAACGACTCTCTTTTGTGGAGACAGGAAATTTGATCCATAACGTGGTAGACTGGATATTTAATGGAATAATCAGGGTGGCAGTGGGGTGGGTGAATATGAAATTGCTCGTTTACACACCTAAATTTAATGATCACTTTTTTGGCTAAACATCTGAAGTCAATCAATTATTTCAGCCTGATGATTGGGATCCAAGTCATTACGAGAGCAATGGCCTGTTTCCGCTTAGCTAGTGTGCCATCTGCGGTGTTTCAGCTGTGGAAATCTTTCAGAAGTTGGACATTTTTAATAGAGCTGGAGCCACGTGGTCACGTGTGCCATCGAGGTTATGTGTGCTTCTAGGTCTGGGCGAGCTGCTCTTCCAGGGCACCTCAGCAGGAATGACTTACGCAGAACGTCCAGAGAAACACCGATTTGCATAAAACGGAACCCAAATACACGCAAAGGCTTTTAAGAATTTTCAAAATGCCACAACTAGAACGATCCTGAATCAAAATTTTTGCATTGGCACCTGTCATCATTTCAGCAAAAGGCTCCATTAAAGACTCCGACACCCACATCGGCTTATAAATGAATAAGCATTTCTTTAATATTTAGACATGATTTTCAAAATGGAACTTTTGAGATACAAGCTTCAAAATGTTGGCACAATTCTGTGCACATAATTAGCTTGCTTACCTCAAACACTGCATTAGCTGTTTTCCCTGCTTCTCCATCAATTGCTCTTTCCATGCATGTTTGATGATGACCTCCCCCCCCCCCCGCTGGGACTCTGAGCAAGGAAAGTCACTGTGCAGAGAAACGTTTGCATGCAACTATTCAAACCTGGGTAAAAATATGCATATTGATTCTGTACTTTGATATGTAATGAATATTAATTCTCAACAGAAGTCACAATTGTCAAGTTTCTTGTATGTAATCAACTAACTTGATTATATTTGTGCACAATTACTATTGAATTTCAATGCCAATTTTATAGACCCAAAACATTTCTACCATGACAGGAGAATCAATCAAAAATTATTATTTAAACTGAATTTGATTCAAGTTGTTGCAAACCCAAAGATGGATTTTTTGTTCTTCTGTTGGAATGACATATTTTAAAATAAATAAGCAGGCGTGTAAACGGGTAAAATTTTTTGATAGTGGCTGCTAAGCATCCAAGATCAACGTTTTGCCTTGTAGAAGAGATTATCAATTCTGTGTTGTTGACATACTCTGTGAACCACACGTCTCATGTAAATCACAGCTATGAATCTCCCATCAAACGGTACCCAGTTTTACCGAGTGACAGTGGGGTCAATTCCGTTTATGGCCTGTGTTGATGAAGCCTGTACTGGGATTGAGATATTTACAGGATGCCCCATAGGTACAGTAAGTCATTCTCTCCCTCCCCACCCCCAGCAATATCAGGCATGTTTTTAAAGAGTAGCTGGGGAGTTGGATTTAATGTTATATACTGACAGGTGTAAGAAGCACAATATATATGTTTATGCAAATATTTAATGTGAAGTCATTTAATCAATATTTCACTATTTATGCCTATTTAGTCTGACATGTTGTGGTCCTTTTAATTTCTGTTTTTGCTAAAACCTACTTAATATACAACCAGTCAGCTGCAAATCTCCAAAAGGGAATGGAGGGCCAATTCATAAGGAAGGTGAAAGCATCCCGTCCCTGCCTTAGGAGTGGAAGAGCAGGGGGCGTGGCTTAAAAGGCCAAGAGAATTCTGTCCACAAAGACAAATACATCTAAGAGTGGACCAATCATATTCAGGGCTTGGGGTGACGATGGGGGTGACCTGACCAAAACAAACCCTGATGGCCATCATTTGTTACAAAGAGATGACAATATATTGCAAACAAAAGGAAAACATAATGGATGGGGGGGGGGGGGGGGGAGACTGTATTTTTTTTGGATTCTCTCCCGTGTTTGAATACTGTGTTCCCAATTATTCATGTGTCATGTTAATGGACTTCTCACTAAACTAATGTTTTTTCTCTATTTCAGGGACAAAGGTTGGGATGAATGTACTATTACAGTGATTATGGTCAGATCTGGTGCTACAGAGTTCATGTTGGTGCAACAAAGTCATGGCCTGAAGTCATTTCCTGTGGTGTTTTCATCATGACCTCACTTCCTGCAGCTCATGGAGTCTCTTCCCCCCTTAGGGAACAATGGTTGTACACGATACCACTTTTTGGCGACGTATGTCAACACACCCCCAGTCTTGATCATACGCAAACCTAAAAGCACTCGTCGAAGTTGTCAGAGCAATGTGAAATGCTGACAGGCATTCCAGGAGTGTGTTATATAGCTGTTCCTTCCCTTTAAGAGCTTGCTGGTGAAGCAAGTCTAGATTCTGCGGTGGTGCGATTTAAAGGCGCGGTGAGATTTCTGCCAAAGCTGGGCTGGTGGAATCACAGGCAGACGAAAGCCGCTTTGAAAGACAAGACCCCAAAGGCATTGTGGGAAATGTGGGGTATTTAGACAGTATATTAACCTATACTACTACTATTACGGTATTATATTATATTACTTTAGTATGGGACAGAACATTATAATCATAATTAAGGTTTGGCCCCCTACAACCATGTATAAGACAAGTGGGTATAGAAAATGGAAGGATGGATGGATGGATGGATGGATGGATGGTTTCGCAAAAGTTTCTGAAATTTTCTGTTGACCTTCATTGAAACAGCATGCATAGAAATAATTGGTTGTTGATAAACTACTAATTAGATAGTATGAAATAATTAGTGTGGAATTTAACTATCCTGAAACACATTTGAGTGCCACGTTCATATAAAATCCTTGTCTCCATTAGATTTTGTCTAATGGCATTTTTAATTTTATTAGTTAACATTAAGATCTTTGGTACACTCCGGTTTGTGGCTTGGCTGAGAAATGGTTAAGTATACGGTACGCTTTGGTCACATGCACTGTCAGGCGACAGTTAAATGAGTTTTGTGTTAATGTAACAGAGGCACATGGAGAAATCATTTGAACAGATAAGTTCACTGACTGTGTCTACTTCAAATCAGAAAATTCACGGCCGCTGCATAAATTGTCTATACATCAAAGGTCACAGTAACGTCTCAGGAGTCCGAAGTAAACAATAAGAGAAATGTTTAGGAAAGCGCTTCCCAAAGGGTTTTTACTTAATAGCGACTCACCTCAAAATTGCAGCCTTTTTATTAGAACACAAGAGACGAATTATGTTTCTGCTAAATTTTGCTAAGAAATTTAATTTTCTTTATCCTCGTTAATTTTAGGTGGTACCCATTTGTTTTAGATATAGTGCAGATACAGCAAAGAATGAAGAAATGAATCTGTGCCAGAGCTGTGGTCTGCATACTGTCTGCTGCTTCAGCTGATACTGGGGACTTGAGTAAGACCATGTTCAGAATTAGAATTTCAAACACAAAAGAACTCTCGGGTCTCCATTGTTCCACAACAATGGCTTGGTCGAATTTTCAACACAGTAGAATGTTGAGGTGCTCATTGTTTTAAACAAAAGGCTTCTGCACTGGGTTAAATGAACTACTCTTGTGGGCATATCTGAAATGCTATAAATAACTAATTACATGCTTTATCAACAAAGGGAGCAGCTGTTTTTGGGGAGGAATAGTTATACAGTATTTAATGAAAAGTTGTGGTTCTTTTATAAAAAAGAAAAAAATATTCTACGAAAAACAAAGCAGACGATAAGAATAACAGTACTGTACACCAAACTATAATTTAATATTTATATTATGTTATAGATGGACTTTGGCTTATTTGTTGTGTTGGTGGCTGGTAAATTCACTGGTTAGTCTGGTGTACTAATCTAGTACTGGGACATTCAGGGTACAGGGAGCTAGATGCAAAGTCTTTTCCCACAGTGGAAATAACGAAAAGTTTGGGAATATTTCAGGAAATCCCATTCAGGCTGCCACTGGAGCAGATGCTGCGATTATTCAGATGCTGAGCTTGATAAGGTGTTTTTTTAATACCCATATAAGGAAAATGACACCGACAGTGGGCTAATCCATGTCTTAAAAGATGCACTCGCTGCCCAATAGCTTCGACTTTCACAGTTCAACGTATTTAATAAATGTTCACAGTAGATGTATAGCATCAGTGGGCTAATCCACTTACCTTCAGTGCTGCGTGGTATTTTCATACCATACAGAGGTGCAGTCTTTGACAGGAAGTTCACCGGCTGAACCAATCTTATTACATAGATATTTTCCATTCTCCTTGATTTAATTTTGCTTGCGTTGGACAGCATTGGATTCTTTGCTCGCAGTTTTCTTTCACAATATTTCATCCTGAATAACTCTCTTGAATGAGTCTAAAGTTGCCAAGGAGATGAGCACTACTTAGTCATCTGCTGGACCTCAAAATGCAGTACCAAGGATAGACTTCTCGTTCACAAACAAATTCCCGGCTCTAAATGGCTCTCTGGTGACATGGGACCTCTGTCAGGAAGAGATTAAGTGAAATAAAAATCATATTAAAAATTATCACTGAACAGCCATTAGTCTGCAGCTTCCTGTCACCTCTTGATGGATTTCACACTTAGTCCAATGAATGTTCTAACGACATTGATAAAATCACAGGGAACGAAATATAAAGCACCGTTATAAACTGCCACCCGCCGGGGATCAGCGCCGTGTCAGTCGCTCACACAATCTCCCTACGACTCGGCAAAGACCTAGACCTCCGCTGGTACAGCGCCCCGCATTGGCCATCATAGGGAAATGCTTTGGCCTTTTCTGAACCTGATGGTCCTTATTCCCAAAGATAAAATTCAACCACTCTCTAGCACCAGCAGAAACGTTTGCATAGTAGCAAGTGGCATAGTATCCACTCACCTATCCATCCATCTTTTAACCAATTATCCCGGTCAGGATTTCCTGGGGGGTATCACATATGTTTGCAATTAATATAATGTGTTGTGCACCAGTGACCAGGGACTGATCATCTGACCAAAAGGTTGCTGCTTCCCAGCCAAACAATAGCACATTGATTAGAATGGAAGTTTGGGGACCGAAAAATACATAAATCAGGGGTGCCGGAAATAGAGTGAAATTATTCATGGTATCACATTATGGTCCATTGGTGCATGGGCAATAATCACCAGGGCGTAAACATTTGTCCGGTCGCAGGACTTAAAACTGCAGAAAGTACTGCCACAACACCGACGTATTTTTACCTCGTTTATCCTCGTTTAAAAGACGTTGTAGTTATGAGCTGTCCTTTTCTTCACTGTTACTTCAGTACATATCGCTTCCCTGATAGATCAATCCGGTAGTATGTGGCGAGCTCCGGTAATCAAATTTAATGATTATACGCTGGATTTATACTGGTCATGTCCACCATCTGAAACCCTGGTTATAATTGGACGAGACGTATAATCGCGATTGTATTGCGACGTAATATCGCGCGACCTACTCGGACATAAACAGGGTCCTGTAACACACCGGCGGTCTGGGGGGGGGCAGCATTTCTAGCCTCGTCACGGTGTGAGACCCGGTTGCTTTTATTAATACTGAGTTCGGTAAAACTGAGAGATTTATGTTCTGTTTGGCTAAATTGTTTGGCTTAACGGGAAACATAAAATAGATGCGCTGCACTAAAGGACGTCAGGTAATTAAAAATAGACTGAAACTGTATTTGGTTAATCATGGTAACACTGTAAGACAGACCCTATAAGCACTTAATTTGGTATCAATAACATTATGAGAATATCTATATATCACAGATCTTGCGTCCCATGAGCCCCAATTTCTTGGGTTCTTATTTCGTGCCAAAGAAGCTGAGCCAAATCAGACTGAAGAGGAGTCGATATCTTTAATTAAGATGGCTCACTGGTGGCACCCAGTTACCGAGTGTTTAAGCTAATTACCGTATTAATTGCAGCATTAATTAAATGACATAATTGCCTTTCGATGAAATAATTCTCATTGCGCCGGGCAGACGAAGGGTTAATTTATAAAGAATGCGAGCATGTATTATTTACACACTGATGAATAATAAATTCGAGTACTGCCCTAATAAATTTACCAGCGCGGCGCAGATTTAGATACGCGTCTCTAGTGGCTATCGTTTGAGTTATGGTCACGCCTCGGTGGTGAATGTAAAAAAGGCAAAACATACTTCATTTAATTCTCTTAATAAATGAGAGGCAAGTTAATGTTTGCATTGGAAAAAACGAATAAATCGTAGGCCTATGTAGTCAAGCCATAAAAATCAAATAATATTGTGCTGAGACTAAAAAAAATACACTGACAGTTATTGTGGAGAAAATATTGTATGAAAATTTTAATATTTTAATAATTGGATGAATAATCATTGCGACGCTAAATCTAAGTTTTCATTATAGTTTAGCTAGACTTCACACAGGCTACGTACGACCAGCGTTTTAAATCGCACATATTTTTATATGCAAAACCACGTTGTCCTTCCCCATATTAGACAGACTTGAATCTAAAACCGGTGCACACTTTTCTCTTTTTATAAAACAATTATTATGTCTAGTTCTGGCGATAGACCAATCAAAGAAGGGAAGACGGAGCTGCAGTAAAATACCAAACCACATCTAAATAAACCTCACAAAACAGTGAGGCAATAACATTAAATGTAAATGGTTTGGCGAAAGAAACTTTCTGGGTCCATGAGTAATACGATCCATCAAGCAGGAGCCCTCCTTCGCATTAATTACAGAATATGACAAGTGGGCTGATGAGCAGCAATGCTCATTATCTGAGAACATATTCACAACTCCGCAATCTCCGGGAGATGGACTCGGGCGAAATTAATCTCTGTTCTTTGCATGAACCTCTTCGAATTTTCATGCTATTAACAGGTTTTCTCTATCGTTCGCTACTTGTCAATCTAGTTTTTTAATAATAATAATAATAATAATAATAATAATTTTGCAGCTTTATCCGTGAGTGTTCCCTTGGCATCAGAACGACCCC
>JAODKE010000125.1:7590224-7608623 GCA_026779605.1 Mormyrus hasselquistii
TGGCTGCTGCCCAGGGTTGGTTCCCGCCTGCGCCCATTGTTCCTGAGATAGGCTCCAGTCCCCCCCCGACCCCAGTTTGGATTAAGTGGTTTCAGGAAATGGATGGATGGATGGATGGATGGATGGATGGACCATTCCCTTACTTATCTTGATTACACATT
Source organism: Mormyrus hasselquistii (assembly GCA_026779605.1). NCBI lineage: Eukaryota > Metazoa > Chordata > Actinopteri > Osteoglossiformes > Mormyridae > Mormyrus > Mormyrus hasselquistii. The sequence continues at coordinate 7,590,386 of JAODKE010000125.1, forward strand.
TCTCAATTCACAATCTAAATAACTCAAAATACACAACAGTACAAAAAAAATTCATGTTTTTAAACAATCTCATCCTCAAATTCAGTACGTTTACATGTACATGTTCCAAAACATTGGCATCCCCTGTTTCAAGTGTAACACATGTGTATCTAGAGAATCTAATGAGCTTCATTGTCACAGTACAAATTTCTCACTAGCGTGCATGAGGGTGGATTACTTGGCACAGTCTGAAAGTGCAGGTCTGGTGTGTCAAAGTGGATAAAGTTTATGTCTAAAGTCCACTGTCGTCCCCATATTACAATTAAAAGATTTCAGTTTTCAGATTACAGGGCAGTAGATCCATCCATGTTGTGTAGCCACTTGTCCTGTGCAGGATCACAGGGTTCAGGAGCCAATCCCAGAAGCCACAGGTCCAAGGAGGGGAAAAACCCAGGGCGGGGCACGCACACCAAGAGACAACGTGGGGACTCCAGTTCACCTTAGCATGTTTTTGGACTGTGGGGGAGAACCGGAGAACCCCCCATGGGGAAAACATCTAAAGCCCACACATGTAGAGCCAGGGCAGAGACTCAAACACAGGTCTCCGAGGTGGGGGGGCAGCAGTGCTAATCAGTATGACACCAGGGCAATAGATATGTTTCAAAAATAAAGTTTAATTCTCACCTATTGAGTTTATGCTAATAATCAAACAAAGCAAAATTATTTTTTACCATAAAATGCCTTTATAGATCTTGGCTCAGCACCTCTCTGTACCCAATAAGCAATTTGAAAATGAATGGAGATCCTGAAATGTTTATGCATTTCATGGAAGAAAATACTGTTATGATTCACCTTCTTTTTGCTATCAGAACCGACAGACCCAGTTTAGAATGCGGTGCTGTTAGCTGTGTGTGGAGTTTTTTCTTTCCAATTAGATGAAAATTTCTGGAAAACGTGCACTAACAAGAGTGTGGGGCAATAAATATTCATGTTCATGCATGTGCCACCCCAGTTATCTAGTGGCACGAGAGTCATTGTGTAAATATTCATATTCACTCTCAGGAACTCTCAGGAATTCAGTGAATTCAAGTGTGGTTCTGTGATAGGATGCCACCTGTGTAATAAGTCCACTTGTGAAATTTCTTCGCTACTAAATATTCCACAGTCAACTGTTGCTGGTTTTATAACAAAGTGGAAGCAATTGGGAACAACAGCAACTCAGCCACAAAGTGGTAGGCCATGTAGAATCATAGAGTTGCTGAGGCGCACAGTCTGCAAAACTAGCCAACTGTCTGCAGAGTCAATAGTTACAGACCTCCAAACTTTGATGTCCTTCAGATTAGCTCAAGAACAATGTGTAGAGAACTTCATGGAATGGGTTTCCATGGCCAAGCAGCTACATCCAAGCCTTACATCACCAAGTGTAATGCAAAGCGTCAGATGCAGTGGTATAAAGCACACCACCACTGGATTCTAGAGCAGTGGAGATGTGTTCTCTGGAGTGATGAATCATGTTTCTCTGTCTGGCAATCCAATGGATGAGTCTGGGTTTGGCAGTTTCCAGGAAAACGGTACTTGCCTGACTGCATTGTGCCAAGTGTAAAGTTTGGTGGAGGGGGGATTATGGGATGTGGTTGTTTTTCAGGGGTTGGGCTTGGCCCCTTAGTTCCAGTGAAAGGAATTCTTAATGCTGCAGCATTTGAAGCCATTTTGGACAATTTCATGCTCCAAACTTTGTGGGAACAGTTTGGGGATGGTCCCTTCCTATTCCAACATGACTGCGCACCAATGCACAAAGCAAGGTCAATAAGAACATGGATAAGCGAGTCTGGTGTGGAGGAACTTAATTGGCCTGCACAGCGCCCTGACCTCAACCCGACAACATCTTTGGGACGAATTGGAGCGGAGACTGTGAGCCAGGCCTTCTCGTCCAACATCAGTGCCTGACCTCACAAATGCTTTCTTGGCAGAATGGTCAAACATTCCCATAAACACACTCCTAAACCTTACGGACAGCCTTCCCAGAAGAGCTGAAGCTGTTATAGCTGTAAAGGGTGGGTCAACTCCATATTATGAAGCAACCTGAGCTATACTCCAGGTGAAAGGTGATAAGGTGATACCAAGCGCATCTGTAGAAACAATCTGTAGAGACACAAATTCAAATATCAAAGGGCCAAAAAGACACTGCATCGTTCAGGAAGGAGCCACAAATTAACTCTCAGAGACGAACAAACTTTGATCTCTTTGACTGAACATTAAGAGAACAACAAAGAAACTGGCTTTGGAGATACAGGCATGAGGTACCGATGGATCTACATCAACCATTAAGAAAGTCCTTCATCATCACTGTCTGAAAAGCTGTCATTTGAGGAAGAGGCCCCTGCTCTCCATTAAAAATCCAGACTGCAGATTCATCTTCCACCAGGACAGTAATGGCAACCCTACCTCTAAATTCGTAACAGAATGGCATAAAGAGAGCAAAGCGGTCCTTGGCTGGTTTCAATTTACTGGTACAGACAAGACCAGAGGCACCGAAAGATAGGGAGAGCAAGAGAGACGGAGCAGGTGAGCGTGAGAGCAGAAGTGAGAGAGTGAGTCCATCACCATAGCAGCATATAAGCCCAGTTTGTCATCTGCCCTGGACTGAAGTCCACACTTCACTTCTCAAAGACATAATAGGCTTAACCTGGAGCCCTTCAACCACTAAACTTTGGATTATCGAAAACTAAGTGTAGATATTAAATGATTAAAGTATTGGAGTGTCCATCACAAAGCCCTGACTTGAATTGACAAAGCGTGAGAAGCTTCTGGAAGGTTACCATAAGTGTCTGATCCAAGGTAAGCAATTAAACGGCAATACCACCAAATACTCACAGTGTATGGTACTGTCTCAGGCAGCCAACGAAAATAATGTGGAAATGATCTTCATGTTGGTGTAAAACCGTGATATTATGGCTGTCAAAATGTGTTAGCTTAGCAATTTAAAAACCTCTCTGGATCGCCCCCCAGAATTTGCAGCAACCAGCCAATATGATGTACTCATGCATTTTTGACCACTACTTCACCTGATATGGCTAATCAACAACTCCTTGACATTTTAAAACTAATTTATTTAATAAATTAAATGATTTGGTGGTGAAATTGATGAATATGTGATATGGCCAAGGTGTCCCTAATGAGTGAGTTTGCAGTGTTCATCTAGCCATCCAACAAGATATGTATACCTTTTTGGAGAACATAAGATTGATGTTATTTTTTACTGTGTTACTGTTAATTTGCTTATATTCTAATGTTGTTTTTTTCTCTGACAAAATATATGAATACTACTCAGATAAATAACTTTAAGCATTTTCTTTGACCGTCAAAGACTTTTGCAGAATACTGTGTGTAAACTTCAGACTGAAAATCTGATACAGTTAATAAAAACTACCTCTTAGCTATTAACCTGACATTAAAGGAGATACTGATTACAATTACATAAGAAATGTATGAAAATATGAGCTGTGTGGAGGTGTGAAACATTGTGTTAGTGATGTCTTTAGCCTTGGTGTATGTAAACTTTTGGCCTCAGGTGTCTTCAGGAATGTTCCTACATGACAGGATTATAATACACGTGTGTTTTCTTTCCTGCTATCATTTCTATAACAGCAACACAGCTGATACTGATATGGAGACAGGTTAGTGCTTTCTGTCTCTCTAATCTGAGACATCGGGCAGTTTACTGGCAGACCAAGCTGGTGTATCCACCAAGGTGGTAAAGAGCTCAGGAAAAATGGTACAAGGAGGGAGTGTAATTTCACACCAGGCTCACCTATGATGCAAACAGTGTCTTAAAGGGAAGGCAACATCTCGTATCATCTGTCTTCTTTAAACACCAAACCTGCAACAAAACAGACTGAGATACTAATATTACGGATATAGCACATTCTCTTAATTTCCCCTATTTTTTTATCACATTTTAAAAAATGTTTTTAAACCTGGGCTGTTTGAAGCTAAATATAATGTCAAAATGGTTTCAACCAATATGATAACCCTTTCTTGTATCAAAAAGAAACATAATCAGACAAGCACCATCTTTAATTAAACCTTATTACTGAAATTAGCATTGTAGTTTAAATCACAATGGGCACACAATGGGCAAATGCTATCATCTTCATCACACAGACAAATCAGCGAAGGTGCTTCTAGTAAACTCCACTTCTCCTTTGCAGGCTCTTCCTGGAGCATGGCAGAGGTGTCTCTTCTGGCTATTCATAAACGCCAAAACCCGCCTCATTTGAATATGATAAATAAGCAGTCATTTATATTTTTTACAGCGACTAAATAATAAGCGGATATGTGGCTCCTGGCACAATAGATCACATTTTCTTCCTCTATTGTGTTTCACAATCCTTTTTGTTCCTCCCATTTAACAGTGAAAGTGTATTAACCATTGTGGCTCAGCCTTTGTGCGGCTCCAAGTGGATTACTTGTTAATCCGTTTTGTCAGGATGCAGATCCCTGGCTTCTATGGGTAGCCACCCCCCCTCCCATTTTTCCTGTGGGCCCAACACTACCCCAGGCCCAGAGAAAAACTCAGGGCAACCAGCATCAGGAGATATGCTGAATGTGTGAGCACCAGAGGAGATGCTGCTCATATACACCACGCCCAGCACTTAGGGTCATCATTTACGGATCCCCCCCCGACTGTACACACCCCTCATCCTGCCTCATAGCATGATGACTGATTGCAGCGGTAATGTAATTAAGGAACCAGCATGACATCCACATGCCACTGCCAGATGGTGGCATACCAAACAGGCAAGGGTGTGTGTGTGTGTGGGGGGGGGGGGGGCACAGTGGCAGTCAGGCGTGGCCAATCAGAGCAGCTGATGCTGGGGGGACAGTGGGCGCAGTGGGCTGGACTGGTTCCTTTTGGAATGTGGACAGAAGGAGGATGACTATACTCAGGGTCATTTTACTCATCCTACAAACCAATGTTTCTCAACCCAGTCCTCAGCTACCCCCAGACAGTCCACATTTTTGCTCCCTGTCTAACAGTCCATGTTTTTGCTACCTGGGAGGGAGCAAAAACATGGACTGTATGGGGTCCACAAGGAGTGGATTGAGAACACTGCTATAAACTACCAAGCTTATGATTATTATCCAGCAATGAGTTACTCATATCCAGCAGACAGGCATAACACCAAAAATAAAAGGTAAGCAGAAAAAACTGAAAGGAAGGCTTGAAGATATAAAATGAGCGGTAAAACTGACACAGTATCAGGTAGCAAACTTACTGTGAACACAGGCCCATAAGCTGAATATGGAGTCCTAGGAGGGCTCTGCCGCTGTCACCTAGAGTGAAGTTCGTAACCTGAAGAAAACTAAACTATCCAGCTGTATAAATGTTTTGCAAACCAGATTTAACACCTGAAATGCTGTGATGCTGCAGCTGAGAGGATCTGGTATAAGGTGGAATGGTGATTCAACAAGTAGGTGACTGAGCATGAATCACTCATAGAAACGGTTAGTAAGTCGTGATTTCTGCCAGCCAACCAGTGCCACTAAAGGCAGGTTCCAGAAACAAAAATTTATGAGTTATTTTAGGGCAACATCTGTTTCCACATGCAGTCAGACGGGGAAGATGGGGTCACACGTGGAATTAGACCTGCAAACACTTTGTGTTCTGCTCAGGAATGGATTCACAGTAGCAGTGAAGGCTTCGTTTAGAGGAAGATTTCCTAGGTTGATTATGAAGGTACCTATAACCCCACCATGGTTAAAGAGAGAAAGAGAGATAGAGAAACTTTCCTTTTCACTGTGACTGCGTGACTGTGCACTGAATTCCTCACAGTGCACAATATTTTAACCTTAGAAGTAATAAGCAACGCCTGTAAAATTAATTAACCACATAGCAAGAAACGATTTATAGGCATAAGGAAATACACAAAAACACCATTAATGCTGTGGTAAACCAGATTCAGTTGTGCTATTTCATTAGATTGATTTATTTATTTTTTCATTTTAACGTGGAGCCTAATCCCATGATGCTTATAAATGGTTCTCTAGACCTCTGGTGCATTCATTATATGTTCTTTTCTGCAAATCAGAAATAATTAGAACATTACTTCTAAGCTTTGTTCGCATTTTGGCATTTCACAGTGACGTGAGAACCCTTCCTTTGAGTGTGGGAGGTATGATTAATAAATGTATCGGTTATAAGAAAAGGAGACAGTCATGACCCACACTGGCCCCTTGTTCACCGTCACACACCAAGGATCTCCAAAGGGACTTGGTGCCCCCCCACCCCCCCCAGACCAATCCCCGTAATGCTCTCCTGACTTTCACAGCCATACTGGGGTCAAGACTTCACCCATCCCTCTTCCACTTGCTCTTTTAGTGATTAAATCTTTTACTTAAACCGAGAAAGTCATTTTCGTAAATGTGGCAGAGAAAGCATTGTTCTAGAATAGACAATTTATGCACAAAGCTCATTTTACTGCAGTGCTGGTAGCAAAAAAGAACCTAGATATTTTTAAATTAATGCAGTCTGCCTGCCCGGCTCCAGTACCGTGGATTAAAATCCTTTATTTCAATGCCAGTTAAAAGCCTTGAATTTTCTCAGTCAAAGGTGTAGCTGGTTTTTATGACTTGTTCTCTGTGACACAGATTATAAATCACTGGGAAGCTGACTGGGTAAGCAGCTGCCAAAATGGGTGATTGAATGTTGTTATTTTTTAAGTTTCTTGCCGTATTTACATGACCGTTGGACCTCTGACCGCTGCCTGAACATACAAATGGAAACTGACTCATTAACCAGGTGTAAAGCAAACACATTAACTGAGTGTGATGCAAAGAATTGAAACCACAAAAACAGGTCTAGTGGTTTCTGGGCCTGTCACTCATGTGTTCACAGTAGCAGCCAAGGCATCCGCTGAATGTTCTGCTTATTGTCTCCAAACCGCAGCATAAACACCCTGCTCCCGTGCAAAGGTGATGCAAGCAACGCTCCTTTTTCACATTACTGCCACATTACTGACCTGTCAGCCTCTAGCCTGTCTGCTGCGCAGAAATATATAACGTCGTGTGAGGGAATTACGGCATACCACTTCCTGTTGCTGCTCCGCTGTATGCTCCACGGCACGACCTCTGATGCAGAACAGCTACCCTCAGGGTAGCGATTACGTTTGCTGCTCCTCACCTCCTTCACTAACAAGAGTGAAAGGGATTAGCAAGACAAGCAGACAAGCTAAATCCCACAAACATGGGATGTGGTGGGTGGGCCCTCGGTGATTGGGGCCCACACTTGCCACACCAGCCCTAGGCCCACTGATGGCTGCATGAAGACACTGTAACTGAGTGGTGTTATGCTGCATTCCATTTGAACTCGTAACTGGGAAATTCCGAGTTCCTAGTCAGAAATTCAAACTGGAACACCCCCTGAATTCCCACTCGGAAAGTTGGAGGACTCTACACAACCCCAACATCAGAATACTGAGCTGTGGTTTTATACAGTTTATTAGCACTTATGTCTTATTTGTGATTCATTAAATCAGCTGTACATGGAGTACAGTCCAATTGCTATCTGTGGACGTGTTGCTACAGTGTTTTTATACATAAAATACCACCTAATGTGTTCTTATCCACTGATATTACTAACAATGGCTAACAAATGACTGGGCTTGAACTGGGTCCAGTTTCAGTAAGCAGGATTTCTTGCTTAAGTGGAGAATTTGTCGGATTTAAGGTAGACTGGGTTAAATATAAGTGAACATAGACAAAGGGCATTTAAACTTGGGTAAATTAAATCTGACAAGTTATTTGAATAAGCAAAAAAATCCTGCTCTTTGAAACGGGTGTCTGGTATTGTTAAATGGTTTTCCGACTGCTGTACTGGAACGTTGTTAACTCGTGTGTGATGTCATTCCCAGTTCCGAGGTCCGACCTCCGAGGTAAATGGAAGATTGAGAGATCTCAGCATGCGTCATTAAATAGTCATATCACTATATATCTATTTTTGAATACTAGCTAATGTTAAAAAGTGGAGTTTCTTGTTAGACCGCCTATTTTTCAGAGCTTACAGTTGTTGTGGTCACATTTTGTCACAAAAACGTTACTACAGAGTTAGGGGAAGTGTTCAAATACAAACATTATTCATACACGCACCATTTATTTACGTGTCCTTATTAAGAGCGCCCAGCACATTGTTCAATACCATTTTACTATTAGCAAATTATGCTTTCGCATTTTTAATATATGAATGGCCAAAAATCTACAATACATTTATATATGTATAAAGATCGAGCTGTACTTACAGTATATATTTGTGGTAACTCGCTTGTTTGTTACTCTTACACACACAGACATATAGATATAAAAGATATAAAGATATAAAAGATCGAGCAGTACTTGTATACTTGTGGGAATTGACAAACTACGACACCCTTTTTGCATTTTTAGTCTTTCGATTGCAGTTACAGATCATTGGGGGTATCGAAACATGTCCCCATAAGCTAAAATGTAACAGGTTTTGCCATATTGTGTGGACATCTGGTCCTCACAATGTGGTAAATACGCGCGCGCGCACACACACACACACGCGCGGAAAGTGGCATTCCCGCTCCTGTGACGCAGGGGTCTCCCTCTCTCTCTCCCGGTACCTTCCGTTAATCTCGCACAGCCGCTAGGAGCCGCGTCCACCGTTAGCATGATAGCGAGGCGGCTAAATGTTTGCTAAAGACAAACCGAGACATGCAGGATCTGCAGCCGTGACGGGGAGAGCGGGGAGAAGACGAAAAGAGACGGATCAGTAAATAGGCAGAGATTATTTTTCACTCCCTTGTGCAGTTTAAAAATTGTTGTCTTCACTGGGTAAGAAAACCGACGATGAGTTAGCCGCCTAGCTGCTACTGCTCTCCCCTCTGCCTTCGCCGTCACTTCCCTGCCCCCCACGGCCGCCCTCCCTGTCGCTTCTGTCCGCCTCGGCTTTTACGCGAGTCCGAGGCCTCATGAAAAGCTGCTTTTGTCTGAGAAGGAGGAACCAGGTCCCCCGAATAACAGTTAAGTCAGCAAACGGTGTGAGCAGCAACGCGCATGATAAATAACATTTTGCATTTTAAAACGTGTGAAGGGGCTATGTTAAGCCGCTGTTATTTTACACTAATATGATATCGTTGTTTTTTACAAACAAGGTTTTAAAACCGCTGGCTAAATTTACGCATGACCTCGATGAGGACATCTCTTAACAGTTTTGTGTAAAGTGTGGCTTAACGCTTAAACTCATTTCCTTTTTTAATAATACGGAGATAAACACGCATTGCACGAGTTCAATACACCGAGAGTCACGACCAGCGAGGACCGGTGTTATGGCCCATATGACCCAAGTCTTAAATATATATTTAATTGAAATAATGCCGCACTGTTTTTGGGTGCTAATCCCATGATGGTTTCTCAGCGCTGCTCCACCTTTCAGATAGAAAGCTTTACGTGTGGTGACTTGGAACCCGATACGGTCCATCCCTTATAATGTCAAGCTGGTAGGCAAGTTTAACGCCATTTAACACTTGTGTAGTCGGTATTAAAATTGCAGCTGCAAGTCTATCAGATTGCCTGGGCATGCTCCCAAAATCCTGCGGCACGATCACCTCATCCCGTGCACCAGAGGGATATCACCATAGCTTTTGTTTCTCAGTGTAACAATGTGGTGTTATGTATTGTCTCTTGTGCTCTCTTTAAATAACTGCAAGTGCAGTGTGACCAGTATCTGTAGTTAATGCACTTTCGGATATCAATGGATGTCTTTCCACAGATTCAGGCAGTACTGGGTAGGAGTATTTCCCAGGATGCATGCAACAGTGCAGCTTTCTGAACGTTTTTTTACGGGACATGTTCTTACAAATAAGACTTTGTGAAGGGTCTGCTATCCATGAAAGATGCCAATCGGGGCTAGGTGGTGACTTTGGAGTTTGCCTAAAGAGTGGTCTTTCATTTGGAGGTTAAATGTTTTGAATTTGGTAGATGTCTTGGTTTTGTTTGGTCAGGTTATGTGAAAGTGGAAAGGATTTGTTTGGGCAGCGGGTTTTGGCCATGTGTTTTTTTTTTTTTTTTTTTTTTTTTTTTTTTCTTTGGAATTGGCATGTATACAGTCGCCCCAGTCCCAGGGTAACGCTGCCTGAATTTTAACAAGGGCTATCTGAAAGGGACTTTTCATCACTGTTTTACACCCCATTCCGGCAGCTTTGCAATTTATGAAAAGTTGCACAGATCGGTGCTCAACCACACGAGAGAGTCACTTTCTCGGTGATCGTGTTTTAGCGTTTCTCAGTGATCGTGTTTTATTCATTTCGTAATGAAAAGTTATTCCTCGATTCATACGATTGAAAAATCAAGTAGATGTTTATGCTGAAGTGAAATACACCAGAAGCATGTTATGGGGTTTCAGAGGAAAATGTTGTTAAGCTGCCACCGCCCCCCTCCCCTTCGTAAAAATGAAGTAGTGACTCCGTAGGACTCGGTGAGCAGAAGGGTGTTGACACCAGCCTGGCTTTTCCCCACATGCCAGACTTCATCTCCTTGTTTTCGTCCAGGCAGCTTGTGTGTGCTGAGATCCCCAGTCGCTAAATGGGTGTAGTAAGAAGCCATTGTGAGCCTGTTTAAATTAAGTCCGTGAATGTTTTGTTCTGACTGAAATTACATGTCCTATTTACAGGAGAGGGGTCAAGTATCAGTATTTCACTGCTGGTTTGCAGTATTTAGAGAGATGACCCGGGATTTTATGACAATGCTGGGAGCGGTGAGGGACGAAAACCGAGTGGTGCATGTTTTTAATGTGTAAAATGTGTTGTAGATGAGGGCTTCTGCATCCGCTGTGACATTTTGGTCTCTTGTTTTTTAAAAAAGTTCCATTTACCACAGCCAGAAGAATTGACTGTTCTTTTGTGGTTTGAAGGTCATGTTACTGTAGTTCTAACTGTTAAAGTCTTTGTCTCACATGTCTCTGCGTCACTTTACATTTCAGCGCCTTTCGCTTGTTGATTTATACATTTTGCTTCTTGTTCATACCACTCGGTGGGCACATACTGTGCTACCTGGCCCCGGTTCATCATTGTTGATGTTAATTGCCCTTGTTGTTACTACTCCAGTTAATCCTTTAAGTTAATGCTCGAAGATCTAGTAACTAAGCTAATTTACAACTGTTTAAGCCAGGTTTCCTTTATAATGCTCTTATCTGCTAGATCTATTAAGGCCCCGATTATATCTTATTTGCATTATTGCACGGCGTTCAAATCAAATCACTTTTATTGTCACATCACAGTACAGTACAATGGTACAGTACATGTGAGTGAAATTCTTGTGTGCGAGCTTCACAGCAGTAGTGGTGTACAAATATGAAATAGGGAAATATGTACAGATTTGAGTATGAGTAAGGGAAATATGTATGTAAGTATAAATTAGGGATATGTAATAAGGGTAATAAATAAAGTTAATAAAATAAAATAAAAATAATGTACATACAGTACGTATGCATACATGAGTGCATATGCGTGCACGCGTACATACACCTACATATACACAAAAAAAACTGGCATTTATGTGCAATATGTAGTGCATAAGTGTCATAGTTTGATAAAGTGACAGCGAAGTGACTATGAGGTTATTGGTCAGTGTTAAGCAGTCTGATGGCTGGCTACAGACCAACCTGAGGTGAAATATAATAAATCAGAGATCACTGGTGTTTCCTCTAGAGAGTAATATCTTACCTTCTCACTTTGGGGAATCCCCACCAGTAAAAGGGTTCCCCTCGGCTGGCAGCCAGTGATTCTGGGCCCTAATGAAGAGCTTGTTCTGCAGCCGCACATGTAAATGAGAGGTTTCCTGTGGCCTGGCACCCATTTCCACATTGAGTGTTTGTAGTGGTGCCGGTTGTGTCATGACTAGTGAGACGGCGCCGCCTTCTCTTGGTGCCAGTCTGCTTCCACACAGTGGCCCGTGCTGTTGCCGTCCACTAAGCCTTACATTTCCAGTGACGCTTCGCGTAAAAAGAAGGGAAAATGAGGGGTTTGAGTTTCCAGGGTATTCTGATCCCCATAAAACTGCATGGGCATGGTTGCCGGATTAACATTTGGTCACACTTGTGCCTCCATGCACCCCTTGTTTTTGTGTTTAGTGTTTAACCGGAATGTGGTCTGTTTGGTGGGAGAGGGTGTGCAGAGCCTAGGAAACGCTTGGCAGAGCTGCACAAAAGCCCAGTACTTTGTCTGAAAGTACTCTCTATTTCAGCTCTTCAGTCTCGTCCCCTCAGGGGTCTGACGAACATTCCAGCTTTGCTGACTGTCCTGGCCAAGGAAGCTTATTCACAGGGAGGAGGACCCAAAATCCTCTCCTGGGAGTCTTGGCTCTGAAAATTCCCTTTGAAGTGTGTTTTTATTTTTATTTAACTCGAATGAAAAGTTTTGTTTGTTCTCAGACTGCATAGGAGAAAACAAATTTGGTGAAACTAGTGGATTATATCTGATGCCTTCGTCTGGAGATGTTGTCTCTAAGGTACCTGTATCGGGTTAGTGTTGTGTTCTCTGGGTGTGCCTGGGCAGGAACTTCCCAGTGGTATGTTATGTATATCTCCACAATTCTGTAGTAATGCAGTAATGGGAAAAACTTAAAAGTAGCCATGAAACCAGGTTTGAGATTGTAACTAGTTGGACATTGGATCCCCTTTTGATATATGAATGATATACTTAGATTTTCTTTAAACCCACACTACCTTGGATAGAGCTGAATATATCACAGTGTGACAAATCTAAGCTACGTGTTTGGCAAATGGGGTCTGCGACCTGCTATCAGTCACCGCCTAGTGAAACCCAATATAGCAACCAATGGGAAACAAGTTGTGATGATTTTCTGCAATGTGATTGGCTCTCATTTTGCCTGTCATTAGCAATTGTGAAGACTGCACTTTGGTAAGAGCAGTAAATTAGATTTGTCATAGCTTAAAGTACAAGGACTCAGACAAGGAATTGCAGTTTGGGATCAAATGCAAAAGTGCTAGAAATAGCTGTCCGACATATAAAAGTGTGATAAACAGATAAGTGTACATATATACAGTGGTACAAATAATGAGTGTATACAGCATCTGTGATAAAGCTTGTATAATTTTTTTTAACGTCTATTTGGTGAAGCACCAAGTGGAAACGCATGTTAAGCCAAAAGCTACTTGCTCGCATTACATGCGATACTGTGGCCCTATTTTGAGAGCGGTCCTGGGACCCAGACTAATGTGTCTCCTGGTCTCATCCCGTGCCGCATCTTGGACACGCTGCTGGGCTCCCTGCCCCACAGACATGTGCTAGTGGACGCTCCTTCTCAGTTGGGGCTGTCGCTCTCCTCTATCTCTGCTCGCCTATGATGAAACAGGGAGTTTGGCTTTTTTAGGCTCTGGGGACAGGGTCCTGCGCCCTCAGGAATGGTGCTCCGTTCACTTTGAGTGCCTCCTTTTGTATCAGCGTGGGTTTGGGCAATTTATACAGTGACCAAGGGGGTCATTCATTAATAATTATTTATTAACCAAATATTATTAATAGAACTGGGAAAATAAAGCATTTTTAACCAATTAATGGTGGTTTTATTCACTTAGCCAAAATTTGCATTGTGATGAGCAAAAATTATACATTTTAATTATATGATATAGTTTAATTTTTCCTGAGGGAAATTATTGTGCCAAGGTGTAGCTTTCACTGTGTAAGATTTAACAATAGAGCCCAAAATGCCAAAAATAAAGAATACAGTGGAGGTAATGGTGAAAGCATGATGTTTTAATTAGGTCGGCCTGTACTCCTGCTTCATCCTGTCTTGAGTCTCTCAGCTGCTTCTGCCTAACCCTGCATCAAGCTTAGCGCTTGTCAGTAGTCCTCTTTTCCTGTTCATGGCGCTACTCCTCCTCATTGGCTGCTCTGCTGATCCCCACCCGACTCATTGCAGAGCTCTGCCATGATGCCCGAGGTGCGGGACCTGTCCGATGCCCTGCCGGAGCTGCCCATGGACCCCATCACTGGGGTCGGGGTGGTGGCCTCGCGGAACAAGGCGCCTTCAGGCTACGATGTGGTAAGGAGGGTGGCTCCATGTTCCGTCCTGTGGTCCTCAGCATTTCATTTCCTCTTTGGAATGTTGACTGGGGTGGGGGGGGGTGTATCTGTGTCCTTGTTTGCTATCAGTCATATATCTATGCTTTAAGGTGGCTGGGGTGGGGGGGGTGTGTGTCTGTGTCCTTGTCTGCTATCAGTCATATATCTATGCTTTAAGGTGGCTATATACTTCTGATAAAATTGACGGAATTCGTGCCTTTTCAGCCTTTTCGTTTGTTCTGATTCCACCCACTGTCCACGATTGGCTGACTTAAATGTGATACTGTGGGTTTGGTCAGCAGAACTAATTACTGTATGCAGTTTCTGGCATGCTTTGCAACACTCTGTGCCTGTCTTGAAATAGTAATTATGTGTATTCGTGTATTCATGTTGATAGGGAATGTCATGATCGTGTAATGTTTTCTGTGGAGCGTGTGTGTTTTGTTAGCATGTAACTGTGACTGTCACTTAAATTGGTGGCCTCTATTAGTATTCTATCAGTATTGGCTGTTTTAAAATGGAAGTTGCTCTCTTTATAAGAGCCGTCATCTCCTTTATGAAAATGACTCTTGCACTCACTAGAATATGTTTATTTGCACTCTGAATGTGGCTCCTCTACATTGAAAACATTCTGCCCTCCAGGGGTGTCTTGAGAACCCTGTGTGTGTTGGGTAGGAGGGAGAGGTGTCATTGGGCTGCGTCTTTCCTTAAGTAAACGCATTCTTGACCCCTGACCCAATGTCAAGTGGAGGTAGATGCCTTAACTTATCTGTCTGCTGGTGCTGTGATCCTGTAATCCTCTGGCACGTTGCTGTCGTCGAGTCACACCTGTGCAGTGTTAAAGCTTTGATCCCAAGGTTCCAGTATCTGGGGGCTTCTTTACGTCTGATCCGACGCGAGGCAGGAAAGCTTATCAGCAGTCCTTAGTGGTGTGGGAATTGAAGTATAGCTCTGTGATCTGATTCAAGTGAATTTACCGGTATTTTTAAGTCACGCCCTTTGCAAGTCATCACAGCATTAGGTCTGTACAGAAAACCAGTCACCTTTGGTTGTAATAGTAACTGTCTTTTGTAGTTTTTGATGACAAGTTAAATCCAGCACTCTTTATTATGATTTTACCCTTTAGCTCTTTGGCGTTTGGTAGTTGTTAAGCTCAAGTGACAGCGCCTAGCAGTACCATGACAGGTGCTGGTTTTAGGACATGGACTTGAAGCTTTTTGAAGGCGTATGAGTCATCATGGTGATGTTCGGGCTCCTGTGCACACATTTCAGGTGCATATGGGTTTAAGCTTCGCCCATGCCAGATTGGAGGTGGTTTGGTACGAGTGGCTCTGGTGGCCCTTCTGTCACTTTGGCCAGCTTGTCTTCAGTGTAGCACAGGGTATAGGTGCTGTTCGATTGCCGGTGATACCCAGCCTCTGATCTGAGGTTGTATCTTGCGGTGATGGAATGCCCTTGTTTTTAAAGCCCTCTTCCTTATTAGGCGGCCCCCTCTTGTGTAGGGAGGGGAAGGCAGGGACTGTGAAAATTGGTCTAAAAGTCTGCAAGCCCCCCTCCAGCATAAATAGTCCTGTATTGTTGCACAGCATGGCTCTGGTGCCATCACTGGATTATCCTCCCACATCACCAGCATAGTTTCTCTGCCAGCTTATTGGCCAGTCCCCACGGATGGGGGTTACCGTCTCCTGAATGCCCCCCTTTGTCACAACCTTTCCACGCCTTCAGATCTCTGGACCCTATTGACTTCCCTCCTTCCCTCTTCTCATCCCCTTTGAAGGGTGCAGAATGGATGTCATTGTGGGGCTGCGGAACGCCAGCCGTGCCTGTGGTACGATAGAGCGGTGTTTCTCAAATCGGTCCTCTCTACTAGCTCCTGGTAGTGTGCTGGGAAGCAGCAAAAATGTGGACTGTATAGCAGGGAGCAAAAACATGGTCCCCGAAAACCAGTTTGGGAAACCAACTGGTAGTGATTGTGTCGACTGCCGCTCGGATTAGACCAGTTTATAAAGAATGATAATGCATGTAAAAATGCACTTTCTTCCCAGTCGGTGCTGCTGGTTTGTGTTCAGAGCTCAGTAAAGCATGGTGACTCTCCATACTGGAACCGATATCCATCATGCCCTGTCTGTTGAACAGTGCCGGACCTGAATTATTGGTCAGATTCAGATCAAAATCAGATCACTTTGTCGCACCATTCAACAGTTGGTGGGGTGTCGGTGAGGTGAAAAACTTGTGTGCCAAGTCCCACAGCATCAGTGCCGAAATAGTGCAAATATGCAAAGTATACAGTGATGGTAAATATACAACGTATTAATAATAGTGTGTGCAAGTCCAAAAACATGCTAAAGTCAATAGGAATTGTGCATAGGTGTGACTGTGTGTGTGAATGGTGAGTGTGCCCTGCGATGGGTTGATGCCCCATCCTGGGTTATACCATGCCAATAGCTTTTGGGATTGGCTCTGGACCCCGTGACCCTGCATGGGACAGGCGGGTATATAAAATGAATGGATGCATGCAGTGATCGTTACTCTATGACCAATGTAGTGTGGTAACACAGCCATTTAAATATGAATCCACATACAGACTAGAGCTCTGCTTGAGTCTATTGGTGTTCTCCACACCTCAATGATTAACACCTTTATGTCCCACAGATTTCTCAAACCACAGACGGCTTTGATGCAGACTTGTGGAAGGATGGTTTGTTCAAGTCCAAGGTCACGCGCTATCTATGTTTCACCCGAGTGTTCTCCAAGGAAAACGTGAGTGAACTTTTTTGCTGTGGTTTACTGCAGACCCCAAACTAGGCTTTTGACGCATGTCAGAGTTATTTAATAAATATTTTAGTTTCTGGTTGTTGCCGTTGTTTTTTTGACTTGTGTTCCAGATGCAGAAAACAAATTCTTTGAAAAGCGGACTCTATTGCGCCCCCGGGGATATATGCCTTTGCTATGATAATCTGGAGTGAGAGTGTGCAGTTTTGTTTGTGTGTGTTTGTTTTTGTTTTGATTAACAAAGTCCCAGCTGAATGTCTAGGCACTGTGCGATTGCTCTTCAAAGCTGAGGAAGGCATAGAAAATAATATAATTGTCTTTGTGAAAAATGTACATTAATGGCAAATGACAGTTCAAACATTCCTACTTTGGTTTGGTTTTTATTTATGGTCGTCAGGGGACCTGCAGATTGATCATACTTTGAAAGTTGGCAGCAGGTTGGCAGATCCTGATTACATTGCTGTTCCGATTTAGTTACTAATCCGTATGTCGTTTGCTGAAGTGAAATCTAGCATTAGGCTGAATGGAGTGAAGAGGTTCTATGGCATGGTTCTTTCATTGGCCCTTACTACTCTAGACTCTCTATAGAGACTTCTAGCCATCTGTGAAGTTGCCTTCTTCCAGCAGTGAGTGGAGAGTAAATGCGGCGCGCGTGGGAGTAAATGCAGAATGTGGTAGACGTGAGCCAGTCGCATCAAAAAGCTGCGACAGAGACACTCCCGGATGTCCTGTCCTACATCTGCATTCTAGCAGGGTGACAAGTGGGGGGGAACAGGGCACAACCCCTTTATTTCATGAGGGTGAGGGTCTCTGTTTTTTTGGCTTTAGCTTCTGAATGGTTTAATATATCCAAAGTTAAGAGAGATGGTAGAAATCCTTACTGGAGCGATCACTTTTCGTAAGTTGATATACTGGGATGCGTATATAGTATTAAAATGCTGGTTTATAATGGCATCACATCTGTAGATAGCCTAATGGTTAATGGAAAGTAACCAGTGATTGAAAGGTTGCAGGTTCTAGTCCCAAAATGAGTTTTTTTTTATTTTATTTATTTTTTTTTTTTTTTGGACCTTGATCGATGGGCACATTCTAGCTCTCATTTAGCTCTAGTTTTTCGGAAAATCTCCCTCAGAATGTGAGGATTTCCTGAAGGCACACAAAAATGCAGAATATAGTAAGTTCTGTGTAAAATGTAAATAACATGCGGTATGTTTCAGTGTCGTATCAATGTTCCAGTTTGGATTTTAGGAACGCCCCCGGCCACCCCCCCCCACCCCCCCCCCCCACACCGCACCCCCCCCCCCCCCCCCCGCCCCGGCCCCCCGGCCGGACCCGCGCCGCGCCCCCCCCCGTCCGCCCCCCACGCCCCCCCCCCCCCCCCCGCGCCC
>JAODKE010000125.1:7622441-7642984 GCA_026779605.1 Mormyrus hasselquistii
ACGTCTCCGCCATCCTCTCTCTCCTACGTCGCGCACCCCCAGCCCCCCCCCACCCCTAGCCCGGTCCCAGCGTTCTCCGGCGGGCGGGGGGGCCGCGGTGTTAAGAAGTGGCGGGGGGGGGGGGGGGGCTGGGGTGAATTCCTTATAAATCGAAAATAAATAAATTTTTGTGCTTGCCCTTTAGTGAAGCACTAAACATTTTCCCTGATACTGGTTCTGAGTGATATCACTCCCTCGGGGGGGGGGATCTCCACAGGCAATATGTTTTAAGTCTGCATGTAACCCACTGCCCAGTTGATCCCACGGCCCCACGTTGGTTGGTCCGTAACGCGAGGATCTCAGCTTGTAAGAGCCAGCGTCTGTGTCTTCAGAGGTGGACACGTGTGGCGCTGTTGTGCAGCTGCTCCTCACCAGTTCTTAAAAATGATGATAAATCAGGATCAACAGCAGCCACTTTGGTTGTATTTTCCATATTTGCTCCTGCTGCTTTGGAGGCTGTGACTTATCAAATTAGTTTTACTAGCAGCGTGTGAATGTTCTTGGTTTCTCTTGTTACCTCCCGGGTCGTCGTTAACAGCAGAGACCGCTGAAGACGCTACTGTAAAACAGTCTTAGTTTGCAGAGTCAGTGATGTGGGTTCAGTACCGCACAGACTCTTGCGTCATGGAACATCGTCTGTCTGTGTGTGTGTGTGTGTGTGTGTTTATATTTTTTTAAAAAACAATACGAATGGAGCATTTCTCTCCTGTGGTTCCATTTTAAAGTAACTAGTCCCCCCCCCCCCCAACCATTAATCTGAGGCTCACTTCATTCTACAGTTTAGATCAAAGGCTCATGCCAATTGTGTCAGTCTGTTTGGGAATGTTTAAAGTAAGGACGTAGAAAAATAAAATCTTCAAAGGGGCAGACCTTTCAATGGTGAAGTGAAATGAGGCCGCAGTGTGGTGTGAACTCCCCCGGCGAGGGACTGTGGTCACTGGGAAGGTTAAAGGTCGGCTGGGAGGGTGTGGCGCAGGTGATCGTCACGGCGCCCCGTCCGGGCCGTTTTAAGCGGATTCAGACAATCGGACTGGGTTTCCCTCCTGCTAGTGCTGCAGGAGCTCTGCCCTGTGATCATACATCAGACTTTATTATGTTCTGAAAGAGCTGCTCGGCCCGATATGCTTCAAAATGCCACTATTCCTCAGCCGGCCGGTTGTGTGGAATAACAAATCGCGTGTCAGGGCTGTTCTAAAAAGCCTTACTTCACTGTTCTGGCCAGAGTGCCCCAGCCCCAGCTCCAGCTCCGTCCCGAGTGCCTTGGCAGTGTGACCATCTCGCACATAGTAACTCTTGGAGAAGCTGAGGTTTATTTTCCTTTTCCCCCATTTTTTATTCTGAGGTATAACAATTGAAATGGTGTAAGTGTATCGTTCAGTTATGGTTAGTCCCTGCGCTAGTCATTGCATTTTGCTGTCACCCTGTTTCCCTGGGATCACTCAAACTCTTAGTGCTGTGATTTGAACTGAACCTGGGCCTCTACGTGTCCCGTGGCCCTCTTGTTGTCTTTCATTTGTAAATGTGGGGTGTCTTCTGTAAATAGCTGCCGTGACAGTATATGATGTGATCTGTCCCCCCGCCCCCATGAACCTGTGATGACGCAGGTATATTTCTGTGATTGCCAAAACCGGACTGCAAGCTGCTCGACTGGAATGGGCACCTTGTGCAGAACGAATGGGGATGCTGGAAGAGGTTTGCATGTTTTCTGCAGCCAAGATCCATGTATGAACCACAAACGTATGATGATATATATAAATATAAAAAAACCTGTAGGAATTGTAACTTTTTTTTGTATTTATTTTAGGATCTGTTCTTATATTTTACAAAGGGACGTATCATTGTGTGATTATTAGTCTGTATTAATATAATTTGAATAAAATTCCATTTAGTGGCTTTTGGTATTGTGCTGTTCTGTTGCCAGGGGAGATGGTCGGGGTTCTATTTTAATTGCCATGACAACCGGGATCTTAAAATTGGGTCTGTTACTTCTATCTTCTCCAGGTTCATGGCGGTGTTAACGCTAATAGGCTGTGGCAGTGGGCTTGTTTGCTCTTGGTCTGTTTCCTATTCTGGCCGTTATAAGTATTCAGACTCAGTATAACCTGTAGCTCAGCAACTGTGTTGCACTAACATGAGGCTCGTGCGTCTGCATCCCCGGGAGCACACACGGATTGTAAGCTTTCCCTCTGCTGCAAGTCACTGTGGATGAAAGTATCACAAGAATGAATGTTTTATGTTAGCCTCCGCGGTGCTTTTTTTCTGGAAAGTTAAACATGCCAGTAGGCAATAATTATGCTGTATCGGGTAACTCAGCACACCTAAAATGTACGTTAAACATAAATGTAAATGTAATCTAATATGCATGTTAAGCTGACATGGCGCCTTCGAGCTTAAGGTGCTACAAACATAAAGATTCTCGGTGTCAGTTCAAAGACAAACAAATTCCCTGATTTACATTTCTTAAGTTTTAAAAGAGGGATAAAAATTGAAAATGGCGCCTAAAAAGATGGCAGTACACTGTTCCGGTGCACACTGTCACGGAAAAGCAACGGTCCTGTCACACATTTGCTCGCCTGGGCTGCAATCGGCTGCACGGGTGCTTTAAATGACAGCCAATGCGGACGCATTGACGAATGTTCGGTTCAGGTGAGTTTCTGTCACTACATGCCTCGTTAACGACCGAGGGCCACGGGGGTTCTCACAGTCAGGAGCGCGCCTTTTCTTCTAGCCCTCGGTGGCCCCGGTTTCCGACTCCGGACGTCGGTTTGAATGAACGTTAACATTCTGTCTCGGTGCAGAGTTGGCGGCGGGGCGAAGCAGTCCGATCCCGGTGCTTGGCTAATTTGAAGGGAGCCTCAGAAATGTTAGTCTCTGCGTTAATGCGCACAACACAGGAGGCTCTAGCTACAGGAATCCTCTGTGTTTCTACCTTGAGTCGGGGTCTTTTTATGCCCCATAGCGTTAAGGGTACATAAGATGACGAATGCCATCTTCTAGCATTCTCACCTTCCTTCCCTTAATTTCCCCTTATCATGAATTATTTAGTATAATTGAACTAATAATGGACTGCCATGCGCTCTTCTCAGATGCCTTGGGGCAACTCTGTTTTGAACGGTGCTATATAAAAATACATTGAACTGATGCAAGACACAGGACACGCTGAGAGAGCGGAGCTGCCAAACGTGACTGATCCAAAAAAAAGAATGAAATAAAAAAAAATAAATAATGAAGATGTGGAATCACTTTAACTTCATTCAAATGTTATTTCCAAGCCCACGATGTAATATAAGCTTTTCGTAGGTTACATTTCTCCACAGTTGCTGCTGTGGCTTAGACGCCACACGGCACCTGTTCGTCAGGTTTATTGGCGACAGTCTTCTGCCTTCCTGTTTACAGGGAAGCTTGAAGTCTCACCTAAGCTTTTGAAGCCCGGACTGTGTTACCGGTGTGTCATGCCTGAACACACAAACATTGTGGATCGCGGTGTGTGATTCAGCGAGGAGTTTGTGGTGACCAGCCGCAGCAAATCGTTGCTATCACCTTGGAGCTTGTAGGGTAGCTTGGCTACAGAGGTGAGAGCACTGCCTATGTTTGCCTCTTGCCACACATTTTCTAAGTGGCAGACTGTTTTGAATGCCTCCCGGACAGAGTGTTTGGCAGCACTGTCCGCTTGGTCATAAACCGCTGATTGTTTGATTTGCCTAATAGCCAGCCAAACTTTACGACCGTTCTTACTACATTACACTGCTTAGTTTGCATATAAACAGTTGCACGGAGTTCTTAACCAAAATATCTACTGCGATATACTAAGCATGTCTGGACTCGAAGGTGCTTTTTTAAATAGGCATGAGCAGGTTGGTACTGGACACGCTGTTGGCGATCAAGCAGGTACGTTTTTGCCAGCAAAGCCATTGAGTCACAGTGAAACAAAAGCCAGAATGTTCTAGCATCAGAAAAACCACAAAACTACAATGCGCTTGCCAAACCTCGCTAGCTCGGTTCCCTCACGTCACGCCGAGACTGCATGACCTCACCCACTAAGGTTTTTTAGGTAGTCGTCCAGTGTTTTCACATTTGACCGGAATTTACAAAAATGATAATTGTGAAAATGTGTATGCAGAGTATGTTATAAGAGTATGCTGGCCGTTATTGCGTAGATAAACGTGGATTTTTTTTTTGTTCTTTAAGAGGAAGCTGCCTCGGTCTAGTAAAAGAGCAGCAGAGAGCCAAAGTCTGTAATTAACTTTGATCAAATCCACCTGCATACACGTGTTTCCTTCGCTAGTGGATGCCTTTGTGCCAGAGGGTCACTGCTAGGGATTTCACACACACTTGTGTGAAAGAGAATTATATCCAACCCTCCTGAGGTTAAGAGGGGGGTTGGGCGTATGACACATTTCTTAAGGAAAAAAAAAACATTCATAACAACATTCAAGAGTTTATTTGTCATATGCACAGTAAGCAGTCAATTTCACTATGCAGTGAAAAACTGCATGTTCTTCTGCCAAAAACAAAATTGCCACTTAGATCAGAAGTATAGATTAAGGTATGTATAAATCTGGGTGCATGTTCATGTAATAACAGTAAATTCAACTACATCTATTGCTACAAATGCACAAACATGCAACGTACCAGGTAGTACAATGCAAACCTAGACAACAATACAGACTGAGAGAGAGGCAGGGGTAAATCGCTAGCCAGCCCTATGTGCCAAGTTCGGCCTCTACCCTGGGGTACCGGACTTCCAATCTGGGCTTGTCATTAAGGTTTGTTATGGCCTGATTTCTCCATTAGTCATTAACGTTCTAGGCTCTCAGTGACTCTTTCTGGCCTTACTCAGATGGAAAAGTCTCCCCTGCGCCCCACAGACGGGAGATCTGGGTTTGTCCTTCTGGCGGCTGGCTCGCAGAAGCACAAATACTGGGGGAGCAGGGTCGGGGGGGGGGGACGGACGATATATCCTGTCTTTAGACAGGTGCACTGACCCTGCGCTCCCCTGTAGGTGTGACGGGCACCTTATTGGACATTTACGGGAGGCCTGGCCCTTTTAGCACCCGCTGTGCGCATGGGCCCTCCAGGTGGGGGGTGGGGAGTTGCAGGGCCTTTAGGAGACCTGCCCTTCTGGGCCCTTTATTGGGCATTGAGTGGCCCCCCCAGTCCAGCAGAGGTTTAAACAGTGCGTCTCATCACTCAGAACAAGGTTTTTTTTTCCATTCTGCTTTACTGCATTTGGCTGAGAATGAATGGGGGGGGAGGGGGGGTTGCAGACAGTGGCGATTCCAGGTGGCTACCAGACGCTCTGTTCAAAACGGGGGGCAGAACAACCCCACCTTCCCATGAGCCCCTGGCTTGTCTTGGCCGTAGATCCCCAGCAAGCGGAGCCGCTTGCATGTGCTTACACCGTGTGTCATTTCGCGTGCTGGAAGAATAATTTAAATATATATTGCTAATATATAGAAATGAGCAATAACCATCTATGGGCATTTTAATGCTGGGAATATTAATGGAATGTTAAATCCCATTCACCGATTGGACGCGAACTGGAAAACTTGCGTGAGAAGAGCCAATGAAATGATGAGTCATGCAGCATAGATTCACCCAGTGCACCATTTTTGAATGTCTAAAACACCTTTTTTTATTTTAATAATTATAGTATAATTAGTTAGGGAATCTGATATGACATAGGGCTTGGAGTGTTGTGTGGCTGGGGGAAGGATTTTCTTTATTCCTCATGCGTAATGCGGGTGTGTTCATGCACAGAATCACGTCTGTGTTTACACGCACGCCATACATGGACGGCAAGCTCCAAAAAGCCCCTCAGATCCTTTTCTGCGTTGACCTCGGGTTCACAGCCCGGCTTGCGGCCCCCAGATGGGACGCCGTAATAGCGCACAGTTCCCTGTCCCCCCATTACGGTTTTCATTAGACTTTATGGCCCAGCCTTGGTTTTCTCTCATCTTGATAAAGGCCAGACCCAACTGTCTCTCTTCCCCCTTCACTGCCCCCCATCTCCACCAGCCCGGCTTTTCTCCCCCGTTCTCTGGGAGGCGGACCGCCAACGTCGAGCGAGAGAGACAGCGTCCCAAAACCAGATGACCTGCCCCTGCACCTGTGGGAGTGCATCCTGGCAGTAGATTCGATTCCTCGGGACAGACTGCAGTCTTGTCATCTAGGACTGGCTCTCCTAGTTGCTACTTAACCAATGCGGCATATTAGTTCCTTCAGGGGTGTTTTATATTTGGTTTAGATTACATTACACTAAATTAAAGTAACAGAAGCGTTCATCCAAAGCAACATGCGCTTGAGAATGCACGCTTAGCCAGTATTTAGAGCAATCGGGATTAAGGGCTTTGCTTAAGGGCCGACTGTGAAATCACTCTTCTGACCATGGGTTTTGAACCAACAACATTCTGATCACACCCACACCCTGCAAAGTGTATAGTATTCATACGCAGTATGGGAGCTGAACTTATGAGCAAATGATTGCTGGTCTTAGGAGAGCTTGAGGTTCAACAAATGAATTACAGTATTTCCGCAAAAATGGAAATAAACTGCCAGCTGAATGCAAGTAACTCAGGATAAAAGAACTCATGCAAATGCACGGGACTATCCGGCCACCCAATGTGCTTATTTTCTGGGATTTAAGTCAATTTTGTAATCAGTTTTAAAGACCGTTTTGACTGAAAAGGCAGACTAGGCCTGAGTAAGCAAACCCCATTGAATCCTTTATGTTAGTCAGTCCTGTGAATATCTTGAGCTGTAAAGCAATTGCTTTGTTTTCTGTTGGTTGCGCAATCAGGTGTTACTGTACAGCTGATGATTTAAAATTAGCCTGTGTGATCAGGTGTTACTGTGCAGCTGATGATTTGAAATTAGCCTGTGTGATCAGGTGTTACTGTGCAGCTGATGATTTGAAATTAGCCTGTGTGATCAGGTGCTACTGTGCAGCTGATGATTTGAAATTAGCCTGTGTGATCAGGTGTTACTGTGCAGCTGATGATTTGAAATTAGCCTGTGTGATCAGTTGTTACTGTGCAGCTGATGATTTGAAATTAGCCTGTGTGTAATAATTGGATTGTAATCAGTCCTGCTCACATGGTGCAGCTGTTTCACATCATTTTTCCTATTTCCTCTGCACCATTACTGTCTGTTTTCTATTCCATAGCATCACACACAGCTGGGATTCAAACCCTGGATCTCCTGTTTTTCAAGAAGGCAACTGAGCCACAGCACCTGTTTGACTTGCAGCCTTTCTCCATGGAGGGAGGATTGTTTAAAAAGACCACAACTCTCAGTTAAAAAGTGAATGAGGCAAATAGGAGTTAATTGTACATTTTGAATGATCATAACTGAGCTCATCGACTCCCAGCTTCCCCCCCCCCCCCCCCCACACACACTTTTTTTTTTTTTGCACAGACATATTGAAAATGTTTACAAGATGGCAGAATTTACAAGTATACTTCACCATTTTTATTAACATTTACCCCCCAACACACTAACTAATTTTATCAGTGTGGGTTGTTATCATGTTAACATCTAAGGAGCCGTAAATGCCACAACTGAGAAGATCTGGGCTCAGTGAAGAGGCCACAACACGCGCCACCCACAGGGGGGC
The DNA here is from genome assembly GCA_026779605.1 of Mormyrus hasselquistii. Lineage (NCBI taxonomy): Eukaryota > Metazoa > Chordata > Actinopteri > Osteoglossiformes > Mormyridae > Mormyrus > Mormyrus hasselquistii. The sequence continues at coordinate 7,630,096 of JAODKE010000125.1, forward strand.
TGCGACATGCGAGGGAGGTGCAATGGAAGTACAGCGGAGAAACACGGACCCCCCCCATCGCAGGCCTTGTTTATTTTTCCCTTTTCGTCTGTGGGCCGTGATAAAGCGCTTGCTCTTTCTCCCCCGTGCGACTCGCACGTGACCCTCCTGCTTCTCCTTTCACTTGTTACATTGTTCTTAGCCAGGTTTGCTTCTGCTGAAGCTGGACTTGTTCTCTCTGGTGACTTTAGCTCTTTTTTTTCCATAGGTGGGAATACAGTGAGTGGGGTCATCCCTCAAACCAGCAGGGCCTTTCAGAAATAACCCACCGCCACACCCTGACGTGGATCCATCCCAGGCTTTACCACCTAAAGCAAGACGGCCCAGTGCCCCGACTGACCCGCCGGCTCCGTCACAAAGCTGATTTATCTGCACTGTTTCCGCTCCTGCCTCCCTCACCGTGCTAAGGGGCCGAACCCCCACACATTACTGCAGGCAATTAAAAAACATCCTTCACAGCTGGGAACTCAAAAAGAATATTTGCTAAAGAAATTCAAGGATAAATCTTCCCAGGACTTGAATCCACTCCCCTGATTCCCAAGGTGCAAACAACATTAACGTACCCCCAATGCTACACAAATGACCCCCAGAGTCCATTTCTGTACCTTAAAAGGTACATTTACCTACAGCTATAGAGTACAAGCAGAGAAAATAGGCCGGTTCACCAAGATGTGTTTCAGATGCCACATTCTAGGCCTCAAGGTGGAACATAATTTAAAAAAAAAAAAAATCAAAAATATTCATCTTCCAAGTGCTGATTCCATACATGGTCACATGGGGCCTGGAGTCTGTTCCTGGCAGTAGATGACGAGCAGGAGGAATACATCACATAGGATGTCTGTCCTTCAGAGCACACACACAGTGGCCAATTATTTATTTCGGATACAATTTTAAACCTAACTCCATGTTTGTAGACTACAGGGGACGACCACTCAAACTCCAAACTCCAGATCAGGGCTTATGATTTCCAGAATCGGCGCTCTAGCTTGGTATATAAAAACAAAAAGACTTCTGCCGGAAGGGGAGAAACGGATTGTTTCATTTTATTTATTTAGTAGGTACTTTTTATTAAAAGCCACCCGTGAAGCCCTTTCAGTTAGTCCCTGAAGCGACCACGGACCCGCTGAGCCACACGCCAGTTGAAGGTTTCCCCCAAATTCCCCCCATTCCTAAAAATAAGCCAATGGAGCTGAAGGAGGTGGTTAAACCCTGCTTTTAGCTTGTCCCCACGTGTTCTCTCGCACTCAGTTTCGGGCATGTTATTTGTAATTCCGTTTCCTGACTCTTACCCACTTGTTACAGAAATGAGCGGGAGACGGGGCTGGTTTTTTTCCCCAGCATCGCTTGGGGAAAAATACAAATAACTTGTCTTAAATTGTTTTTAAACAGAGCTAAGAAAAGGGGAAAAAAAGCTGGAATTCCAGTCTAACGTCGCTGATGACTGACGAATGAATGTAAACTAACACGGACGATCGTTGTCCGCAGCATCAGCGGTAATTGGTATACCAGGCAGAAAAAATGTATTGGGGCAAAATCGTTTATTATCCGTCAAGATAAATGCTTACACTGACAAGAAACGACCCAGAATTCAGCAGGGATTATGCCACTGCTTGAACCTGCTTCCTTCTCCTTAACTGTCCATCCTCATCTTCTAAGCCTTTCCAGTGTCCGACTTCCAGTTTGATTCCAGTTCATTATCAATGGCTCTCACCATTTGCGTCAGCAGGCTACTTAACGATTATTTACAATGGCAACGCTTATGAACCAGCGGCACCGTGTATTTAATAGGCCCCATTTTCACCTGAAGAGGCAAAGGCTTTGCTGAAATACGGTCCCTTTACTAGACTAGAGTGTAATCTGTTTAAGTCACCGAAAACATGTAAGACTGTGGTTTGTTTATTCTCCACTTGTTAAAGAGGGCTTATGGAATATATTACATTTGTATACACATCACGGAAAATGCAATAAATTGGCTTTGAAAAGCAGAAACGTGAGTGAATAAATGTTTTACTATGGCCATGCATAAGTTTTGGTTGGGCGCTGTCTGTTCAGCCAGGCAGTTAAACCAGTGGTAAAAAACACTGCTCATGTCGTGGTGGGGGGTAGTCTCGCATAAAAAAACCCTGCTTCAAGAAAGGAACTAAGCAAGGACGCGGCTTGCTTGTGTTAAACATCAAGCAGAATTCAACACTAACAACTTAATATTGTCTGTTTAATATATCTGCTCTCGTACTGTAGTTAAGTTATAACGTAAATATACACAGCACTATCGTAACTGCTTCAGGGGTGCGGGGTAACACATCAAATCACCCTGGGTGTGAAGTTTCTTCAAACGACCCGTAACTTGCTTTCAGTGTGCAGTACTCACTGGGGTCTGTTTAGTATTCGGTTACGTCTGCTCAGTACTTAGTGGTGTAATTTCCTTATTCCCCAGAAGAGGGGGCTGATGCAGATCCAGGGATCTTTCACCCCCAGTTCCAGCACGTAAGTGATGTTCAGTGAGTTTTTCTTCTTCCCCACACATATATGTTGTAAGTTTCGCATAAATACGTTCCCGATCTTCATTTGTTGCAGTATAAATATGCAAATAGTTGAACGCTTTAAGAAGACCAAACCAATTTCAGATGAGTTAAGCAGTATAATGTACATGTACATAGATCCGTCTGTGCAGCTTTGAGGACTGACCACTTATCGACCGGTATAGTAAAATATTTACCGTAGCGTAGGCCTATATCGGCCTACCCTTGAAAAATTATTTCTGATCAGTGGTCCCTAGTAAGGCAACATTTGTTTAGACTCGTAGGTAACTTTCCCATGGTTCATCATAAACCCCGGGAATTGTATCATAAACAATATGAGAAGTACGTCCTTCTTCTGTGGCCGTTTGAAAGGCCGTAGGTCGTGGATTCTCGCACTGAGCCTTCGCCGAAGTACTGCCTGCGTCCGCCGTGGCGCAAGTCATCTTACATTTGCATGGTTTCATTCTAGAGAATTACGCAGAATTAACGTTCCTAGTGTCATGGTAATTGTCTTATAAGGAAACTTTCCAAATACCAAATGACTTGCGCTACAGCGGACATGAATACGGACTAGTTTATTTTTTTCTTTGCTCTTTTGCTAATTATTCTTTCCAAGTTCTAAAAAGAGTTTAATGCTTTAATTGCATACTCATTGCCTTCTGTTTTAAAGATGTGGTATGGATGGAATAATGGTTAGAGCTCATTAAAGATCAAGACGGATGAAAGCTTTTATAAATATACGACACGCATGAACTGCCCTGGTGTTTTTTTTTCTTGTATTCGTTCGGCCGGTTGTCTTAACATTTTTTTTTTTTTTTAGCTCAATAAAATAAATATTTTAGTTTGCACGGATAGAATGATAATCAGATTAAAGTTTTTAACAACCCCTACTGTAATACCTGCAGTCAACTTACCATTTTCAAAACCATGCAAGTCGTTCTCGGCTAAATTGTGTGTTTTCTTTTTTTGCTTTTTTGGTTTACCGCTCCCAGGAGACAAACAATAAAACTCCACCTTATTCACACTGGCAGTCCGCCACGTGCTGATTTTAAAATGAACTTAAAAGCACAACTAAGTGGAACGAATCTGAGTATGTACCGGGATCGCGGAAATAATGGGGCTGGGGGACGTGCCCGGGTATCTATGGGGGCAGCGATGGGCAATCACAAAAAACCTAATAAATAATTTAGTGCAAACCAATTAAACTTTATTAATTGTTTTTTAAACAAAAGGTCGTATCTTAGTTTTTCAAATCTAACAGACGAGTGGACATGGCTTTATGCCCCCCCCCCCCCCAAACATAATATATATTGCATTCACTGAAGTAATATAGACCTACTTGAACTTGAATTTAAGGTGGTCGTGAGCTTGCTTTTCATCGGTGACAGTCGTACTTTTTCCATCGATGGACTTCCGTGTGTTTACCAAAGGGCTTCATATGTCATATATCACAAGTATTAATCATCTTTTATCCGACAACGAGCGAGGGAATTTTAATCGGTATACTTATCGTCAAACGTTTCTTAATTATACCCTCCAAAACTCCAAAAGCGCTTTTTAATTGCCCGTTCATCACTCAGTGATTCCAGCTCACAATTTATTTCCTAGCGTGCACATGCACTTCACCTTATACGCTTTGAATTCTCAAAATGTTACATTACAGCGGCGATATATGTTGTAAGCGAAGTTGAAATTCATGCAAACTTGGTTTTATTTAGCATGCTCAGTTAATTTATTAACAACGAATAATATTTCAAATGAACGAAGTTTGAAAATCGTACGCTTTTCATGAATAAACAGAAACCTTTAAAAGCATAAATACAATGTATGACATTAAAATGACGTTCAATCTGATTCGGCACGCTTCTATACCGCATACCAACAGAAAAGATTTAAACCGCTTGAGAAATGCATGCAATTGTACGTATATAAAACGTTGAATAGGGATGTGTTACGAAGCAGTATTATTAAATTAATACTTAGTACGTCTGCAGATTTAGTATTCAGGCACTCTGATCGTAAATAAATTAAGTAGCCTATTTGAATTTTCAGACTTGTTCAGTAGTATCTGTAACCGTTTCTTTTTGATTTTGCTAAACGTATTACGGAAAAAGTTCGTATAACAATGTAAGTTTTTCGGTTTCTCAACAATATACCAGAGCTTTTACATTAATTCTTTAGTTCTTTATGCTGTTCATAAAAAAAACAATTGTTAAAGAGACTGAAAGAAATATTTATCCCTTAAACTTTAAATTTAAGTGCAGTCATTATTTTACACAAAAAAAGATTTTATCTACATTATTAGTAGTATTATTATTATACGTTATGAATTTATTAATTAATTAAGTCTCAATAAGGTTTACTTATTACCGTTTCATACATTTAACAATCTCACACATTTCTCTGGTGTTTTCCCCAAATTAATCAATTACTACATTTTACCTGAGGTAGAAATTAAATCCCTAAAACAGTTAAACAGCAGTTCAGTTAGGCTATCCTAATTGACGTGTACAACTAAAAGAACACATTTTCTGCTGTTTTTTATTTTAGTTAAATATTTAGGTGTCGCAGTTAAGACGTGAGACATCCGATCGATGAAAAGCGGCGGCCACTAGGCTGAACTGGTAGCGCTGTTTACGAAATTCTGAAATATTATTTTCTACATCAAATAATCAACGAAGGAAAACAAGATCAGAGAACGCGGAACCGCGTAACCCGTGATTGTCCATTTCGTCCCATTCGATACACACCGTTCTCGTTTTCAGCTGACCCATGTCAGTTGGTTTCAATGGTATCAGTTTCACTGATATACCCTTCGAATTTTAACCACGTGAGCGTCATAGAACCTATGTTTATACATGTCTTAATGGAACTACTTAAAACAAGTTAGCGGACATATGTCCTTATAAATAAATAACGAATTTAAAGTAAATAGGTAAAAGATGTATCTGCTTATCCCTCAGGGGTGTTGTTGATCTATAAATTCTGTATAGAAATCGGAAATTATGCAACACTAAGTAAAAATACAATTGAAACCATTTGTTAGGCGCGTAACAGGAAGACATGGATTTGGGACCTTACTATGCCAAACTAGTTATATAGGTAACATATATTTAGTAAATGTTTCCTAATATGGATCGAATTTAAAACCAGAGTTTTTGTCTCAGTCAATTTTTAAAAATCCATTTTCAAAGAGATTTATTTGAAAACTGTTATTTAAGCGAAAACAATGTTAAGCGCCAAGTCTAAAGTATGTTTGTACCTCAAAGGCTAAATTAAACACAAGGAATAATTAAATGAGGTTGGAAATAATTATGAGGTTGTGGTCCGAGGCGAATTTAGATATGTGCTTGTTTCTTAGGTTTTTGAACTCTTATTATGCCTTCTAAAGCACGGTTGTTTGGCAAAACGAAAACTCACACGGGCCTGTGTATTTTGTGACTATGCGAGGAAACCAGAAAAAATTCTTACCAACAAGGTCCTGATCTTTCAACCAAGGTAACCGTCTGCAGTTCGATTCAGGTGGAAGTTACTCCATTTTAATATGTGCATACCCGCTTTTTAACCGCCCCCCCAACTACATTTCAAGACGCCAGTCGATATGATGGGGTGAAAGCAGATGTGTAATGACCTTCATTCCTGTCGCGAGGCTGCACGTGCCACACACCTGTTGCTGGGATACGCTACCAGACGTATTAGGATGGTATCATTAAATAGAAATTATTTTTGCTCATTTAGCGAATATGTAAATGTACAAGTATATTGACTGTTTTAATGTGATCCAATAGGCTTGTTTACGGAAATTTCTGTTTCTTTATATTCTATTTGTGATTGAAATTCTCAGCGAAGTTTGGTGTTTGCAGGGGAGAAAACGAATTTCATGGGAACTACAAGGGAATCTTGAAGCCGTGGAGCCAATTATGTACCACGGCAAGAGTTTTTCATGGTTTTCTATGGGTTTGCAGGAATTACATCTCGACCTTAGTCTAACCATTAACATGTGATACATTTAATTACGCTGTAATGGATTCTGTGGGCATAATAAGAGCCCAGTGTTTATGAAACACTTATACAGCCAATGAGTTCTCGGCTCATATTTCGTCCAGTTTTACAAATAATGTAAAATGGTAAGTCTAATACACGAAGAAAAGATCGAAGTGGATAAGTCATGGATGTACATGAACACATTTCAAAGAATTATTAAATACTGAAAAAACACGAGGCAGGTGGATAAAAGCTAACTACGATATTGCCAAACTTGTAGTTAAGGTGCGGACTGAAAATATGTGCAGATAATGAGCGGTTTCACCCAATTAATTCGTGCAATGAGGTCATTTCAAAGACAGTTTCGTTTCACATGCGCGCCATACTTTTGCAATGCATCCTTCGACTTGTATATTTATAAGTGTATACATGTATAATATTATTATGTTGGTGCATCATTGAAAGACATCAGCAAATAAGATGGAAGAAGTAAATAATAATAATAAAATATAATTTTTAAAAAATCTACGATGTAGTTCTCTATACCAACACCAGAGGGCATGAAAGACACGACAAAGGGTAATTGTATGGCCCACAATTTGATACAGTGCAGCAAACAGCTTCTGCTGAAATACAAAGACAATCAGACCAGCGCAAGTCTATGCGGAGGTAACGTAATCGCTCGTCTCCTCTTAGCGTGATACCGTTTTTACTGTCTTTGGTGACTGAGATCCTTTAATAAACATGCGCTCTAATTGTCTTATGTGGTTTTGTGCAACTTTTGACTTTTATCACCAAATGCAATTTTGTATCTGCGGAAGTTAATTCGGGAGTGTTAGTGTCTGTTTTGCACATTTTCGCGGTGTTCATCTTCAGCATGTTCGGTTTTATGCTTGTTTAATAATCTTAAATTCGGCGTGTGATTTTAAACAGGGTACTTATCTTTTATTGTTGCTACTGATTTTTATTACTTCTTTGATTATTGCGAAGTTAAACGCATATATAACGTATAAACAATTTTAGACCCTCTGTGCGTAGCATGTTTTTATTTGTGTTGTCATTATCGATGTGGTTTTAATTTAGCCTACTTAACATTTAAACAAAGGATAAATCATGAAATGTAGGTAGTATAGCTGTTTATTTTGTTTTTGGAAAACCAACCTCATTTACTCATTTAATAAACTGAACTCTATCCCTCACTCCACAATTTGGCCTAAATATTTTGCGTCATCTACCGTGTAGTACAATTATTAAAATTACACAATAGAACATATTCTCCAAATAGTCTCATGTTATTTGCATAATATGAATACCTACGTTGGCTATTTACTGAGGAAAATTAGGTATTATCATCGGTGTTGCTAATTCGAAGTTCATTTTAGGCCATTGTAAAAAAAAATCGTTAAATCATTAAAATCATTAAACATTAAAACGCATTGATTTAACTTTTTTGGTTTAGTTGTTAAACACATCAATTTCTTTAAGTCGAGATGTTTTAATTACAAATGTCTCTTACTGACACTTGACTGCGCAAATGTTTTATTTAATAACTGTAAATATTTTTTTTTATTTATCTGGGGTATAAAATGTGCAAATTCACAAAACAAGCAATTGAACTATGTTGCTTAAGTATAAAATAGTATATAGAATACATGAATTTTGGATAGGCGCGTTCAACCGTTGTGTCTCCATGCAGATGCTTCTTACGTCTTTCATAAATTTCCAATTTTATGCCTGATTTGAATGAAAAAAGGGGGGGGGGGGGTATTTACTACGGGGAAATGGGTTGCGTATTAAAACTATTGCTTTGCATAGATGGAGAAAAAAAAGTGAAGCTATGGAGATTAAGAAAATAGGTAATGATCTGTGTCTCACCTGATGACCGCATAAATCCTGTGATACGGCTTTGGTACACAAAGTACCTGCAGGGGGGATTATCTTGGGTTAGCGCTGCGTATATATTACGCCCTGTAATTACAATATGAGTTCAGAAGCCGTTGGTGGGGTTGCAGGAAAGACAAACAAAATCGCGTTGCTTTTCTCCACATCGCTGTGGTCTGTCTACGCAGTCCCCGATCTACCACGACGATGGAAGATGGTCTTCCTGTTTTCGCTCTGAATATGAACATTTAGTTCGTAAAGTCGGCATTATGAAATAATTGCCGTATGGTTAGAATCAAGGCATTGTAACACAAATCCAGGTTAAAATACACTGCTAAATATATATCTGCTGTATAAAGTTAAATCGTATAGCCCACATGACCGCATCCTTAAGAGATCAGATTTAATTATGATCATACCATTACCGTTATGACTTGTCTTGACAATGGTATATTTCTAAAATCATTTTAAGGGCCGGTGATACATTCTACCCAGTGAATTTCACTACTTCTGCGGGCTATGTTAATTTCGGTACTTCCATATCCAGAGTATCGCTTATATACCTAAAACCAATTTGCTTGTATTGCCGTAGGGAGGTTGCGGGGGGCGGGATAAAGTCCACTCAGTTTAATTGGGAAGGAGAGCAAACGAGCAAAAAAGTTACGATGATAAATACCGAGTTGAAAGTGGTCTGTTTTCTTCTGTGCCGTCAAGTTGAAAAAGAAAAACAATTCAGTTCGCACAGCATCTCGCGCAACAACCGGGGCCACGTGCAGTTAATAAACTCTCCAGAGATGAAAGGGACACCAGCGGTCATTACGACCGTTGACACTGGACAAAGAGATTATTTAGTCTAAATTAATTGCCTAAAATGCGAGGTATTAATAAAATATTAAGATGTTCCTCCATCGATTCGCCTTAGATGAGGAGTTTTAATTTCCATGTCTGCCTCTAAATAAGCACCTGTACCTGGGATATTTACATGCCCCTTGAAAATGTTTTCAGGTCTCATGCCTCAAATAATATTTATCTGTGATTTCGAATCGTAATTTTCAGTTAGGACTGTATGCTTTTTGAAATAATTTTATTTATTTGAATTTATTTATTTATATTGTTATACGCAAAAGATTTTATTTTCTAATTGTTACTATAATACACTGCGCATTGTAATATATCGTTTCATTGTAATAACTCGGACGTTAAGCGTTTTGTTCATTATTCTGGTATAAATTATACATTCAATCTGCCGTGGATTCATAATAAGGAAGATGTGTAATAGACCAAGTAATAAAAAAATATATACGACCATCCCCAGCCCTTGATAAAATATAGATTTCTATCAGCTGAATCCATTTGGATCGTGAAATGACAAAAGAGGATGTACCGTGCATAGCAATTTAAAATATCTTTTTTGAATGACAGAAAATCATAGTTCCGAGATGAATGAAAAGAATTATAAGTTAATACATTTTAAGTTCTGTGCTATCTAAGATTTTATCGGCGGATCAGTCATTTGGGTGCGCTCTTTGCATTCCGTCATCAGCTGCGCCGGCCGAGGCCGCTGTGCCGTGTAGCGTTACCAATCGCCAGGTGCTTCGGCCAAAGGGGTCACAAGGCGCGCTCTTTTGTAAGGAACACAATGGCGCAAAGCTTGCGCACGTCTGCAGCCTGACGGCGCAGCCCGTGAGTTGAAAGCCTTTAAACGCTGCCAATGTTTTTATGAGAAAACACTAATTTTGAACACGCATTTTTAATGCGTGCCAGTAAAGAAAAATGAAAACTGTTGAGAAGATCCTGATATGATTAGTCCCACCGATAGCAATAAATATTTTCTACAGCGACCTGCGGCGCATTTTATATCTACTGCATATACTATTATTTCCACAACTGCCGTCACTACTTTCATTAGCGACTAGCATTTTTCTGCTGCTTTGAGTCTGTTTATTCGACTGCTAATATTGCATAAGTAAAAAACGAAATATTTTAAACAAATAATGTGCTGTAATGGTGTTTTTATTAGACATATAATTGCATGTGAATGTAAGTCATATAGTTTATAAAATGTACGTTTCAAGCGGTGTCCCAAACGCCGGCTGCATCAGGGTTTCAATACTGTTCAAAGTGTAAGCAGAATAAGCGGTAGAAATTTCTGCAAAAGAATAGAACATCGTTCACATAGGCAATAGCACAGTATATGCTGACAAATGATAAGTACGTTATTTAAAAAAATGCGTTTGCAGATATTTTTCATGCTATCGCAGAATCGCAGCCTGCGTCAGGGGTGTAATTATTAAGTTAGTAGATATCAATGTTATTACATTTTTACAACTTTCCTAACCCTGTATTGTTGACGCTGTGCCTGCCGTGCCTTGACGCGCTCGGATAGCACTCATCCCGGTCCGCAAGACAGACACACGGCGCTGTAGTTGTCGGTTTTGGAGGCGGAACGCTTAGTTAAGCGGCGCTGCCACCATGAAAACTGCGCACCAATAGCATCCAAATGTCAGTAAATAGTCCAAGAAAAAAGTGACGCGGTCAACGAGTGGGAGGGTGCTTCCATTCGCCTCAACCTCAGCTTCGGACTTTTTCAGCAGCGGGGGTCTGTACGGCACATTTACCCCAGAGCTCACTCTGGAACCTCTCAGCTCGCCTTTTCATGGATTAAACTCACTTTCCTTAACACTTTTTATGTTTCCTTCATGATTTTTCCGAGACGGAGAGAGAATCTCGCCTGAACGTTTCAAAACGCGCGCTGGCTGCTTCGATGCAAAGAAGCGTTACGAGAGTTCCAGTTAGTAAAGTTTGACATCTGAAGATTGCTTTTCGCAAATATTTCTCATTTTCCGTGTCAGCATGGTGTATTTTCTCGAGACTTGCTTGTGAAGGAACAACTACAGTTCGCGATCCGTTGGCACTGGCTACCTACTTGGTGCTGCGACTGATTTAAAGGTACTGGCATACTCATAAAACATAAAACGGTTAATCCCCAGTATTGTATGGAAACTGTACTGTCGTCAACTAGTGTTGTGTGCAAAAAGATGAATTTTAGAGAAAAAGGAATACGTTGACATCACATTGTTTTGGATATCGCAACAGGTCCCGTGTTGCCGGAGCGGTGCCTTTCTGTGAGGAATCAGCCTGACTGCTCAAAGATGCTGGACGGTATCAAGATCGAAGATCACCTAAGATCTGGCCCGGCGGCTTTGGGGGTTATGCTCGGTATGTTGTCTGAGCATTCATATATGGAACACTTATGTTTACCGCACTGATTTAAATGAAGTTTTCAATGCTTAGTTTAAGAGTGTTTACGTGCCGTAAATCATCGTGCTAGTTACACTATATATTACACGACGTTACAGTAGATCCCACATAACCGTAACCATTTTTTGCGATCAGTGCACCCACAGTGACCTGTATGTTTTGGACCATGTTTTATAATCTAATTATGGTATTATTTGCTATTAATCAGTCACGCATGCTATTGCTCATGTTTATTCTGTAGGTCTCCAAAACATTTTAAGTTATTTCTTAAGCTGCATTACCCCTACCATTTTTTAGAGTTTTAATTCTACTTTTGGTTCGTTTGTTATCTCCATGCTGCACCGGTTATGTTCCTTTCATGTTCCATTATTTTAATAAATAACACTTAAGCGTCACCCAGATAATAACAATGATAACGATGGATAGTATGCAGACGTCGCAATGCTAATTTAATGTAATTTCAATTAGACACTTTTATACTAAAATGCGTGATATATTCATATGCATTTTAGTTTCACTAAGATGTATTTTCTTGCGTTAAGTCGTTTTCCCGTGCATTGCGTTTCAAAAGAAACAGTAAGTAAATGTAAATGTCATACTCGCGTTGATTAAATTTAAAACGGGATTAACGAAGTGTTGCCCCCCTAAAAGCTGTGATTTTCTTTGGCCAGGGACAGAGTGCCACCATCAGTCTGTGTGCGAGGGATGCCAGAGGCCCATATCCGACAGATTTCTGATGCGAGTGAACGAATCCTCGTGGCACGAGGAGTGTTTGCAGTGCACCGTGTGTCAACAGCCGCTCACCACGAGCTGCTACTTGCGCGATAGGAAATTATACTGCAAGCTGGACTACCAACAGTAAGTGCACGGGGTTTATTTTCTCAGTTTCCTCATCTTATTTTAGAACTTTTCCGTTTCTTAAAACTCAAAGCACATTTGTTGTGTTGTTAAGTAGGCTACAACGATTTGTCTGAAAGGAAATGTTTTGCTTCTGAGAAGTATGACTGCTCAAATTGATTAAATTCAGGGTCATTAATGTTTGTGGTGGTACAGAATTATATACAGCTGTAAGTTAATTTATTGATGAAATTTAATGTTAATGTATAGCTTCATATGACATTGACTTCAAGAAAAAAAATCCATTTGATTATTTTGTATGCAACCTTGTCGTGTGACTTATGAGGTAATACGTATCGGCTTCCGAA
>JAODKE010000125.1:7678733-7690856 GCA_026779605.1 Mormyrus hasselquistii
GTTTGGTTACTTATGGTTATGGTTAGGGCAGGGTGGGGGTTAAGGTTGTCATAGTTAGCATTAGCATTTTTCCCATAAAAATGAATGAGCGGTCCCCATAAGGATATGTTTACCCTACATGTGCGTGTGGGTGTGTGTGTGTGTGTTGGGGGTTGCTGTGTAAACGAGGCCTGAATTGACCGTCAGCGCTCAGGAAGTACAGCTGTCCAAACAGCGCTTGTGTACCTGATAGTCCATGCCCCCCCTGTACACCCCATAACACACTACGCCCCCCCCCCTTCCTCGCATCTCTCCCTGCTGGGCTGTGTACTCAACCCTGCCTGCCCGGCTCAGCTCAATACCACTCTTGCATTTCAACACGTTCTCTGTGCCAGGCACTGTGCCCAGGGTGGCTGGGGAGGGGGGGGGGGGGAATTTAGCGTTTTCTGTTGATGTTTGCATGTAGAATAGGAGTAGGACCTCTCTTCACTGGCCTAGCTGAATTATGGAACCGCAACAGATCTGACAGGCAGGGGCAATGGGAGTGGGGGGGGGGGGGTTGGGGTCCCATACGAATCCCAGGACGGCCAACCCTGCTGATTCCTGGGCTGTCGACACTCCTGCATACGTCCTGCTTTATAAACATGAAGCGTGCAATGTGTAAGTTATACAAAATTATGTAAACGATTCAACCAGTGGTGTTATGCCATGTAATTGGACACAGTGAGTCACTGAAGAACACAATACACGCAATTACCCAGTGAAGGCCTTGTACCTACACGTAGAACTAATTCTGTCATGTATTTAAACCATCTGTTTGTATTTTAGTCATATACATTCCGGTCGTAAAATGCGGAAGGACAGTGTTTATGTGAACGTACATTTTATGCTTAGTACAGAACTTTGAAAAAAAAAAGTCAAATAGAAAAGCACGATATGGAGGCAAAAAACAAGATTTGGGGTCCAGAATGCCGTTTCCATACCTCCAGAGGAAGTCTAAATGGACGCAGAAGTCGAGATGTCTCAAGCACAAAATGAAAATCATTCTGATCAAGCTGGGTTTTTGACAGAAATCGACCTGCCTGACTCCTCTTGCAGTGCATGAGGTGGAAAGTTCATCTGAGAGGAGGGTTTTGTAACAAATACCTAAACAGTCACTACACGAGCTCACAGGAGTGCTCGTATCTGCCTCCGGCCTGCCGAATCGTTTGCCATTGAGGTATGGGGGCAAAGCTCACATCTGACCAGTTAACATCACCAGCTGATAAGCTTACTGGCTTTAGCCACTGGCTGACCAGCCACACCTTGACATGACACCATGACACTTTCTGAGTATCATGAAATTAAGTCACAACCCAACCACCCAGATGGCACTGAAAGCTAGACAGGTCACAGCAACATGAAACAAACCCTGAACTGGGAGCAGCTGAAGGCCACAGTGAGCGGACGTTTTCTGAACAAGACATTTTGAGCGGTCTTTTTCACCTGTGTGCCTGAGCTGCACGGCTTGACAAATTCCTGTGCTTTTCAGTTTTCCCGTATGACCCTCCTCCCCCCCAGCAGTACTTTGGCAGGTGGCTGCTCTGCCGCTCTATTGCTGGTTTGTGCTCCATGCTTCATCAGAGCGCCAGGTTTTGAGGCGACAGCGGTCATTAGTGCTAATTTAGCGCATTACGGCCTGATGTTTTCTGGCGTCTCAGACAGCCACGCCGTGCCTCTCCAGACTTAACCACCTGCACAGATACCCAGCTCTTACTGAACCATCTATGTCTCCATGCCTTCACCCCCACGAGGGACTCAATTCTCACTCTCCCCTGGATGCCAGCATTGGCGTTCACGCATGTGTCCATTACATATACAGAGCCGCTCTTGCTCTTTGGTATGGAGCACTCATGGGAGATGGCCAGGAGGGGGGAGGGGGGGGGTTGCAGTCTACTGCTTGTTCATACATCACACAGGCCAGTACCTGTTATACAGACTGCAGCTGAAAGCCCCGCGATTGAACTACTGGAAACTGGCAGCCAGGATATTGCAGGTTCAAATCCAAAGAAGATGAGCTGTTGTTTTACCCTCATGTAACTTATTAACCTTTAGTAAAATGCTGTCCAGATGATTGTCACGTCGACAATGTGTCTAACCTTATGTGTCAGGCTGTAAATTTAATTCCATTCAGTTCTTTATTGTTGTCATTACACACGTCAGCACACTGAGATTGAGTTAGTGACTCCCCAAGCGGTGCAAAGACACAAGACAAGGCATGTACTATGTAAACGATATGTACAAAATAGCAATGAATCCTATTACTGTCAGCTAGTTCCACGCTTAAAGCATCTGTTTAATTCCTTTGACAGAAAGTTCCTCATACAGAGGGGCTGTAAGTCACATCTAAAGTGAATTTAACTCTAACTATATTCAAATTTAAATCAACCAATCAGCTCGTTGCAGGATTGTATTCCCAATCAAATTTAGTTTCCTTTGTATATCATGCTAAGGGTGTGGTGTTGCTAGGCAACAGGGGAAACTTTGGTTAGGTGAAATGATGTCAGCCATGACTGGTGCTCCCAGTACCCCTGACGGCCTCTTCAAGCAGCACACAGCATGCAGCACTGCACTTCCCAGGACCTGAGTAGGATGCCGGAATGGGGAAACTGGGACACAACTGGCCAGGGAGGAGGAGACTTCAGACAGGACCCACAGACTGGGAGGGAAGGTCCCAAAGGCCACTCCCTCGAACCCGGATCCAGGCCATACAGGTTCTCCCCGCTGCCTGCTGGGGGCTTAATTAAAAACAAAGAGGCTCAATATGAAGGCCATTACTATGCTAATGAGGCCAGGACTGGGCGGAGACCTCCCCTGTGATGAAGCGCGTGATTGGAGCAGGCTCGGGGGGATAGAAGGAGACGGCACTTTTTATTCGCATTAATTAGCCTGCGCAATTATCTATACGGCAAACAGAGGAGCTCATTCTACTGTAACCGTAATAAACCCAACCCCCCCAGCCCGTGTTATTAAGGATCGGCATCTTTCAAGTCTCCCTTTATTACAGTCTCATCGTTATGGAAATAGCCCACCCCTCCCCCCTCCACTTCAGAGTGTTTTTTTTTTTGTGTAATGCGCTGCCATGAGCCTGCAGAGTATCTCTGGAGATGCCGGCCGCCGTGGAGCCGGCCGTGTTCGTTTGCGGCTTTTTTAAGCATTCCGTCACCCCGGAACGTCAGTAACTGCAGACATGTGTTCATGCGTGTCAAAGAAAACCTTTAAATCTGAAAATATTATTTCCAGTCTTCTAGAAAAGGGCTGAAGGGAAGAGAGCGTGCGGCGGCCGTCCGGCTGAGGACACGCTTTTGTTTCTGGAGGATCCAAAACAGTTTTTGTTAGGTCACACATGGGCGCCAGGTGTACAGAGCGGAGCTGTGTTCTAGGCCACACCTTTCTGTCCAGAGACGCCCCAGAGAAGAAACCCTTGGCGTTTCACCACATGAACAGTATCTGGGGGGCACATGTTCAGCCCATCCAGTCGCGGGGGGGGGGGTTAGGGATTGTGTTGCAAACCTCCCTTTCCTGTAGTATCGGCTGCAACAGAAGATGGATGGGCATCAGCAGAAAGAGTAAAAGAAAAAAACTAGAAAAGCATAATAATGACAGCAGGCTAAAGAGTGGGGGGCTCTCGCAGAAACATCTGGTCGTCAAATGTTTTGCTGGAATCAGCGGGACCCATTAAAAGGACCTCCTGGCCCAGCGCGTTGACAACTTCTTGGTAAACTACAACTGCTGCTAAGTACCCGTTCCAGTCTGGAGTTTCCGTTTCCTACCGTGGGCAACACACACACACACTCATGGCCAGCTGGGGCTTTCCGGAAGGGAGGGGGCCTGTTGTAAACTCATGTTCTCCATGTACTCCCACCTCCCACCATCACGTACCACCTGAGCTTCATTTTCTCTTCTGCAGTTATTATTAACATCCATCCATCTTACATAATCACGCACCCACGGTGTCACGGACAGCCTGGAGCCTATCCCAGAATGCACAGGGAGCGAGGCAGGGGACACTAAGGACAGGATACAGGGCCCACACTCGCCATTTCTATCTATTTCTATCCCATCCTAACCCTCTATACTTCCCGGTCTTCCCAACTCTTTGTCTCTTATGCTGTCAAACAAGTGGAACATTTGTGTCTGGAGGCCAGATCCAGCAGCAAAGGAGGGGCAAAGAATGGGTGGAGGGGGTGTCACAAGGGGTGGTTGGGTGACTGGGGGGGGGGGGGTCCATTTGCTTTTCCATTGCCCCTCCCCCTCACCTGACATGTGGACTGGGGCGGGGTGTCTTTGATAAAAATGGCTCACAGCTGTCCGGGAAGCTGCCGACTCCTTCTGTTCGAACGGGGTGGCGGAGTCTGGTACCAGGCGAAGTCAGATCCCTGCCCACACTGCCCCAAGGACCAGAGTTCTGGTGCCGGTATCCATGCCGCAAAGGGTCCTGAGCACTGAACCCTCTGTACTGTACCTTGCCGTCAGAAATCGCCAACGTAGATATGTCCCCAGGTTCGCCGTTCTAGCGGCTAGCGAAGCCCCATTCCGGAAGCTTCTCCGAGCCGTTAAAGCGCACGAGCTGTGTATCCCGGTCGGGCATGGCGCTGCTGAATCAGTGTGGAGGGGCCTCTACAGAGAGAGAGATCCCTTTTCACAGCTCAACGTGGAGTAGGCATTGAAGTCGGATTAGATCCCCCCCCCACCCTCCACAATCCAGTGCTCCCACCCACCCTGCCCCCGACACACACGTGCACACACACTCACACACAGGTTTGTAATTATATCTTTGCGGGGACTCTCCATTCATTTCTATGGTGAAAACACTCAACCTCAACCCCCACCCAGCCCTGACCTTAACCATAAGTAACCAAACAAAATACAAGCCAAGTTTTTTGACTGCATTCACATCTTTGTGCGGACCTGAAAAATGGTCCCCGCAATGTCAAAATAACAGATTTTTATTGCATCGTGGGGAAAATTTTGTCCCCACAATGTAATATAAATGTAATCCACACACACAGACACACACAGACCAGCAGGCCTGTTTGATATGGGCTCGCTGGTGGGAGCGGTGCTGGTCACCACGGCGCCTTTCAAAGGGAGGGGTGTGCATAGATCGCAGTCCAGCGCTTCCCCCTAATTCCCCTTGTTCGGCTGAGAGCATTTGGCTCTTGGTGCCAGGCAGCCAGAGAAGGCGTTGGGGGGTGGGGGGTGGGGTTGCTATAGCAGGAGCATCACGCGTGGCTGTTCCATCTACCCCCCCACCCAAAATCCAAGGACGGGGTGACGGGGGGCCCGGCGACGGGTGAAAAGTCTGGATTAGGCGCGGGGATAATGGCAGACAGGAAGGTCCGTGAGGCAACAGAATGGGAATTACAGAGAGCGTAATATGCCGAGTGACGGAGGGGGAACGGGAAAACAATGGCTTACAAGATTAGCTCCGGCAGGAGAGAAAGGGAGAAGGGGGAAGAAAGAGAGGAATTCTCCAGGGCACATGAAAGGGAATGTTTTCATCTGCATGAGGAGGTTTCAGTTTTTGCATCGTACGGATGAATGGGAGGGGGAATCTAAAGCTTTTTTCGAAAGATTAATTTCCTCTTTCCTCCCTTCTCTTTAATCTGTGGTCTTTCAGACTGGCATGCCTGACATTAGATAAACATTTGATTTGGGTTTGGGGGGCCAGTCGTGACAGATATATCACCCTTACCCTCTGCCGGCCTCTTGGTACCCATAATGCACTGGTGTGGCACCCCGCCGGCCTGCATCTAGCTATCTGTTAGTACTTATATATCACAGTGTTTCCCAAGCCGGTCCTCAGGGATCCACAGAAAGTCCACGTTTTTGCTCCCTCTACCAGGACCTGGGAGGGAGCAAAAACATGGACCATCCGTAGGTCTCCTGAGAACCATATTGGGAAACACTGATATACCATATATAGACACGGTTGCTGTTTATCTATGGCGCCACTGACGGAAGGCCTGTGGGTCTGGCTCCAAAGATGTGCCAGTGCGCCCATAATCCCATAATGACACCTCTAATATCGGGATCCGAACGGCGGCAGGCGCAATCTGATATTTCCCTGCTGGGGGAAGAAATGTCTCGTATGAATGAACCAGAAGCCCTGAACCGTGCATGCATGTGCGTCGCTGGGCTAAGCTAACAAGCAGACCGCCTGCCCATGCTCAAGAGGACAACTCAAGAGTCTCGGGTCCCTGTATTATTGATCATATATAATAGGTTTCCCCTTCCGATTTTTGTAATAATGTTATAATCTGTCATGGGTTTAAAACGTCTTCAGTGTTTAACATTCACGGACACTCCCTTTTAGTTTGTGCTAATCTCCTGCTTTTCCTTTTCCAAAGTGTTTCGGTGTTTATGTGCCATCGTAATCCCACAGATTCCCCAAAGCCAGTGGCTGACCGTATAAGATCCTCTGCCGCTGAGAAGCCCTGAAGTCACACAGATCAGACACACGTGCACAAAAAAGGGCCTGGATTCTGGTTACACGCGATATTATAATTTTGGGGCACAATGACATGGTAATATCTACTTGATTACTGGTGCCATCCAGTGATCCTAATTCTACATTCTCCAAATCTGATAAGGCTGTTTTTTTTCTGTTACCCTTAAGCATTGTAAGATACAGATAAATAATAATAAAAAAGAACAGAAGATTAGATTTTGTCCCCAAACACAATACGGTTGACGAACGACATCAGGAAGGAGCATCTCGTTCCGCACACAGGGCTGAGCGGGACAAAGCGAGGCCTGTCTCGGTGGCTGTGCCCACTGCATGGGCCTCGGCCGTGAACGCAGACACCCACCAACACTCACACCCACTCCTTTATCAATCCTCAATCGGCAGCAGTGATGATATTACCATGACAAAAGTTAGGCCCGTGTTCTCCATCTGCCCATATTTGCACGATCCATCTTCGTCCCCTGGGTCCGACGCAGGCGGAAGCTGGCCTGCTTTGCCCGGCTGGCTGAAATGAACGAGATGCTAACTACAGATAGATAGGCGCTGGGCAGCTGTGCTGCAAACAATTTCGGGCCAAAGACTCAATGCCGCTCTCTACCTACAGGGGGCGTTTTTGTTAGTGAGGAGTGATTTACAATGAGGCTGGCATATGGTTTGCAAGCATGTGCCTTGCTTTTGGGCGACCACAAAGCAGGGGGGTATGCACCCCGGCCATAAACTGTTTGTGCCCACCTGCGCCCCCTGGAGTGTGAAATGGAAAGTGATTCAGTAAATGGTGACCCAGCAGTAGTACTCAATGTGTCAGAGGGCAAGGGGAAAGAGCAAGCAGGTCATCAGGAAAAGGGCACGGCTCGCATCCCAAGTTGGGCGGGAGATTTCTTGTCGGAATGTGCCCCTGCCCAGTGCCATCGGCACCCCTTGTCTCACGCATGGGGGCTCAGTTTACCTGTGCTTGCCATTATCCTCAGGTAGTCATATCGTTTCACTGTTGTGATATAGCCAGCAGTACAATAATTCGGTTGGAAAATTCCAAGAGCTCTTGGAACAGTCAAGAAAAAGTTTATTTACTTTCTGATACACTAATTCCACAAAAGAATGTAATCTGGTACCACATGAATCTGTGCCACATTCTTATTTTAAAAAAAAAAAAACTACTGTAAATTAATTCTCTGCTTTGTTATTTTGTTGGTACGGGAGAGTAAATGTGATGAACATGACATGCATTCGCGTTCGCAGCGTCTTAGAACATTTCAGCTAAACCGCAGAAGAATATCGGACGGCCGCGCCAAGTGGAAAGGGTGCCGGAACGAGGGAGGAAGAGGGAGGCGGCTGAGGCGGAGGTGTGCAGTGTTGTTATCGCCGCTATTGAGGCGATGCAAATTGAGCGTCTCAAATTGCCGAGAGCCGCCCCTGCAGAAGCTGGGAGCGTCCCGTTGCGTCGCTGCCAGCCTCCCGCGCCTCGGCGTCGCTGGGGCGTTGTCAGCTAATGTGGGGCCGTTTCACAGATGAGCTGCTGTCAAAGAGGCGGCTAAGGATCGCGCCCGCAGGCCCCCCCGAAACTCCCGGTGACGGACAGGCTGACAGGGTTCCAGCACAGATGACAGGAACCCCGCAATCCCTCAACGTAACACCGAAGTCTCGTTGCAGCTTTTCTTTTGATTACGTGCCGGGGCCAAGGACTAAACGATGTTTGAGGGGAAAAAAAGAGAAGTCGATGTAATACATGCCTGTACAAACCACTGAGCTTCATTAAAAATTAAACGCGCCCATTTCACAAAGCCCCGGATACATAAATGACAAAAGCGCACAAAAGTAATTAAAGCAAATATTTCAATTCACATGCACTGAAAAACCATATTGGACACGGAAACTGGTAAAATACACGTTAGATGCGAAGTGTGAATTTCATTTTGTTTAATTACGGAATTCAAAATACCCGCGCGGCTGAAATACAATGTTGCGCAAAAGATATTAAAAGTCGTATTTCTCACGTAACTGAAATACTGCTTCTACCTGCATTAGGAAAGAGCTACGTTAAAAACCTGAGGGACTGGTTATCTTTGACACAGAGCTCGGTTTGTCAGCAGTAAGCATAGCTCCAGGCGGGATGCGAACAAATCTGTATATGATGGAGCAGCGACTTTATTTGGAGTTTTGCAAAACAGGGAAGAAACAACAGTTACCTGCCACTTCTTGTCCTAAGTGAATTGCAGTAGGATGTAGAATGGTTCAATTTTTTGTGCAATCACAGGGTTCTAAGCCCATGACCTTCGTGTTTCTTAGTGTAACGCTCGACTTGTTGAGCTACAGGAGCTCATACAACTTCGGGCATTTGTACTTGGAAACAATTTGAGGGTCAGCTCTGGAGAGAGGGGACAGAATGGACGGAGAGATATCGTGGTCTGGGGCATGAGAGACATTGTCTCATTGGCTGGATTCCTGTCACATGGTGCAGGGGGTTATATTGGTAAATAGTGCTGATGATTATTAGGGTTTGGCCTTGCCCCTGTATAACACCGCCCCCCCCTTTCTGGAAAGGCTGTTTGCGGCCAAGTGCAGCGGCTGCCTGGAGAGGATCGCGCCCACGGAGATGGTGATGCGTGCCCTGGAGTGCGTCTACCACCTGGGCTGCTTCTGCTGCTGCGTGTGCGAGCGCCAGCTGTGCAAAGGCGATGAGTTCGTGCTGAAGGACGGCCAGCTGCTGTGCAAGAGCGACTACGAGAAGGAGAAGGAGCTGCTCAGCTCCGTCAGCCCCGAAAACTCAGATTCGGGTGAGTACTCCTCCCCCCGGCGTGGCCCACGTCAGCACCCCCCCATTCACCTGTGAGCGGATATTAAATGCCGCCAGAGAGGAGAGAGCCGGGTCGTCTATGTTTAAGAAGTGTGAGGCTGGGGGGGGGGGAGGTGGGGGCGCTAGCTGACATTTCCTAATTCATTCGACTCTTTATTGGGGAAAAATTAAATCAGTAGATCACAGTAAGTGGAGGCTGGTGATTTGGCCCTCGTTTTCAGGAGCCGTCCAATTCTGCTCCCTCCGCTCCCAGAATCCCGCCAGCACTATACGTCGCCTCCATCTGGTTCTGCATCCACCAGAGGCGAATTTGTCAAAACTGTCCATTTGTTAGTGTGTCATATTTAGGGAATATAGGTTTATTTCTGGCCTCTTTCAGGCACGGACGCTTTCTGGGTTTCTTTTTTAGTTTCTTGGAAGAGGGGGTGCATGGGGAGGACCTTGGAAATGATATCAGGTTTGGCCGTGCTGTCGTAATGAAATATCCTCTTTGTGTATGGGGAGTTGGCTGAGGAGCAGTCGGATGTGGTCCCCAAAGATTAGCGCAGAGAAGAGCGTATAGATTTAACACTCATAATCTTTCCCAGCCCAGAAATCGCACATTAAAGACTGCAGGAAGGGTCGACTACACAATAGCAACAAAGCGACCAAAACTTCCAGTGATGTGTGGATGAATCGGGGCGTAAGCGCTTCAATCTGGAAAACAGCGAATGAGTGATTTATGAGAACAATGTAGCAAATAAACCAGTGTTTCAGCGCATGGTGTGCGAGGAACGCCCGTCGGCACGGTAACCAGGAGTGCGGTTAACTGCGCACCGCTTGCTCCGGGCCGCCTCCTATCGCGGCCCGTCGGCACGGTAACCAGGCGTGCAGTTAACTGCGCACCGCTTGCTCCGGGCCGCCTCCTATCGCGGCCCGACGGCTTGATTTTACGTTTCGCCGCGTTCCTCACCAGATTAAATTTCTTTCCTGTGTGTAATATTCGATGGCCTTTGTACCGTGAAGATCGTTATTATCTAAACATGAAAACCAGCATCATAATAAGCCAAGCTGAAGTTGGGAAATCCATCGTGTTTATTACTGTCACCATGACAGATGTGGAAAAAGAGATACATAGATTAGGACCATAAACACACCTAGAGGTAATGCAGAAAGTTTTATCTTGTGAACAAGGACAGATGCGAAGTGATGACTCCAGTGGACTGATGACCTGCCCCCCCCCCCCACAATCCCCCGACCTGAACCCTACAGAGCTGGTTTGGGATCAGTTGGATCGGAGAGTAAGAGCAGGTAGCCAATGGGCGCCCAGAACTTGTAGAAACTCCTTCAGGACTGTCAGAGTAGAATTCCAGGTGGCCACATTGGGAAGCTGGAGGAATGAATGTCAAGAGTCTGCAATGCTGTCATCAAAGCAAAAGGGGGCTATTTTGAAGAGTCTGAAGTTTGAGAACATTTTCAGATGTTGAACACTTGATATGTATTACTTCATTGCATCAAGGCCTTTTACTTTAAGGTGAATAACAGCTAAAATAGAGAAAAACGTTTGAAAAGCAGGTATGTCCAGACTTTTGACTGGCACTGTATGTAAATAGAGCGTTACACGCTTGCCTGTCAGTGTTGCATAGAAGGGTGATGTTTCCTTTGGCAAAAACACCCAGTAAACATTGTCCTGCTGTTCGGGGCTGTTCCAGAACACGACTGACTGGTATTTGCTAGGTTTCACGCGTATTCAAACCTACTCAGGTGGACTGTACTACAAACAGTTTCCTGGATTCGTCGGATATCCTTGCCGTTCCTTATCTGTGATTTGGAGCGAAACAGTTTAGCGCTATGATTTATTATCACTGGTATATCTGGAGACAGACATACATATTTTAAAAGTCGCCGCTCGCTGTCTGTCTAATGGCGCGTGTCACTGCTTCAGATAAATACTGATGAGTGAGTATCAGAGCCGCGTCTGATAGCGATACAATGGGGCTTTCAGGGTGGCCGCATCCTCTCAGGTAGCTAAGCACATTGACATTATTAGTTTTTTGATTGCAGTCACAGATTTTTATAGAATTGAGTTTCCCCTTGTGGTGACTGAAGAAATGGTCTCCACAACCTTAAAGTAACAGGTTTTTATCACGTTGTGGGGACATTTGGTTCCCACAATGTAATATGTACATAACCCGCACACAAGGGCAAGTGAAGGGCGAGGTCTGAGTACAGGGTCGGCCACTTATCCAGCATTTTTTTTTGGGGGGGGGGGGATTAAGGTCCTTGCTGAAGGGCCTGGTGGCAGTGACTCTGCCAAGGCCGGGTCTGCTGCCACAGACCTTCCAATCACAGGTACGGTGATTTAACCCACTGAGCCACACAGTGTCTCCATATGGACAGCAGGAATCTGACAGACTGTCCCTCCCCCATGCAGAGAAGAGTGACGACGAGGACCTGGACGTGAAGCCGGAGAAAGGACCGGGGGGCCAGGGCAAGGGGGGCGAGGACAGCAAGGACCCACGGCGTCCCAAGCGGCCGCGTACCATCCTGACCACGCAGCAGAGACGCGCCTTCAAGGCGTCCTTCGAGGTGTCCTCCAAGCCCTGCCGTAAGGTGAGCGCTAAGCCCGTACTGTCGGGCGGGGGGGGGGGGGCGCACGTGACGGTGGTTACCAAACACTGCTAAGCTGCTAAAGTATGTAACTCAAGGTCTGTATACTAGCTGGGACGTGAGCATCGTCGGGGGCATTCTTAGCATCCAGCCGGACAACGGGCCTTTATTTGAAGGGGGGGGGGGGATTATAAAAACAGAGGGGGGGGGGAAAGGGTCCGCGAAAATAATGTGGGTGAAAAGGGATATTTAA
>JAODKE010000125.1:7691015-7706337 GCA_026779605.1 Mormyrus hasselquistii
CGATCTGACCACCTCCAAAAGTGCCAGTTCTGCACTCCCCCCCCCCCACCCCGAAAGGCATATCAACAGGACCGTCGCACACAGGAATGCTAATTGGACCCTGGCTCTGGTTCCGCCCATGGGCTGAAGTTCTGCCTTGTCTCCTCTCTCCCAGGTGAGGGAGACCCTGGCGGCGGAGACGGGCCTGAGCGTGCGGGTGGTGCAGGTGTGGTTCCAGAACCAGAGGGCCAAGGTGAGGGCCCAGCCACGGCTCGGGGGTGTGCCACACGGACAGTCCGGGGTGGCTATGATCAGCATCAAACGCTCCGTCTGCTGCTTAGAGGCAAATCTACTAGTTAATCTACTGGCTCTGTCCACCTCCTGTTCTGCAAAAAAAAAAACAAAGATTTTGTGTGATGGATCACAGTCAAATCTGTGTCTATGGTTCACCGTAAGTTAAGCACGCAGCAGATCTCTGGCTCGCAATTACAAAAAAAATCTGCGCTGCCGAGTCGGGGCGAGAGTGAATAACGCCATTTCGTTTCTTTTCAGATGAAGAAGTTGGCAAGGAGACAGCAGCAGCAGCAGGAACAGCAGAACACTCAGAGGCTCGGTCAAGGTACGTGTCAAGGAATTTCATTGGCTGGCCTCCTGTCACATGGTACAGCGTGTGATAGAACGGCAGTCATGTGATCAGTCATGCCACCAGTCAGTGGAATACTGTTGTAATACAGCGTATTACGGGATATTATCATTAGATGAAACCTCAGAGTTTTTCCAAGTTACATTTAATCCATTATAATGCAGTTTGTATTTTGCATGCGTAATTAATTTTTAGTAATTAAGCTGAATGCAGTGCAGGGAGAGTTTTTGTGCCGAGTTCAGGGTGTTGGAGCTGTACCATGGCGAAGGCGTAGCGCTTTGTTCATCAGCACGCGGCCTGGATCACGGGGTGTGTACAAAGCAAGGAGCTGCAGGAGTCGGGCCGGGTTGGGAGCCACTAACAGCCCCGTTTGGTGTTCTGCAGAGGCGATTTCAAGTCGCATGGAGGGCATGATGGGATCGTACACGCCGCTGGCCCCCCCTCAGCAGCAGCTGGTGCCTATGGACCAGAACAGCTACAGTACCGATCCCTTCCAGCAGGGCCTGACCCCCCCACAGATGCCCGGAGACCACATGAACCCATATGGTGAGAAGAGACACCCCACTCCCCAGACCTACGGGGTGGTTGTAGAAACACACACACATACACACACACGCACACACACACACACACACATATGCACATACACACACATACACACACATGCACATACACACACACACACACACACACGGCTGCACATACACACACATTCACGTACATACACACACATACATGCACATATACACACACACACATTCACACACACACACACACACACGTATGTATACACATTCACTCACTCAAACTGCGGAATTGTGGGAAGTCGGAGTAGAAGATTAAAAGCATGACGATCCTCCAGCACTGGGTGGGGGGGTTTCATTGCGGCTCAGATGTTTGGACTCTTTCCTCAGGCGTTTATTTCGGAAAGTCATGAACCCTGAAGAAGGGGTCACTGAAACCAGACACGAGACTGAGATACACTTAGCCTCCAATACCTGTACCTGGTATCGAGTATCAGTGTGTGCCATCGAAATATGCAATGCATATTGGTTATACACATTTTATCATATATACTGTATCAGATGAGTGGAAACTTTAGAGTAATAATGTAATAACAATAAGCTTTATTTACGCGGATCTTTTGATATATGATATGCAGCTCATATACATATGCTTTACGTACACAGCACGCAGTTTTATTACTTGATGATTTCGTAACAGTTTTTGCAACATCTCCAATGGTAGGTGGTTGACCTCCACACCTTGAGCCTTTAGCATTAGCATTAATGTTTCGTATTAGCCGCTCGCGTCTAGCTGCCACAGGTAGACAGCATACGGATAGAGCCCACGTGTGTGAGAGTCTTCCCCCCCGCCCTGTGTCGCTCAGTGCTGAAATGGTCGCTCTCTGCGCCCCTTCTGCTGTAATTTTATTAGCAACCGGGATGAAAGCGCTAGCGCGCCGGCCATATTAAAAATGTACGCATCATCAAACTGTCAGCGTCCTGATGTAAGGGTGTCATTTGGATCCACCAAAACGTAATAAAGCCTCTTACTCCTCTGAGGAAACTTAAACACTCCCAGTTAATGGCCCCTCCTGGTCCCTAGAGTGATCCTGGTGACATGGTTTTTTTCTGGGACATTTCAACAGGACCAGCATCAACTTTTCATGTCACGTTACGCTTCACATTATTGATTATCTGACCAAGGAATGCAATTAGAATCTTCCGTGTTTCTAGGCGCTAATGCGGAGGTTGTAAAGAGGAACAAAACATTTATAGTGTTGTTACAGACTGGCACTGCAGCCCCCGGCCTCAACTGAACTATCGTCTGGACGCCATTTTTGATGTCATCTCTTCTGTTTCGTTTGTTTGGGGAGTCCATAAGTTGACTTAACTTTGTTTTTTCTTTTGGGAAAAAAAAACAGGAAATGACATTTTCCACGACATCGACAGCGACACGTCTTTAACCAGCCTGAGCGACTGCTTCATGGCCTCGTCTGAGGTCGGCTCCCTGCAGGCGCGGGTGGGCAACCCCATTGACCGGCTCTACTCCATGCAGAGCTCCTACTTCGCCTCATGAGAGCGACTGCAGGCAGAATCGATGATGCAAGACTGTGGAGCCCAGTTTCGTTTCGAGACAAGATGAGAGGAGATCTAGGTCACACAGGGGAGAGTGAGAGAAGAACAACAAGCTCTTCTATGGACTAACCAAATGTTAGGAAAGCCCAATGAGCTTCACTGCCTTTAAGATGCATTTAAGATACATTGAGGATTCATGTTCATTTGTAGAGAAGCACGTGTGGGGCACGGGTCCCGACAGATACGTTTTTATAGAAATCTCTGTAAGATATTTGTATATCATTCTCCAAATGAGATCTCCCTCCTTTTTTCTCAACTCCCTCACAGAAAACCATTTTTCCATAATCGGCAACGCAGATTTCTGACTGGTCATATGAATTCTGCACCATTCACACAAAATGCATGACTCTGCCATTATTGTGTGACCCTTAAACTCAGAAAAAGAAAAACGGTTAAAGGCACAACTATTGTGGTTTCTGGAAACACATTCCCTATTTTATATAACGTTTGCATAAACATTAGATGATTTCTAGTTTTAACCCTAATGATGTACAATATAAAAAAGACAAATGGACAAGGTAAAAAAAAAAAGAATAAACAAATAATTGTGGAGGTTATGTAGTGTCACTTCAGTGTATATAATTGGAAATGTTTCCAAAATGCTAGAGCATGTAGAAAAAAAACGAAAAAACAATGTTGTATTTATTTAAATAAAACATACACCAGACGGTTCTTTAGAAAGTGAAAAGCTTTATTTAAAAAGGAGAAATTTTAAATCTCTGTGTAAAGTAGTACAGTAAACTCATAGATATAATTCCCTTGTATGTCATTTTATGGAATTATAAGATTGAACTAGTTTTTTTTTTGTTTGTTTTGTTTTGTTGTTGTTTCGACCCAGCTGTACAGGAGAAACACCGCTATTTATTTGTTACAAGCTCATTGTACAACACCTTGTTGAGAGTGCATTTCAAATGCTGAAATTCGCTAATTTACCAAAGTTTGTTGGTACTACAAATAAACTCTGAAACACTCGTTTTTTTCACTTTCAATGACCTGGTTCACCATAAAGAAGCTTTGACAGTCTTGGTCACCATCCTGTTATTGGAAGTGATGGCTGAGTCAATGTCTGATGTAACCGTGCGGGTGTGTTACTTTTGATATGTGTGTGTCTGTGTGTGAGACAATGGGGGCTCTTTCCTTGGCCTTTCCAGGCTATAGAATGCGTTTCGAGCTGTATTTCTGAATGTCGGATTCTCCTCCATTGGGCTTAGAAAACAAAAAATCAGCAACAATAAAAGAAAAAGTGACACCACCATGTCAAACCCAACAAAGCAATTTTTGGGGTGTGTCAGTTTTAGAAATTGTGTTATGTAACGCTGATCTTTAAGATCAGTTTATATGAGTTGCTGATCATGGGATTTTTCCAGAGTAAATACAAATGTAAATAGGGATTTGATACCTTGCGAACTGAAGGCACGGACAGCTTTACACGTCCCCTTAAACCTCGTGTGCCGTGTCCTGAGTTACTGTTGGCCATTTACTTTACACAAGTGCCCGGGGGGGCCCAGGTGTCAGAGGTCAGGGCCTCTGCTTATTAAAGTCAGTGTGTAATCATCATATCTGAGGCTGGGGGGGGGGGCTTTGGGGCTCTCATTTTTTTGCTTCAGAGTCACTCGGGAGACATTTACAGAAAAGGGATATAAACGTTTTATTAGAAGCAATATACACTTTTATAAAAAGTGACAAAGCTTGGCCACTTGCGTGGCTGGAAATTTGTACCAAAGCAGCACAACTTAAGGGACCTCGTTTGAGGGCACAACCGTGAGCTGCTTCTGGGACTCAAACTATGAGGTCAAAAGTCCACAGTCAGCTGGCGGTTTCTCGGTGATTTTACATGCTCGTGCCAGGATGTTATTTCTCTTAACAAGCATTTTTAAGCAAAATTGTTTTTTAACGTTTCGCATTTTTACTGAAGTGTTTTAAAGGTTAAGTTCCTCCTTCAGAGGGTCCAGTTAAACCTAGAGTCTAGTGTCGTAACCGATGCGCCACCTATCTAAGAAGATATGAAATGACAGAGCTCTGTTAAGGAGAACAGCTTAGTCAAATCAAGTGGGCCTTTTCGTCATGCCGTCCATATACAGGTATATAGTGGCACAAAATAACATTCCAGCAGGACCACGATGCCACAAACGAACAGCATGGCGAGGATTCTCAGAATGCAGATACTGCAAAAACAGAAGACAGTGTGAAATACGGGGCTTGAATATAGGGTTTGCGTCGTGGTGGGTTTTCACCAAGGTGTTCCACAGGGCTACCGTGAACTTTTTTTTTCGTTTAATACTCACTATCGTGATGTGGTGGAAAGTGAAGGGGAGTCAAGAAACCTTCATAAATCTGAAGACCTTCGATGAGTTGGCTGGGGGCACCAGCTCAGTGCGCAGTTATTGCACCGCCATCCCTGGGCCCGAGGGGAAGAGCGAGTGAAATATCTGTGGAAGCACATCGGTTTTAGTGCCCAGCCTCTGAAAAAACACAGCACTCGGTGTTTGTACCTGCATTGTGACGGTACACCCACTTTTTTTTTTAAGATTTACAAAAATGTCGCTGTAGCTAAAATCTGCGCCCGGGGTCTTGGTCAGGTTGCCATGGCGACTTCTTAGGCCGAGTGTGACGCCACATCGGCAGTGCCGCTCCTTTAAGAGCGTGGAGCGTGAGCTATTACACAGTTTAAAATAAAAATAAAAAGCGGCACTCCTCGTATAGAGCATAGGAATGCTCTTCTGTTTCTATTTTTACTCTACTATCTTACGGGCATTTCTACACGGCCTTCTGGAGTCTCTAATGAGGGGAGGGTTTCGTTTCTCTTGGGGGAGAGGGATAAAGAACAAGTGGAAGAAGGGGAAGAGATGGAGGGGTGACGAGAGAGACAGGGATAAGCCGGGTTCTGAGCATGCGCATGATTGCTGTGGGATTTTGGGTGTAAATCACTCCAGTACCTTTGAGGTAGCCAATCAGATGGTAGCAGCGTACTCGGCCTGCCGTAGCCGTCAGATCCGTGTTTTCCGTCCGGAGACTTATGTCGTCCTCAGTCGGTTTATCCCACCTGATGCGGAAACCACTATATACACACCGTAAAATTCAGTTGCCCTTAAGCAACACGGGGTCTAACTGTACCCCAGCTCCCTCCTCAGTTAATGATCATTATTGACACTTCCTACCTCAACCGGAATAACGAGATTTGTTTCACTTCGCCTAACCAGTGCAGTCGAGGCGGTTGAGGCAGCCACACTGGCGGCTCCCGGTCTGTAAAACTCCTTTGACCGCACGGCAGTAAACACAGGAGAACAGACGTCCCATCGTCAGTGATGCAGAAGTTAGGAAGCCCGGCCCATGTCGGTTCTTCTCTGGCTGTGATAACCTGTCGCCTACCGTGTTTGCTTTAGGATTACCTGCAAGATCTGCAGGGGGTGAAGGAAAGGGAACAAGGACACACAAATGCATCACTGTATGGTACGTTGGCTTCGGCCCGTGAGTAGAGCGGCCGACGCAGCCGGTCAACGTCGGGCCGACAGATAGGATCGCGAGAGGGATCCAGCTTGTCCTTAGGTGGCGTAGAAGAGACGAGGATCCACCCTCAAAGAGCCAGGGACCTCAAGAACCGCAGCCAAAGGGAGAGGCGGGGGGGCCACTGCTATGCCGCGTTACATCTCACATGTAATGGAGGACCTCTTGCCCCTGAAATCAGGATTTGTGGTGAGAATCACAGGCGTACTTTAACTTTTATCTGACCACGTTATACGTCTTTGACCTTATCATCCAGGGATCTGGCTTTCCAGGTGTGACCGTCAGTCACTCCCCCATCACAAGGGCTCATTGGCCCCGCCCCCAGCCTCAAGGAGTTCTGCTTACATCACCACCTCAGTAGGACAATCTGATTGGCTACTTCCTGCCCATTCCGATTTCCAGCGCTAGGAATAGTGTTTGAAACCATCCTGTGACCTTTGGCCTTCGGTTAAATTATGGCTATATTTTCCCGTGACACGGATGTGATTAATTACCTTTGCACTATTAAGGTCTTCTGAAGTCCAGGTCGGTGCTTGTTGGCTGCACCTGATCGCATATGCGCTAATTCTGAACACCTGAACGGCAACTCTTAAAAGATTTCCCTCCCACGCGTAGCTGTCCCTAATTGTCTGGCATGACAGCATTCCGCGGATTGCTCCAGGCTTTAGCGGGAGGTTAATGGGCCTCATTACCGCCAATCCAATGCCTTCATCCTTTGGGCCGCGCAAGTTAAATCAGAGGGTTTTTCCACACCGATCGCACAGCAGATAACACTTCAAACGGCAATCGTACGGGGAAAGTGTTTACTGTAAACAGAAGGAAGGGAGGGGAAGAGGGAGGGGCCTGGCGAGGCGCTGACACATCTTGACATGTCTTGAATACGGCTAAATGTGGAACTGACTAATACTGTGGAATGTGGGACATTGTAAGAACATTCTGGTAAAATGTTGAGGTACACACAGCATTTCAGAAATCCACTCCCTGTGGATTCCAAGGTAGCACAGAGGATATTTTTGACTCTGCTTATCTAAAAGGACCCCCCCCCCCCCCCAAAAAAAAAAACAGGTCACAGCTCTTTGTTCATCCTCTTAGATGCAGCTCCAGGACGCACATTACCTAAGGCAAAGCACACCCACATCAGGAAAGAAGAGCTTCCAAGAAGTATTTATACAGTCATCTGAACCTGTAACTCTAGAACCAATGACACGTCCCTATAAATAACACATTTATTGTAAAACACTACATACATTGTGAAAACATACATGATGTCAGGCTTTATATTAATATAATAAAATGTGTGTCTTTGGGTTCCTTAAAAGCGTAATGCAAATGAAATCCATCGTTTTTATTATTACCCGTGTACGTGCAGTATTAATCTAATAATGTGATTAGCGGCCAAGAAGCTGATCGACAGACGTGTGACTCCCGGGGCAGGAAAGGGCTGCATTTTGTATAAGACGGCCCTCACTAAGTCAGCCTTGCGATAAACCGTCTACGTCACTTGTACGCTGCTTCGGACGAAGGTAACTGCTAAGCAGGCACATAAGCGTGAACTTGAACTCTCAAGCTGTTTCATGGCCCATGCGCGCTGAAGAAAGGAAGGCCACACCCGGCAACAACCCGTCAAATAACCTTATTAAAGCGATAAAAATGACAGGAGCCCTGACTGAGGAGTGTTATTTAAAAGATAGAAGCTGAGCATCACGTACCGTTTGTAAATGAGACCGATCAAACGACTGAAGTCTGCATCCTTTCTGTATTTCTTCCTTCCATCCCTCATCCCATCTTCCAACTGCAGGTTGGAAGGGGGGCTTAATGGGGGGGTGGCTTAAAGGCTGCCTGTCCATCACAGGACACACACACACACACCCACATGAATAATCGCACATTAAATATGCATATCTCTTGCACCTCGTGATGTCACAATTGTATACCATCCTTACATCACAATTACATTTATTTAGCAGATGCTTTTGTCCAAAGTAAGGTGCAAGTGAGACAGACAGCACATTACAAACATCCGGCTGTCAGGGAGGCGACCAGGCATGAGTGAGGCCCGGCCGAGTTTCCAGCGAAAGCCCAGGTACATCTGTTAGCAGTATGGGAGCCGGAGCTACACAACAACGTCTAACCAAGCAAGAACCTAATAAGATTAATCAAGGAAAGAAGTGCGATTAGAACGTTCAAGGAATGTAAAGAGGCACCAGGCTAGTAGAGTAATTCCTGGAACGTGTGGGTCTTGAAGCATTTCTTGAAGCTGAAGAGAGATTCTGATGAACGGACGCGGTTTGGCAGCTCATTCCAGTCTTGTCACTGACCCCCCCTCCCCCCCACTCCCTTCTCTAGCCCTGACTTTATTTATGCTCTCAATCTCGTGCCCGGGGCGGTCAACCCAAGGAATCATGGGTGGTCTAGATATGTGAGAAGTGAGGTCACTTACCGTGCTGGTTTCACGGACCCGAACGAAAACGCTGATTCGAACGCAGGTGAACTGGCCTCCGTGTTTCCCTGCCTGCTATTTTGTTTTGCTTCGGGTCCTTGGCTGATGCTGACCCCCCTTCTGCTGATTGGCTGATGCTGACCCCCCTTCTGCTGATTGGCACGAAGGGAGCCGATCGGCACGGAGCCGGACAGCCGATTCGGAAATGGAATTAGGAGCCGTTACTGTGAGTCTGTACGGATGGAGGAGCAGAGATTTCGGAATTTCGGACGAGAAAAACAAAAAAACAGCAACTGTGAGCGTGGGGCCTGTCCCAGGAAGCGCGGGATGGGGGGAGCAGCATAAGGTGTCAGACGGGCACAGACACGGACACTCATTCATCTAAACAAGTGTTTCCCAATCTGGTCCCCAGGGGCCCGGGAGCTGAGAGGGAACAAAAACGTGGATGGTCTGTGGGTCCCCGAGGACCAGGATGGGAAACACTGATCTGAACACATGCTTTTGGACTGTAGCAGGGAAACCTGTGCAAATATGCGTTTGGCTGGACTTAATGATGGGTTTCAAATCCCCGATCCTGAGGTTACACTGCTAATCGCTAAGCCACCATGCAGTCTGGTGACTGGCGAGTCCCAAATTCATTTTTACAGACAGGAAGCTCATTTTTTAGGTTCTCACTTTTGTTATTCCACGTTTACGTCAAGGAAATGACCGGGACATTTGTTTAAGGTGGAATTTCGTATCCGCTCTTATAAGCTCTGACTGTTTCTTTGTATTTTAACACATTTCCTCTTCATTACTCTTTTTGGTGATAGCCAACGTAATGGTGTGTGTGTGTGTGTGTGTGGTCTCCACAGGATCTTCCTCCGGCGACGTGGATCATGGCTCCATCAGCCCTGATAGATACAGGGTTATCTTGCGGAGTGGAGGAGCAGGTGGACGTCAGCCCGTTGTCACGGCAGCCTCCCCAGGCCTCTGGAAAAGCCTTGCCGGCCTCAGGACCCTTCGGATGGCCAGGAAGGAGAATGCAGCCAGCTGTAACCGGAGCCCTGGGACAAACTCCCAGCCTGTTGCCTGTGGGTCTCTGCAGACCTTACACACACACACACACACACACACACACACACACATACACACACACACGCTTCTCCAGCACCACATAGGAAATTAGCTCATCGACAATATTTTCGTTAGATTTCATTAGATTGTCCAAACCCGCCTCCTTCGGCCAGTTCTGACGGTCACGGGCCTTGTGATCTGTCTGTAGGAGTTGTATTACTCCTCCTGCGCTGGCCCAAAAAATAAGCACGCTGAGTGAGAAGGTTTGTTTGTTAAGTAAATGAAAAGAGTGCGCAAATGAAGCCCCCCTGTGGACCATCTGTTCAGGGCACAGCCAAGGGCCACTCCGGCCAAGGGCCACTCCGGCCAAGCGCCCCCCAGCCGAACTCTTACGCTCTACAGACAAAGTGTTGGATCTGTTACTTCGGAAACGTTGTGCGACTCATTGATTATGATTACACGCCGTGCAGGGGGAAGGGGAGGGGCCAATTTGTCACATGTCGACCACTTGTGAGTTTGGCACGATCAGGGTTTATGTGTCAGAGGGTCTCCGGGGCGACAGCATTATGGCCTGTTACCGGACAAAAACATTTTTTGTTCCAATTTCATCTTCAGCTTTTTTTCTACTGCTGTGTATTGCTATGTGCAAATGGCAGCAAATAGACAAAATATAGCCAAAACAACCACATTTTATCACAAATTTTTATTCTAGTTCTAGGTTTTTAATTCCATAATTCCATGACACTATATATATATATATATAAGCTTTATTATACCAGTAATAGAGACAGATACTTAAAAAACAAATGAAAACAAGCTTCCTCAGGAATGCGGGATGGATGACTGACTAACTCTTGGTTCTCAGAGTAGATTCTTAACCGTTAAGCTACTGGGCTTGTTCTGTACAAGCCGCTTTCTGAGGTCATAGCCACAGAGCTGCTGGAACCTCTCTCCCTCCAGGGCCTTCCTAATCGAAGGTACAAAGGCGCTCTGACATTCCTTTACAGCAGGAGTTGGGCGGGAAAGTCCACTTCAAAGAAACGCAGGTGAATTCACCTCCCAGGGCACACAAATGTAAATATATCTGCAGATGAGGTGGTAATCCGCCTCTGCACCGCTGTCTGCTCCCACTTCTGGTTCTCATTTTTTTCCGGTTATTGCTTATTTTTTGTGAGCAGCTATTGAACTTGAGAGATCAGGCCGAAAGGTGACCTCAGAAGAACGAAAACACACAGAAAACAAAACGCGCACTTTCTGCTCGGACTCGCCTCGCTTTTTAAATTGAATAATTGATTCATTCGATCCCGCTTTTTATCTCAATAAGGACGTGGATATGCAATATGCTTCCATAAAAGCACCCAAGACTTGAAAAATGCAAATATTAAACGTTACTTTATTTATGGTTTGCGTTTTTTTTTTCATGCGCCTCATTATACTGGCTTTCAGATAACATACGGCTGCAACCCTATGACTGACTTATTTAAAAAGGATTGCCATCGGCTTCAGAAAATGAATGAAGTTATAATTTCGGATTCTGGCACGAATTTTAAACCCCATTCAAATTCTGTACTGGTGAACCCTGACGAGGTAAAACACTGTACCGCCACGCCTCTAATTTAATAGTCCTTTAGTTTGACTGAGAGAATTAATTAGGTTAATAACAAAGCTTTGAACATTTGCGCTCTAGGTATCCATTTTTCCGCTACAAAAGCCTCTGGATTCAAAGACCTACTAATGCATAATCAGATCAAGGTGCGCGCGTTTCACCTGTATACGCAGTAAGTGTTACTTGCGATAAAAATTACGACCGTGAAAAATAAAACTGCATCACTGAACAAAATTAGCAACACACAAGCATTTTCCCATATCATGGTCCAGCGAGAACACTGTCTTTTCGTGCATTTGAAAATTACGTCGATGCCACTTTTATATGCTACGCGACCCCATGGGCAGGAATCTAAAACTGAACGAGTTTTTCTAAATAGTAATGTTCATCGCAAAGCCGCTGTTATTTATTATCATGAATAAAGTCATGGGTGTTTGCCATTTATTTGACATAATCCTGTTTATGTTGATCTATCGTTTTCACATGGACACAGCTCCGTCGCTCCGAAAGTAGAGTCACGACCAGCAGAAATGTTTGCAACCCTACTGCACTGGACATTAAGTTCCGTAAAGTGCTGGAGTCTTTACCGTTTATACGAATAGCAGGGTTTTAAACGAGCGCAATGCAGCCTAATCGCTTACGGTGTAGCGATCGCCTTCTCGCCTGTATAGTTGGGAGGTTTGGATTGTATTTTCTTCACAATGCAATCGTCCCCCTGCCATTGCTGCTTTGTTTAACAGTCTTCGGAGGCAAATATGTACTTTCGACCTGAATTAATTTTTATACAAACATATTCAAGCTGTTGGCTTTTACCTGGGCTACTGCATGGCTACAGGGGGCTCAACTTAATTATGACCGCTCCTTCTTTATTGTGGATCAGAGAGGGTTTATTAGCCGTCTGGAAACGTTTGTCGTCTCTTCCTGGGGTCACTCATGTTTTCAGAGCGAATTGCCTCCGCTGACGCGATGTGGTGGATGGGTGGTAAATATGTAATTTGCCCCATCATCTGTTGCTGCCGGCATATGAGTCCGCTGTTATCACGCGTGTGGATGCGGAGGAATAGGAGAGGAGGGCCGTGGCGGACCATGTGTGTTAACCAAGCTGAATTTTGAGCTCTGTCGGTGCATTTAGCTCAGTTGGGATTGCTGATGGGGTACTTTGGTCGGGGGGGGGGCGGGGGACGAGACGAGCTTCCAGTGCGTTTAGTGTCCAGCTGCCCGGATTAATGCGTAAATCTGTGACAGAAGGCGCACGCCCCTCGCCACTAACTCTTTCTCTCTGCCTCTCCTCCCGCTCTCTCTAATGAACCGCACTTGTGACCAGAAAGATCCAAGTTCAAGTCCTCGATGGGTCCTTACAGTTACAAAGTGCACAGTTTCTTGTCCCAACCTGCCTACATTAATAGGCCCTATCCGGCTCCACGAATGGGAGAAGTCTACGATGATGTACACATCGTATCTGCCAAGCAACCTAGTAAAATTTAATTGATAGATCCATTTAGTTATTTTTGGAGTGAAAACATATTAATTTGTACCTTTAATATCCCTGCTGTTTGAAACTGTCATTGTTAACACATAAATATATATAATACATATATAAATGTTCATATATAAATGACACATAAATAACGACCAAAGCTTTGTACATTTATAGACTGGGATATTTTATTATTTTAGTAAGGCGCTTGAAGTGTATTCAACAAGGCACTTAAAGGTAAAATCCCTTAATGAAAGGAACAACAGATCCGGATCTGAAGAACCGCTTACAAGTCTGTGTCCCGGGGTTACTTGCTGCCTTTACAGTTTAATCTGACGTTAAGGTACTTCATGGCAGTCATGTCGCCACTTTACCATGATTTCACATAGGAGGCTATGAACTGAACCCGCTCATTTCCCACACAGATATGGCAGAAAGTCAGCCAGTCTCAGTGTTTAAGAGCAGCTATTCTGAGTCGCAGAAATAACGGCTTTAACCTTTTGAGCCCTAATAACTACATTATGAATTATGAAGTGTTCCTCTCGGCATGACTTAATAATTTACGTGCACTTCCCGTTGTAATAAATATCCGTGCAGGTATACATGTTTTCTTAGCATCAGGTTCATAGAGCATTGCCAAAACAAGCTACTTTTTTCTTTCTAAATGATCAGCTGTCTGTATGTTCAGCGGCAAGCCATGAAGTGAAATACGCTATTGTTAAGGTCCAGGCAGAATTTACAGTCGCGCGATATGCTTTTCCCCATGTGGACCTGCGTCTGTACCTTTTCAGTATGGCATCTACATTCAGTCTTTATGAAACTACCCCTGCTCCCGTCTGAACCAGAAATAACTGCAGCCACAAGAATCGCCATTTAGGAAAATTCGCACGATGTCGGTAATTCAGTAAGTCCCACATATGCCCCCCCATCCATCCCGTACCTTTTTTTTCTGCAAACCCAGCGCCGTGTGCTGTGTAATTAAAACGCCAATATAAAGCTCATTGTTAGAAGTTTAGTTAGCTAAATCCCCTTTGAACAAATAAAGTAATGGAAAACCCGATACTTGGATGGCTGTCTAAACTTTGATTATGGTTTTATGGAGGCGGGGCGCAGCGGTAGAGCGCTTACAATGCACGGGGTAAATAAACCATCGCGGGGGGTTTTCATACCTGTGCGCTGCAGTGTAAATCTATACGCCGCCGCGGTGCTGTTTGTCTGCGCGCAACAGGACCCTTTAATTTCCTGGACTGTCAACAGAGGCACCTGCGGTGGTGTATGGGAGGCCCGCCTGGCGGAAAGTAAACCTCATTTCTCATATTAAAGTATATAGGTTTCAATTAACGTCGTTTAGTACGCTCATTGACCAGCAGCCCGAGCGGAAGGATGCAGATGATTTTGTCCAATAGATACTGGATCGGCTTCCTGTTCGCACGCCGGGTCTTCTGCGGGGATAGCGTCCCACTATAAGAGCGCTACAAACTGCGGGTTTGACCGCTGATACGGAAAGTGAGATAGGGGCTGCAGCACTAAAGGTCGACAGAGCTGCTAAGTGACGGTACCGTTGTGAGGTTTGGGTGGCGGGGGGGCTCTGAGTGGTAATTTTTTTAAAGCCAACGGTCTATGACTGCTTAGCAAAAAATCCTGCGGCTGGCAGGCGTCCTGTTGCAGAGTCCCCGTTTAACACACGCTCCTAAAGCCGTCCCCGTCGTCTCCCGGGAAGCTCCAACTGTCCCCGCTTCTCGCCGAAATAGTCACACAGCCTGGCTTCTGCTCAGTCCTGAATAATATAAAGGGCCGCCGCTCTACTGGATATTTTGGTTTTTTTCGGATTTCGTTTTGAATATGATATTGCCAATAACTGCCAATTTAATGTGCTTAGCTGGTAGCACCTCCAGCTGGTAGCTGAACTTTGAAATTGTGAAAGGAGAGATTGAGGCTAAGAGCACGAAGAGGGAGCGAGGTAAAATGAGTTGTAATTGTGTGTTTGCTGGCGGGCTGGCGGGCGGGGGGGCGAGGTAAAAGGAGGTGCTGTGAATGTACGTTTGCATATTATAGAAATCATGCATTAGCATACATCAATCATACAGTATTTAAATATATTAATCATTATCTATCTATCTATCTATCTATCTATCTATCTATCTATCTATCTGCTGTTGAAATGCTAAGATGCATTGTGTTCCTGTCATTTCATGCAAAAAAACTTTCCCTTCTTAAATGGTCTATTGCACAGTGCTGTAAGTTTAGTTAGCCTACCCCCCACCCCCCGCCCAACTGGGAGAACCATGGGGCCACGTTCTGCTAAAACAGATGAAGGGATTAACGGCACTCTATCAATGAATGATGCACTGGATTAAAAAAGAACCATCATCTAGTCTGCAGACCTCTCAATTATTTAAACACCCGTCCCTCCCCAAGGCTCTCTACTTAACCTAGCGCCCCCCCCCCCCCCCCCCCCCCCCAACGGTTGCCAACG
>JAODKE010000125.1:7727388-7739022 GCA_026779605.1 Mormyrus hasselquistii
TTTTTGGAATAATCCCAACTGCCCCCCCCCCCCCCCCCCCCCCCCTCCATGTCTTTGACAAACGTCCTTGACCAAATTGTATCCTGGGGAATGATAAGGTTCTATTAAATTTCTGATCAAGATCATTTACTGTTTCATTTCCCCCCTTCTGCGCGCTTTTCCGGAAAGAGTCTTAAGCTGGGCGCTAACAAGCGCAACTGAGCCAAGCATATTCTTATAATCTAAAAAGACACAAGAAACAGAGGGGTGCTGAGGTGCGCAGCGATGTCAGAGCGATACCCCGTGGCCAGTGCAAAGTGACATGCCGGACCCTGACACAGCCGCGGATACCTGCGCGTCTGGGTTAGCGCTCTTTGAGTTATGCCGTTTCTCTCCTCATGTGCCAGCATGTACTGAAAACTCTCCAGGTGGCTCTTCTGCACTACAACTTTAATTAAAGAGGATTAATTAAAAAAAAAAAAAAAACGTTTGATTTATTAAGTGTCTCTAGACAACCGTTAATTATTTACAGACTTTGAACCTTAATCTAACACGATGGTTTCTAATCCCATTTGGGGTAACGGCATGTGTCGTATCATACGCATAGAAATTTACCGTATTGAGTCTCCACACACACAGCCAACTTTACTCAGATCGTTTGGATGATTTCATTTAGCTTGGCTGCTAATTTTCTCCAGAGCGGTCAGGCGTTGTTCCAAAAAATGTACAGTAAGCTGTCAGACGCCGGGTTGGTGTATGGGAGGTAAAGCAGGTTTACGGATGTGATCAGGGACTTCAACGGCTGGGGGATGCAGGTTAGGTAGGCGATCACCGTGGAAATGGCAACCAGTGGTGCTCCAACCCTGTTAGGAAAAGCGTCTCTACCTTACTTCTGAAGTGCATGATTAACTGAAAACTTTAGGATGGAATATTTTAGCAATATAATGTTTTTATAGTGCTATTTGCCTCAATTGTACGTCGCATCAGACAAAAGCATCTGCTAAATGCTAAGACGAATCGTATCGCTTTATTTTCCACTTTGTGAATTTCTCTCTGTTCATTTGCTAACTGCCTGCTCTCTACAGGATAATGATAATCTGGAGGTTATCCTGGAACGCAAGCTTTCGCAACACCATGGGTGGGATGCCTCGTACCTGCAGGGTTGTGAGTTCAAATCCCCTTCACCCAGTGCGTGTGCAGTTTGTATAT
Organism: Mormyrus hasselquistii; assembly: GCA_026779605.1. Taxonomy (NCBI): domain Eukaryota; kingdom Metazoa; phylum Chordata; class Actinopteri; order Osteoglossiformes; family Mormyridae; genus Mormyrus; species Mormyrus hasselquistii. The sequence goes on from JAODKE010000125.1 coordinate 7,728,577, forward strand.
TCTCATTCTGTTGCTTGGCTCTAAATTGCCCATAGAGGCTGAGAGTTCAAATTTTAAGATTATTATTGCAATTTATTAGACCTATTTTTTTTATTATTTTATATTATAATATTATTAAGCTCATCTTAATTAATATTGTTAAAAGCTTCTTACCTAACGGATCAGCTATAACAGACAGAAGCTAAGGGTTATGTGCACAGCGTTGCCAAACAGTCATTAGTGTTGCTTTTGGTTCTTGGGTTGCAAATACTTTAGCAATTGATCTCTTTTGATATGCCACTTGTTTCATTTAGACATTCAACAAAGAAAGTTCTATAAAGACAAATAAATATCAAATTTATTTTTAAGTGTCACTTTTTTTAATTGTTAAATTGATTACAGTGGACTTGGTATCTGAAACATATTAAGGTCAACGTGTAATATCAAAGTACATTTTTTTAATCAGTGGCTCTGCCATGCGCACGCAAAAGGTCGCTGTCACGGCGTCGTGAGGATGTCAGGTTCTGGCCTTACCTATTGATTGGTTTATTATTAGGTGGGGAGAGGAGTTTCATGAAAAAGCCAGACCCATAAAGAGCTCGGCGATGCAGCGAAGATATAAGAAAGATGGGAGAAATTGCCCTGACAGCCCTGAAGGATGATAAGGGCGGAGAAGGAGCGAGGACGTTTCAGGATTCATTCACGGCTATTGATTTATTGAACTGTAATCTGCTGCAAATCCATCTTTCACAGACGCCTTAAAACAATGATCAGATTGATCATATTGATTGAATATTTAAGACTGTAAATCAGGGACGTCATTCGGCAAGATATATACGCTAAACGAGGCAAATGACAATTCGTCTAACAACAATAAGTCTAACGTAATTAAATAATAATCCTTATAATGCAGCATTGTTTGGTGGGTGTTTCATTAGTATTTGGACATAATAAGTTTGGGTGAAGGTAAAACAGATTAATTCACTGACTGATAGGCGATTAAATTCTCTTAATTACTCAGCTACATGATTGAAGATACATTTTTATGGAAGCTGCACTAAAATGTCTGCTCTTCCGGAGAGCTCAGTCCCCGACAGAAGCAATATGTTCTTCTCTCAGGTTTTAATGCTTGTTTTTCTTCTTTAACAGCTTTCAGTACCAAGGCTGGTTTAGGAAATATACCCAAATAGGCCTATAACAGATGTGTCAGACAAGTTTAACTAAACTGCCCCACGGAGAACTTTCTGAGTTAGCGAGATGATAAATTCAGAAGGTGGTGCAGGTAAAATGTTAATGCAAAACGTTAAAAGTTAATGCTGAAAAGAAAAAGCAGTTTATAGGGGGTGGAAAACTGGCAGTACTGCTTTTCACAAGCAACCAAAATGTGAGTGAAGGGAAATTTTTCATCCATGTAGGAATTTGGCATTTCAAATATGAAGACTAATTGTATTCATTGCCTGCAGGTTTGGTAGAAGCTGGTTACCAGCCAAACAATTACATGCAGCGTCCTAAGCCACACTTATGATAGTGATATATAGTTTTGACCCGGTCATACTAGCTGGGCGTTTTAGCTTTTGCGATGCAGTTTGAGTGCCATTCTAACGGATGCCGGAGCTTTGAAGCCTCGACCTTTGGGACACGCTTTGTGTTTCATGTTTTCATATCTAGAAAAAAAAAAAAACACAAGCCATGTTAGTCACGAAAAAGCCCACATGCATGCTGCCGTCCTTAAAAATGGGGGCCTGCACACACATCTGTCTAAATCCTACCCAGAGGGACTCCCTCTTATTTATTTACTTACCAAACTTTCCGTTCAGGTGCCATTATCCCAGGCTAGTAGCCCGGCTTACGTTTGCGGACAGTATTTCATTATGAATGAAGATTTTTGCATTGAGGGCCTTTATTAAGCACAGCAAAGAGGCTGAAGCCTGGACGCTTTCAGTCGTCTTAACGAGCTTTTCGATGCCTCTGAATCTTTGCTGTTTTAAATGAATCCCCTGCTACACGAGAACTACTCATCACTGTAGGACAGTCCTGTGCAGTTACGTTCAGTTCATATTGATTTACACTTAGTCCCAGCGCTCTTTTACTACAGCACGCAACACCCCCACACACAACCTGATTACACCCCCACTCCCAAGAGTCCTGGTTGGACCTTCTCTGCCACTTCTCTCTCCTTGTCTTCTCCACTCATCCGTGGCAGACAGAACCTTGAAGTTGAGCCTGAAACCTTCAAGATGATACAAGCTGCAGGAAGAAAGGACGTGTCAATCAAATTATGACGGCGACACTCAGTCATTCCAAGAGTAATTGACTTTATGGGTTATTTCATTCCTTCCCTGTCTTTCAACAAAACAACTTCAAAAAAATAAAAAAAAAAGAAAGAAACGTGCATTTGAGATTCCTGGTGAAGCAATGCAGAGGAACCACGGAAAGGGGTGATGTGTAGGATAAATGATTCACCTTTCGATGGGCGAGAACTGTCAGCTTTGCCCTGAAACGACAGCTTTCACTGTGGCTTTGCCCAGCACGCTTCATTTAACCGACAAACATTTATGTGCTTAGGTATTTCCCCTTCCAGCTGTGTTGCTCGGCGATTGCGCAATATCTTCTAGACGTTACCATAAAGTTTGCATTCGTACCATTACATTCAGTTGTCGACGTCAACTCTGATATTCTTTTAAGTGGTGTATTTGAAAATCACTGTGGACATGACAGGATTTTTTTTGAAGCCGAACCTGTCTGTGCAAAACACCTGCAGTGGGAAATATCAGGAAATGGAAACAGTAATTAATTCTAATTATTTGCTAATTAATTCACTGGGCATGTGTATAACATTTTGTCAGAGCTGAATTAGCTTTAGATCGTCAGTCAGTCACAAAATGAAAGCCACTAATCATTATTCTTTATTCATACACGGTGGACGTCAAAGCAGGCAGCTCTCCCTGTGTCGTGGTACAGAATCACGCTGAGCGTTTTCGCAAGGCTTTGGGACGGGCACGTGGATAGACGCATTCTGACTGGTGAAATCCTTGTTCTGTTCTCAGACAGGCCAGGCTGGGAGAATCCTCCGGGTGCTGTCCAGGGCCCGGAAATCCAGCCTAAAGATTCCCTAGACGATAAGCTCAGTCTATTGGGCTTCCCGGGAATCTGCTTGGAGCCAAACTCAGCTCTTATTAAAATATTAAATACATGTTGCCTTTAGACATTTTGAAATGGTTTTCCTGGATAGTAGCTCCATTGGAAGATGAAACAAGGGCAGGAGGACATTGCGCCATCTGTTTAAACAGGGAGGGTTTAGCGTGTCTGTCTGGCTGAGATACTAACTAGCTGCAACCCTCCCCCCGAATACACGTTTTTGAATGCATGGAACTGTCACAGAAACATAAACATTTCATGCTGTATTTTGTAGGAGTAACAGTAGTGCTAGTAGTAGTACTTTATCGATCCAGAAGGAAATTCTAAAAGGTTACATCAGCACACACAAAAAGAGACATCACTGTAAGTATGCAAAAGACACAGGACACGATACTGTATCTCCTTCTCCTGTCATGTTTCTTTCTATATGCTTGATATCTTGACTAAACCAAAATCTTTTAGATTTTTCCGGTCTGTCTCTGCCTTGCCGCCACACTGAAGCAGGCAAACATCTCCATGAAGACTCTCTCTTGCATTTTTTTTTTGATTCTGGGCATTTTGCATCTGAAGTCGTTTCGTAGGCCTCTTCCAATACTTTTATGAAACATTTGGACTTGATGATTATAGTCTCTTCCCTGTTGGTCAGTTACTGACTGGATGATTCCGGGACAAGGCTGACGCCGTCCAGCTTGTCTGAATTCTTGGAGTTTTTGGAGCAGGAATGACAGGATCTACAGCGTACCCTGGACTTCCTGGGCAGAGACCAATCCTTCCAGCTTGCGTTCCTTTGACCTCCGCAGCTCACCTCCTAGCGGTTCAGGATCATGGTCGGAACGTTCCAAAACCCCTGTGACAGGGTGACTGTTGGTAGGATTTTCAGAGAGCCGGCTGAGGTCAGGTCATTCCCAGCTTCCCGTCTAAATTCCGGCCTCCTGACCTGTCGTCTGCTTAGCGCCGTAATTAAATTACACTCGTAATCACACTGACAGATAAAGAAAATATTGTCGTAAACTTTTCCCCCTTGACGTCGCAGAAGTTACACAACAAAGCTAATTGACTCGTTGCAAGGATCTCGGCACAAACGTCTATAATAACACAAGGATCTCGGCACAAACGTCTATAATAACACAAGGATCTCGGCACAAACGTCTATAATAACACAAGGTTCACACAAGTAGCTGGAGTGTAAACATTATTTCAGATGCTGATATTTCATACATACATACATAGACATTTAAAATTAGCATGTTTAATGACAATTAAAATTAATAAAGTGCAAAAATGCAGTATGTCTAAAAATAACTTTACTTAACAAAATTAAATGCAAAATGGACAACATTAACCCATTGAACCTTTTTGCATACTTTTACCCAGCGATGAGGAAGACGGATGGATTTACACATCTTTTACGCATATATGATATTAGCTTTTCCAGAACTGACGTGGAGATCTAGACTGTGTATGTCAATGATAAAAACTCAGTAATATTAGCAATAATCTCCTGGGTTTAATCACATTGTCTCTGATCAGTTTGGAAAATGGAGGCTGACATCGGCGGACTTTATTTGCGCTTCACACGGACTGTGAGGTTGCGAAGAAACTTAAGGAAAGAGACAGAGAGATAAGCCCCAGAGGCACGCTAAGGATATCCACTCAGCCCCCGAGCATGTGATGGAGTCCGGCTCTGTTGGCATGGTGACGGAATGGCTGAGAGAACTATCTTCCTGAGAACTCAGAATGGCCACCAGCTGTTCCAGCGTGAAGGAACCAAAGCGATGTGACTGGGGCCCTGGAATTTATTGACACTGTGTCTGATTCCTGCACAGCTGGCATGGGACTGGTTATTAAACTTCTGGCCAGTGAAGCGCACAAGAGCAAACTGGGGCATTTATACGGCTGCATATTCCAGTAATGTCCTGCAATGCAGGGGAAGAGCTACTGAGCTGAACTGAGCTTGTAGTCGTCGGGTTATAAGACCATTCCTATACATCTATATTCACTGAATGCCTTCAAAACGATCCTGGGCAGTGATGGCTGTAAGATTATGTTCTTTCTCCCAGTTGGTGATACTTGTTCTTCTCCTTTAACCCATTTTCACTATTAAGCTTCTGAGTCACAAAGTCTTTGTGGCCATATACGGTTTGACCTTTAGGATTTTGAAATGCTGCCCTCTGTGGTTTAGGAGGGTTACTGTTGCCATGTTTCTTTGGTGATATATAAAGGTCTATAAAGCAGATAAAAATGATCCAGTCAATGGAAAGTGACCCGGGCTGTTTTTGCCATAGCCCCCGCATTCATGGGCCACTTCCGTAAAATTCTGATCTGACCAGGGGACACCCCGCCCCACCACCACCACCATCTCCTAGGTCCCCCTCCTTCCGGGACTCCCCAGCAATTGTCCTTGCATAGCAGAGGTCGGGAAAAATCAAAGATTTTCATTTTGCCCCCAGCCTTTCATCTTCCTACCACAGACATCTACTGGGTGCTAATTAGACGTGACTCAGTGGGGGCAAGCAGTGGCCGGACTGGCTCTTAACCACTCGTAAAACATCAGAGACCCCCCCCCAGGACGCCCCAGCCTCTCAGGTGGATAACACGCAGACCCTGGCCTGACCGGGCATCCGCTCCGCTTTTTTCATGTGCCGTTTGCTTGGCCTTGCTGCCTGGATGTGACTGTACCCCATTGCTGCTGTTGATGTTGTTGCATACATGTTAATGTTCAGGTCATGGTGCCTGAGATACTTTACATCACATTCAGGGCTTTTATGTGCCATTATATTCAAACCAAATAATCAGGCATTTGTTTCTTGAGAAACTCATAGCATGGAGAGGAAAACTCGGCTGATCCATCCCTCCATCCCTCCATCCTCCATCCCTCCTTCCTTCTTTCCTTCCTTCCACCCATCCAATTTTTATACATATTCAGGGCCGCAGAGGGTCCAGATCCTATCCAGAACGCTACAGGTGCAAAGCAGGGATCATTCTGCAAAAAGAAATTGATGCCAATAAGACAATGATTGTAATGGTTCTTGCGGGGTTATTTAAAGGAAAGTGCTGGAAACATTCAGGCTGTGGGATCATAGTCACCCCCACATGTGCCTGACAGCTTCCGGGTCCTTCCGACTGGACACCCTCATACCCTCAGCCAGGCTCATACTGCCGTGCCAAGCCTCCCTCATATGGACGCCAGAGGTTTCACTTTCGCTGGCCCCGAATATTACCAACGTGTCTCTGCTTCATGGAGCATAACAATGTTATCTCGCATTCTTCTCTGAAAACACTATGTGCAGCAGGATGGTGAGACTGTAAGGAGCCAGAGAAGTGGGCAGATTCAAAACCTATTGGTTCTGTGACTCCTGTGGTATGAAGTCATAATTCAGCAGGATAATTACAAAAAATATATAAGCATATGGTGGTGCTTTCACTGCTGCCTCTCCCTGCCGTTCGTCACACTCCTTAAGCCCTGTGGTGCTGAGGTCATAACTGTGCTCTGAAACGCTTCCGGAGCCAAAACCCAGGCAGAAGAACGAGTCTCGGTCGCTTTCAAATGAAACACTTCAACAAGTCCGTCTTTCCCTGGCACTGCCGGCTGCTCTCGATAACAGAGCCACCGAAAATGTTAATGAAGAAAGCAGGAAAAGGCCAAATACGTGGTTCTGGATCAGAACTATTACAGCATTAGGGCCGCAAAGCTCTCAACTGGAAGCCCAGGCTGCTTTGTAAATTCCAGAGCTGTATCATGAACTTTGAACTCTTATTCATCCTCCTTATAAGTGTGACATCATAGCCACACAATGAGGTGTGTGATAGACGCAACTTCAGAACCCTGAATTTAACTTAAAACAGCCCAGTTTTGGATGCTTCAAGTACTGAGTATGACTGAAGCATTTTCTAAAGATCACATTTGAAAGATTGTAGCATAAAGAACCCTCATAAGACAACTGTAGACATGAAACAAACACTCCAAAGGTAGAGGTGAAAATCCCACCTGGGTGCTCCCCCAGACTCACTAATTTTAAAGGGGGGGGGGGGGGGGGTTGTTATGTATTTTCTGAAGATGGCCCCGGTGAGGCCTTCTACATCAGAAAGTCCCAAGTTCCTGGACCGCTTGTCTGGCATCTCCTTCTCCCCACCCTTCTTTCCGATATCAAATCGAGGCCCCCCTCCCAACTCGCATTGACACACAGTACCCTGTAGGGGGCAGTAGGATGTCTTTTATACATCACAGGTGTGTCTCAAACCTGACAAGACTGCACACCACGGTGCAACCCGATCGTATCGCCAGCCCTGAATCGAATTCCCGGGGTCTTATACTTTAATAAAAGTTGCTCTGGCGTGACCTCCCACACCCCCCCCCCGGTCTCCCTCCCTATCTCCCCCCCCGTGGCCATGCTGGAGGGGTGGCTGGAACAACCAGCGTGGGGTTCCTGCCGTCTTTGTCAGGGGATTGCAGACACCGACCTGGGTTCACCGGGAAGCCAGCGGGCCTCTGATGAGAAGGTCGGCCGTGTGACGCTGTAACCCGCCAAAGCTCCTGCCCCTTTTGTTTTCTTTTTGTCTTCCACAGTCAAAGGTCAGATTGGAGACAGTGATCTGTGGGAGGGCCCGCTTCAGGGCGCGGCGATGTCCCCCCCGCCCCCCCCCCTTTTTTGTGCCCCCCCCCCCCCCGTCTCCTCACTTTCTCAGACCCCTCCCACCATACCAGCTTACTCTTACCGGAATTCCAGCCTTGTGTCCTTGGCGGCACACGGAGAAACACGCTGACGCTGAGTCGTAAGCTTGGGCCTCCCTATTCACCATCGAAGTGTTGGGAACGGAAGCAGCGACAGACAAAGCATCTCCAGTATTTGGGGCGTTACTCACAAAAGCAGATCACAGACAGAGGGGGAAAGTCCAGGTCCAGAAAGTAGAAATCAACAGCAAGGTTTTGTTTCACCCAATCAGTTAAGCATAAAGAGTCAAGTCACAGATACTCAACTGGCTGTTTAAAACAAAACTTTTTGTTTCTGGCCCTGATCTTTCCTCCTCTGCCTGTGATGGATTTCTCTCGCGAGTGACATCGACACTGGGCATCCCCTAACCTGACTTGAGGACTATTCCAGGTAGCAATGGGCACAAGACTGTAGTGATCCCTACGAGATGCCAATCCATCACGGGCGACAGTCATTACAGCTTTAGCCAAACAGCAAAACCCACTGTGTGTGTTATTCCACGGGCTGCATCTGGGCTCATTAAGCGGAACTTGCTGGTTCTCACTGTGTGCTCAGTACACATGTTTAATGTTTTTGGTGGTTATATATTTAAACAAGATTTTCCTTCCGAGGCTACAATATGTTTCATTAAACTTCACTTTAGGATCTGAGATTCAGTACGAAACAGTTTTCAGAGTTGTTGTTTGGGTTGCAGGAAAACAGGATGCAGGGGTTCCCCCTGCTGGTCCAGTGCTGTAACAACTTTTCACAGTAGTTGGCCAGGAAAACCAAGTCACACCAGTGAACCATTGATTACTTGCATGGCTCTGGATCGGTTTAGTCTCCCCTTGCAGATGTGCTACGCGCCACCCCCCACAAAGCTCCCCCCCCCAAGGCGGGGCCATCTTCGCTTCTTCTTCATTTCTCTTTACCGTTTCACAGCTGACTCATTTTGTCTGCTTGACGCCAAAGCTGGGTGCACCAACTTTAGCCATTAACCACCATAAAGGTATAAGGCCAACACTGACTGAAAACAAGTGGCCACCGTTTAGACAGACAGTAGAACATGTGCCATCATCAGACATTGTCTCCTGAGGGAAATACGATTAGCTCACCGTGCACATCATAACCAGGACCCAGTACATCAAGAGAAAAATTCTATGGTTGCTATGGTAACTAGGAGCACACACACACACACACATATATATATATTTAGATTTTTTTTCTGACTGTGTAAAAATGTTGAGGTCGGAAAAGTGTAAAAGATCGCAGTTCATGCCCTCTGTTCACATGTATAAATAAACGTTAAGACAATCATTTTTTTTTGTAAATCATCATTGATATTTTATACAAGTAAAGATGTCCAAAACATCAAATCTGATTAAATTTCAAACCATTTTTCCCCCTCTAAAAGTTACTTTCCTTGACAGAACGGGATTAAAGAAACAGATAAATAGGTTAATCTTAGCCAGCTCAATAAAAGACAAGTTTCTGTTTTCTGCTGCCTTCACTTGTTAACAGTCCAATATTACGTTTTTCAAGGGATGTAATTTCAGTCACTGGGGATCATTAAAAGGAGATGATATTAAATACCACCTGAGGGGGGCAGACAAGTGCGAGGCAGAGAGACAGGAGGTTTGTTTGTCAGTCAGTTCTGATTGATTCAATCCCCTGAGCTGTTGAAGTTGGGGCGGTGGGGGTGGTGGCCTGAATCCTGTAAATCTGCCGCTGAAACCTCTTGGAAAAAAATAGTGGGCAATTTTCTGTCATTTCGCTGTGGCCCCTGCTTGTGCAGGCCCAGTCACTCAGAGCCCCTTCATTTCAGATAACACGTCACGTGACCCTCTGACCTCTGTCTCCGCGACAGCTTCATAGCAGGGAGGGGGGCCAGACGGTCGTGTCTTTCGGGTTCAGGTGGATTGCAGCCTCGCTGTTTGGGCTCCGCGCTGTGAACGGGCCCTTTGTGTTCCGGCTGCTTGTCCTCTGGGCTCCGTTAAAAGGATCAGAAACAGAGTTAATGGTGCAGGAGCGGCCTAATCGGAGCCTGTCATTACCGCTCCAATATCAGCGGGGATGACAGAGCTATCAATAACAAAGGCACAGATGCAGTCGGCACCTCGCCTGGATCCATGCCCCGCTGGGGGGGGGCTTCTTCAGGGGCCTCTCTCCCTCTCTTCATGGGGAGCCAAAAATCACTCAAGCCTCTGCCAGCTTCACCCATTACCTCAGCAATTTAGGTTAATTCCACCAGCAAAGGTAATGAGATCACTGAAAACAGAGCTGAAACGTAGTATTTATGAATCTTTTGATTTGTTTTCTCTTTCAAGAGCCATTTTTGCATTTCTTTGTGTGTGGGGGGGAGTTAAAACTTTCACTCGAGGGTCATTTTTCTCATTTTAGGCTTTTGCACCAAAAACATTTTTTTTTCGCTTGCTGAAAATTTAAGGACGCATCAAAATTGTGGCCAGCGAGCTTCTCTGCACGGCGGCGTCGCTGAGCCTGGAGCTGCCGATGGCTCTCGGGGGGGGGGGGGGGGGGGGGGTTTTTTTTTTTTCCCCCGGTTTTTAATTTTAAAATAGACCCCCTTGTTTTTGTTTTTTCTCCCCAGCCGGGCCATTGTATTTTTTAAAGGCACCTT
>JAODKE010000125.1:7739122-7750784 GCA_026779605.1 Mormyrus hasselquistii
GGCTGCGCGTCGTGCGGGTGTGGTGGGGGTCGCGGCGGTGCGCTGCGCCCCGCGGGTCGGTCGTGGTGGCGGGGGTGGGTCGCCTCTGATTTATCTTTTCACGCCTGATTTTAAATTTACAATTAGCCAGCTTGGTTTAGTCTTTTAGCCTCAAGGCAGGCATGTATATTTTGAAGAGCAAGCTTGACTGACATGTTCAGATGTACAGGCATATTGAAACACACACACACATACACACACACACACACCTGGCCAGAGTGGACCTTTTTTTTTCCAGCCGTGTCGATAAGAACATACCAGTGCTGGAACACCTACATCTGGAAGCTACATATTCCATAAATCGAGCTATTTGTCCCACCGCGGACCCCCCCACCCCCCACACGAAATCCAAGATCAGGTCATGACAGCCCAGGCGGGGGATACTTAGAGACCTTCCTATTCATGATACATGAGCGACGGCCACATCAAACATCAAACACAGGAAAATTAATTAAGCACTAAGACACGGCGCCTGTTAAAGTATTTCTAATTCTGTTCGAGTAACATATATATGCTCTGCATATGACCTTGGGCATGTGAATAGGGTATAAGGATTAGGTGAATCCTAAAACTTATCCTGCTCCTCTTTAGACAAAGACCAGTCAAAAGAGATGCCTTCTATTTCAGCTCTGGAAAAAATGAAGAGACCACAGCAAAATCTTCAGTTTCACTCATTTCTCAGATTAAGGGTGTGCGTCTTTGAATAATGTTAATTTTTTTGCAAACTGTAGCCTGGTTCTTCGCTGCTTCTGATTGACGAAGGGCTTCTGGAAGGACTGGAAGCTCTTCTGACGAAGGGCTTTATGGGTCTTTGGTGCTGCTTAGAGGAGCCTGTTATGAATTGTCCTAGCAGTGCACTTCACACCACTTAATGTTTCCCATTCTTTTTGCACGTCATCTGATGTCATCCTCCGATTCATGAGGCACTGTTGGATAAGCAGACGGTCATCTCTGGCTTTAGAAAGTCACTTCAGTCCTCTGCCTGGCTGGTTTCTCGTTCTTCCCAGTGTCTCCTGCTTCACCTCATTCTTGTGTTCTGCTGTCTTAGAAATTTTCATCCTGGAAGCAACCTGCTGCTCAGTGTAGCCTATTGGTAGCAGACGCAGCGGTAAACAAGGATTCAAAAATCTAAATTTTTTTTTAAATATGTAGTGGTCTCTTAATTGTTTACAGAGCTGTGTTATGGATGTGTTGCAGCTGAATACATTGTTGTTTCTGTTTCCTGCTTCAGACTGTATACTGTAGCCTTGTGTTCCGTGGCCTCACTGCAGTGGACAACACAGTTTATGTGTGCGTGTGTATGTGAGAGAGATCAGAACCCATCATGGATATTATATGCCACACTGAAGATTCCCAGGTGTCTTCCGTTGAACTTGCTGAATTGTGTGTTTGTTCTCACGTATGGAGAAGTGGATGAAAAAAACTGACTTGGACAAACTCATCGCTCTACTCAAACCCCAACCCCTGTACCCCCTCCAATCTCTGGATCGATGCTGTATACTGTATATATAACTACATTCAATTTATTTCTGCAGCACATGTAATGGAATCATCCAGACAGCAGCCTAGTCTTCTGGGGAGCAAAAGCAATATAATTTGAGCGCTTTCTGACAGCTGAGGAATTTCATAAAAGCCCATGTATATTTTATAAGCCTTACGAAGTGAGAAGAGTCCACTGCTGAATGAATCTGTCCTTTTCAGAGACGGATATCCTAGACTGTGATTATACCACTCATTGTTTTAATTTTTACTTGAGTCCGTTTCACATTTTCTTTTACCACACAGGAAGACACTTAGCGTTGCTTTTGAACAGATTTGTGAAATAATTGGTCCAATCAGTATTCATGGCAGTCACAGTTTGGGAAGTGCTTTTGTCCAGTATCTATGGGGGGAAAAAAAGACAAATGTTCTATTAGGGCTGTCTGTCACTTTGCTCCTCTCTCGGGTAACTTGCTGCAGTCAGTCTTCAGATAGAACTTCAAGGGTTTCCTGCAAGAAATACTGCTGTTGTTTTTTCTTTTTTGGATTTTAAATTAATCCCTTTATGATTATCCAATTACTGTCATGTTTAGCCAAAACACATTAGCAAAACCTAGTTCTTAACATCTGAACAGATGTTAGAAAAAAAAAAATGGTTCTCATTCCAGGTATTAAGCAGCTTTTATTTGTCTCCATCTGGCCACTGAAAGCTGATTCTCATTAACTATCCATTCATTCATTATCAATAGCTGCTCAGCTAGTAATGGTGATTTGGACTCTGTCCCGGGAAACACAGAACATAAGCGTAAGTCTTATGAGGGACGGGGTCCCACCACAGGGCAACCGCACAGACACACAGTAATTTATGGATAAATTCTCCCTGTAACAGGTAACATGGTGATTAGGCAGCAGATACCCCAGAGCAAATCACTTCATCTGAAATGCCCCAGGAAACATGAAGCTATATAAATGGATTAAAAAAATTCTTCTTTGGATAAAAGTCGCAGCTGAATGTAAATGCCAGTGTAAATAATTCGTTTCTTTGGATTGTCAGTGGAAACCCAAACAGACACGGCGATGACACGCCAACCGCCCGTAAGGGAGCCGCGCTCCGAGCTCCGGCTGCCGCGCGCTGCTGCCCTAAGGCCACAGATACATCAATCTCATTTCGCAGACCTACACTAAAGGGAAACCCAGGCTAATTCGCATGCAGACATAAAACGGCCGATTCCGAAATTTACATTCAATTTACAGCTTAATAAATCCGCGGCACAGTCAATGCTTCTACGTTCATTTCCATGTTTATCAGTTTTCTGGTTCCTCAAACTTCCCTCTTCAGTGACATTTGTACTCGGGACAGCGGAGACCTGCGATTGTGGCAGGGGCCCGCACCTGCTATCGGAAAGGTGCGTGGATTCGGGCAGGGCGGCTACGAAAATCTGCCAAGTCACCTTGGATATAGGCAGGAGCAGGACCCCCCCATAGAGATCTGCTGGCTGTGATCAGCTCCCGGACTGCAGCTTCTGAACCCCCCCTCGCTCCCCCATCCCAAGCACCTGCCTTGCTGACGACTCACCTGGAAAGAATGACCGGTCAAGTGGGCAGAGCAGCTGAGAACAAAGCCGTACTTCAGGGAAGATTACAGCATCAACAGGAAGCCCTTTGATTAAGGGTCCGTCTGAAATTTTATCAATACCACGATCGTAGCCCTGGGGCCAAGAAAACCATTTCTAATCACCCTGCTTTGGCTTGTGTTGTGCATGCGTGTGTGTGCGCGTGTGTGTGTGTGTGTGCGTATCATTTCTGATTACTGCTGGGGATAGGGGAGCAACTTGTTTAACACGGAAGGCTGTTAGAAACACGAGCAGTGACAAAGGGACTCTCATTCTTCTCCTGCTTATCACCCGTGGGCCCACGGAGCAGGTTCTGCCCTCCAAGAAAAGCCACCAGAGAAGCAGGAGAAGTGCTCAGCAACAGCGAGGCTGACTGCTGCACGGCAACATTCAGCTAGGAAGAGGAGCCATGGAAGACTGTGAATGACAGATTAAGAATTTATAAACCTCCTTTGAAATACAAATCATGTCATATATAATGATGACACACACACACTCACACAGACACACACATTAATATTCAGAATGAATTATGGTAACACTCTAGTGTGTTTTGTAATTTTCTTTTCCCTTGGGTTTTATTTTTAAACTTGCTTCTGTGTGAAATTCCAAATTAAACTTGCCACAGTCAACTTGTGGCACATTTGTGCATTTACAGAACGCTACACAGAAACAAATCAGTATACAATATTACTGTTAATTTCATTCAATCACAACTAAGAGTTATTGAGGAGAGCTTTTTCTTTCCAAATGCACTAAAGGGTACATTCACTGTCCTATAGACTGTCCTATCACAAAAACAAAAGACTCTGGTGGAGTACTGCGTATGTAGAGAGCGCAGAATTAGATTAGAATGAAATAATTTTAATCATTATATAATCTGTAACAGAATATAGTTGCACTTAATTTTCTGATAGCTATCTTTGTCGAATGAATTTTATAAAAGTATTAACTCCATAAAACACTATAATAATTCTAAATGTTTGAATAAGGAAGACGAAGTAATATGAAGCCCGTTACGTAGGTGCCTTTGCCCTTGCTTTCCAAAAGCAACCCAAGCAGTTACAGTAATGTAATTACCAGAACGGCTCAAACCAGTTGAGGCAGCATGTAGAAGTTGCAAATACTGTCCTCTGAATCCCCGCGATATTCTCCAACTGTTCGCATTTGTTTTAAGAAATTTGAATATGCGGCCGCTTTTCCATACCTGTGACACACCTAGAAGACGCACAGTCACGCCACAAAGATTTCCGATCTCTAAGTGTAGTCTTCAGCGCCACCTGGCGTTTAACCGTAATAATAAAATTGAAGTAGAATGTATTTCATAAAATATACGACAGGGAGAGGCTTCAATTCCAGTGCAGTGATATAATTAAGAAAAAAAAAATTAGTAGCTAGATTAAACTACGAAAACTGTAAATGCGAAAATTAAAAGCACGTGTAAGTATCATAATTTTTTTCCTGAAACTGGGCAGCGCGTACATGGAAATGCGCTAATTGCATTCTAATCAGCGCTTACTGGTTTCACCATCATTTTACCATTTTACCGTGCTTTTACTGGTGCGGCGTGATGACGTTCGGCAGCACAGCAGAAGCAAGCCTCACTGCGGCTACAACGGTATCCAAGCGTCACATTGCGAGCACACTTTCTGTAACGGCGCCGCGCTCCTCGGGAACGCGCGCAAACGTCACAGCTTACGCGGGAGGGAGCGGCCGACGGTACGGGCGATGCTGAATATGTCGAGAAGAGGGGAAAGGGTGAACACCGGCTTCAGATAAATGCCTCCGTTATTTACAGCGTTTATGCCAACTCCGCGTGTGCACATGCGCGTACTCGCTTGAATTGCTTTGCATTCGCACCTTTTCATTTATCAGCGTAAGTCTGTTGCTTTAAAATGAGCCGCTTCGTTGCTAGCTTGCTGGATTACCTTGCGAAAGGTCTCTGCGTTTTCCTCTTTATGCCCGTCTAAGCTCAGCAAAGTGCCTTATGTACGCAGGATGCATGGGTGCTTCATCCTCATAGTTTTTTTTTTGCTTCATGCTTACAGATGAACATGAGACTTTTTATACGAAATGATGTCGGTACAGAAATGGAATCATGTCTTGCTTAATGATTACCTTATTAATTCGAATTTAGACGCCGTGGTTTCTCTTCAGCCCAGCTTTCAGTTATAAAGTCCGTGAAGAAAAAACATAACACATTCAGGGTTTTTTTTCTTCTTTTTGTTTAAGGAGAAGCCTTAATATCACAGATTTCGGTGCAAAGTTCAATGACTTAATTTTGTTTTACTGCTTAACATTTTTCTTTCTTTAAATATCGCTGTTAATCTGATATTTTCCCACTTTTTCAACCGAGGCATCACTGTTATGGCGTCCGAACCGAATTCATTCCATGTGGACTTTCCAGACTTTTCCAACAACATCCTGAAGAGGCTGAACCAGCAAAGGCAGTTAGGCCAGCTGTGTGACATCACCGTGGTGCTCCAGGGCCAGCAGTACCGGGCCCACAGAGCTGTGTTAGCGGCCAGCTCATCTTACTTCTGTGATCAGGTACTGCTGAAGAACAGCCAGCAGGTGGTGCTCCCGGACGTGATGCAGGCGCGCGTGTTCGAGAGCCTTCTGCAGTCCTGCTACACGGGGGCCCTCCAGCTGCCCGCAGGCGAGGTGGTGGGCTTCTTAACAGCTGCTAGCTTCCTGCAGATGTGGCACGTGGTGGGCAAGTGCACTGAACTCCTAGGTGGGGGCCCGGCCAAGCTCTGCCTGAGTCCGACGCTCGGCCGCTCATTCCTAGGTGGCAGTAGTGGGTATGACAGCCCTATCGAGGATCTGGACCGAGAGGACTTTGGCAGGGTGGTGGAGTATGTGGACGGAGAAGTGGAACGGGCATTGGTCAGAAGCTTCTCACCAAAGGTACCGGAGGCTGGAGGCCAGGCTGAGGGCTCTCTGTCATCAGCACAGGAGTGCCTGAGCAGAGGGGGAATCAGCCACGCTGGCAACGCACTGGACAATCGGCAAGCCGGAGCTGTGTATGCACAGCCTGGGAGGGGGGGGCATGAGGAAGCAGAGGATGGTGGGGGTCTTCAGGATGCCAGGTTACGTGAAGGTGCTGGAAACGAGATGGTGGAGCTGTGTGCAAGACATCCTGCTGATAACAACACTGAGGTGAACCTGGAAGATGAACTGGGGGGGAATCTAAATGGGGGGGACTCATACAAATACCCCCCGGACTGCTTCAAGGCCTCAGTGAATGCAAACTCGACCACCACTGCCGAAGACTACCCAGATTCTCAAGGGCAGGAGCTAGGAGTGACTGCAGGGGTTGAAGATCAGCGAGATGGTCCCCTAGCGCCTCCTGCTGGTCTCCAGAAGGAAACTACAAGCTCCATCACAGCGTTGCCCAGACGTGACCGAGGCTCATCCCACAACAGCCTGCAGGAGCACAAGGAGCCCCGCCCAGCGCTGAGGCCCTACGCCTGTGCCATCTGCAGTAGGGTATTCAGGCTGAAGCGCCGCCTACTGGCGCATGTGAAGATCCACGTGGACGTGACGCCCCACAAGTGCCACGTCTGTGGGGAGCGGTTCAGGTCGAAGGACCGCTTCGGCCGCCATCTGTCGTTCTGTGTCAGGGCTCGCCGAGCCAGGCAAGCCGGCACGCCTCTTCGATCCACCGATCCGGCCCCCAATGGACTGTGACTACAACCGGTTAACCTCTGAGACAGCACTTTTACCAAGGTGGACGTGCTTTTGCGACACACACACCCTTAACTCTCGAATTCAGACACAGCGGCTTCACGGGGGCGAAACCACACGACGTTCCGGCATTTTGATCTCGCATGCGTTGAGATTTCCTTTGAACGCTATATTCTGTTTTCTGGCATTTTCCGTGCTGTTAAACAAGTTGTATTTCTGTGAAAAGGAATGCATGTTTGGTTCTTGTTACGCTTTTTATTGATGTTGTGGTTAAGATTTATGTATTGGGGAAACTGGAGATGTTGAGTGGGGAGATGCTTGTGACTCTCAGGTGAATTGTCTTATTGGGCTTCTTTGCGAATCAGATTCTTACAGAACAATAATGTTTGATTAGCTGACCATCGGCTCAACTTGTTGCAGGGACTTTTATTTTAAAGGGAACGTCCGTGACTCTTGTCAATCCAGCTTGCATCACACTGATGGATATCTTCATACGGGTATATTGGTTTTATTGGTCTCAGATCGATTCAATACAATCACTAACAGGCAGCATAAATGCTAGAGAGGATCGGCGCTTCGAATTACAGACGTAGAGTGGATGTTTCATGCTGTCACTCGCTGCCTGGATTATCCCAATGGAAAGTGGGTTAGCCCAGCTTTGTGACTGTCAGCGCACAATATTCCCAACCCATGTGGTTTACAAGCCCTCTATTCTCCCATTACTACCTTGTGGGGCCGACATCAAAAGCGTTGTTAGCCTGAATTACCTACTTCACAGAAATGGTAGCTTATTGTAATGAAATGGTAACACAGTGAGATGTTTAATAAGTATTTTACAGAACTACTTCAGAAGCTAATTGATGTTTAACATGCAGGGAAAACTTCAGTACTGCTTAGAGTACTGAACGTATTACATTCTAACTGTATATTCCGAAACGTTTTGTATTGATGTGATTAATTTTATGTTATTGCCATCCCTGTCGCGATGTGAAGTCAACATGCCAGAGGCATCCACAGTGAGAAACCAATGCAGCAAATCCAGACTGGTTTTAAAAATGGTCCCAGTGCAGCACTTGCCTGTTTCATAATAAGAATATGGGTACACGCTTATGCAAACGTGCCGGTGTTTTAATAAACACCTGTTTGTCCCACTGAATGTCTAAGCTGGGTTTCCACTCTTACGTGGAATAGCTACTTGAATGGGTAATATATCAGGAAATGTTTTGATTTTTGTAGTTGTAATGTCAGGAGTTGACCTGTTGGTGGCGCTGCGGTTTTTGAAACACCAAGTTCCAAGTTCTTTTTAAAGTCTCCTTTTTCTGACGAAGCAGAACTGTGGCTCTCTATGGTGCAGAGTGATTGACAATCATCGGGGGGTAAAGTGACTTTTGGATGTGTTCCTCTGGGCTTATTTAGCCTTTCTCGATTTTCAATGTTTATTCTCCAGAAATCTGAACATAGGTGTATGTGTCAGATACTCAGGCCTGCCAGTCTGAGGACAGAGGACTTGGCAAGTGGAAAGGGTGATTCATATACAGTTGATAGAAATATGGACTGGTGCTATTATTTTATTATTATTATTATTATTATTATTATTATTATTAATATTATTTTATTAGTACTATACCATACAGTGTCTAAGTTGGTTGTATTTAACATTTACCGGGAAATACTGATGCATCTAGGTGTTCAGGTTTATGTAACCCCATACAAAATGCATAGACAAAGCAGATTCATTTAACTTAATTCTGTTACTGTATGTAATTTTAAATTTACCCTGAGTTTCTTGTAAATGAACACT
Organism: Mormyrus hasselquistii; assembly: GCA_026779605.1. Classification (NCBI taxonomy): domain Eukaryota; kingdom Metazoa; phylum Chordata; class Actinopteri; order Osteoglossiformes; family Mormyridae; genus Mormyrus; species Mormyrus hasselquistii. The sequence goes on from JAODKE010000125.1 coordinate 7,747,745, forward strand.
TTAGGACATGTTAATCTTCTAGAGTTTTCCTGTGGCAAAAATGTACTGAAATATAAGGGAGGGTTGTTTTGGAAGAACATGGCCTGGGGGACGTTTCAGCTAAATCACCGACAGGTAATTACAGGACTACCTCAATATTTATCAAACACCCCATACTGTTTAAAGGGGATTTTTAAAGGAGTTATTGGGTTCATGGACTGACGCACTCAGCATATCTGGCTGTAAGCTTTTGCTTCTTATAGAAGAACATTGTCCACACCTGATGTACATTATTTTCAGAAATAAATGCAATTGTGTCACTTCCAATTGAGTTGCCTTGCCCTATGGATTTTGATGCTATCGGCAGTAATTTGGGAAAATATGTTGTATTATTCACATGAAGACTATTTTCACAGTAAGTGAAAGCAATTGTCAGTGCAATGGGCCTGCCCCAGGAAGTTACTTGAAAATCATCCAGATCTTCAGAACAAAGGCCCTGTCCTGCTTACCAAGATGATCCCTTAAACATAATCTATTAGCAGAAATACTTTTGCATATATGACACTAATTATATATTGTTTTACCAGCAGGGGGTGCCATTGTCTAGTTCTTTGCTTAACCCGCTTGCCGTGGGCTAACAGGCGGAAAACGCCATAAATAAGGCTACCAATTTGAAGAATGTAAAAATGTGTCAATTTCACTGTACAGGTCACTTCGTAAACCAGCGAAAATAAATAAAAATAGCTAACGATCGGTTTGACTATTGTTGAAAGCATTTTAAAATTAATTTCACGTGAAAAAGCTACGACTGCAGCACCGAGGGTCAAATTGGTGACATCGATGGGTCCCTGATCCATTTTGATAAATCAGTTGCATATTAATAAATCAAGTGCTAAGTTTCGATACCGATGTAAACGGCCATTAAATGTACTGGCAACATTTAACATATTTACTTACTTACTTGACTGTGTTTGACAGACTCCTGGCCCGCAGTGAGAGGTGCGATCTGCCAAGGTGGCCATATGTTTAAATCCACATTAAAATGTTTGCCAGGTGGAGATTATTCAAAATGTGGCATTTCACTTCCTTTGTTTATTGAGTGTCCATTGTAATCGATTGCGTGTTAATGCGTGAGCGTTTTGTGCAGCAATCTATCTAAATGTATGAAAAAGGGAGGCTTCCATCATCGATGCCTATATGGTGATTGTGCGTTTGGTTTATACAGTCACCTGTACGTGTTGGAACTCCATGCATTAGAACCGAATGAAAACGGCAAACTCAAAAACACGCACATAGCTGGGAGGCAAATTTATCTATGTTGGGGTGAACTATTATTCTCACTGAAATTGTTGTTTTTGCCAAATGTTTTGTGAGATCGAGCAGTGGCCCTAATTTAAATGCATAACAATGATTTGTTTATCGTCCCCTTTTATGCATGTTAATTTAGAATAATATGATGTTATTTTAAAGGTAAATAAAACTAGTCGGTTCTGTTTTAATGGTCTCGCCCCTATTGAAAGCCGTTCTTGGCAAGCTGCAGGGGAAAACGAAACAACAAAACGATTCGCATGAATGAAATGAACAAAAATGCGCCGTTGTTGTGTTTTCTGGAAACACTTTATCGGACTTTAACTTGGGCGCTCACATGTCACATCAGAAAATCCAGCCTGTCTGGATGATGACGGTGGAGTTCACTATGTTACTGGGTCTTAAACAGCCATAACAGATAAGTAGAAGAATTTCAATTAGGCTACAACACTTATCACATTCCCCCAAAAGTGATGTATTTCACTTTACGTTCTTACTAAAAAAACAGCAGTTCCTCATCTCGGAAACATTCCCATGAGCTCTCATCTGGCCAGCATTTGTTCCATAAAACATTAACGTTTATAACCCAATAGGCGAGCGGTTTTCCATTGTAAAATGGTCAGACTCTCCTATGTACAGAAATGTTTTTTTGTCTTTAGGCCGGTCAGTCGGACAGGTATGTCCTGCTCGGCGATATACAGGAAAAGTCCCGAGCGAAGACCTCGAGTGCCCAGTTTGCATTAGTGGGCATTGGGCCCATGTAAAGGGTTTAACTGGACTGGGGGATTAGCCAAAGGAAGCTTGCAGTATCTGCTCTCTTCGGCTAGATTTAAATGAAGGGTTTGGATTGATCTGCAAGCAAAGAGTCCTGAAACGGGGTTGAAGGATGTTCTATACATCAGTTTACTTTTTGACTTACAGCATAAAATGCCAGGAGCCATGCAAACATATGCAAAAGGTTTGAGGCGAATTGAAGAGCCTGTTATGGCAAAAACTTTCCAGTAGGGGGCCTTTGGGATCATTCAGCCTTATGGCAGGAATATTTTTTCTGACAAGGTCCTGCTGTGTTTAATTAGGAGGCTTAATTTTAATTAGGAAGCTAGTTTCTGCGTTGTTTTCTCCTTGCACGTCCTGGCGGTTCATTTACTGGGACACCCTGGATAATCACACGGCGCATGACAACAAATAAATCCAACCCACAGTCTCTCATCGGCGTCTTGCACAACTACATACCATAACGTGCATTTACACATTATGTACATTCAACAAAATCATATGCTGTGCTGACTGGGTCCTAAGGAGATCTTTGAAGGCGAACTAAACACTGTCTCCTCCTTTGCTGTGGGTGGGAGATAAATTGTATTGTGGGTAACTGCACTATTTAAGAAGTAGCGTGGTGTTTAAAGACAGACACGTAACCTGAAAGTTCCTGCTTTATAACTTGGGGAGGTTTAGGTGCTTGAAAATGAAGAGGGTGACTGAAAGCCTAATAGTATTTTATGGAATTGAAACTGAAACAGTTTTAAAGCTGCAGTGTCATGTGATAGTGATTCTTACAACTAGAGAATCACACTTCTGTTTGGCAGAGTACAGGCAGTCACATCAGGTGGAGTTTGACATTGCGGGGGGGGGGGGGGGGGGGGGTGCACTTTTTTAAACAATACCCACAAGATCTTTTTGGAAAAGTGGGTTTGTTAAACGACACCAGACTCTATTTACCCCTCCCCCCTGCACTTATTAGGCGCACAAAAAT
>JAODKE010000125.1:7751063-7768800 GCA_026779605.1 Mormyrus hasselquistii
GGCGGAGCGGGGCTGGGGTGGATAGCGGGGGGCGCGTGGTGGGGGGGGGGGTGGTGGGGGGGGGCGGGCTGGGGCGGGGTCGTGGGTGGGGGGGGGGGGGTGGGGGGGCGTGGGTTCATCATTTAAAATAAGACTAACACTGTTTATGGCAAAATGAGTGTCTGATACAGGACTACAGTCTTCATTAACCTTTCCCCCTTGCACTCTATAGGCGCAGCAAATTGGCAGTAATGTGCGGATTCATGATAAAAGACAAGCAACACACTCAATTAATGATTTAATTTTTGGGAAGGGGTGGGGGGGGGGCCCAATTACCAGCGGCCAGAGCACAGGAATGGATTTGGGTGACCGTGTGTAGCCCTAGCCGCACACTGACTGCGCGAATGACCTCGTGAGGAAAACAAGGGGTCATTCAGAGGTTGTTGGACGGTCACGTTTCCAGGGAAGTTTTCTGCGTGTTTGAATTTTGCCATTTATTTATCTTTGTTAAAAGTGCCTTCGGCATCTTTAATGTCTGCTTTTTATTCTGCTGCTCCGTGCCGCCTCACAATCTGACGCAGCACACAAATGCTCATGAATGTAAATTAAAATTTACACAAGAAGGGCATGGATACCGTGGCAGATTCCGGGGTCCCAGCACGGAAGAGCGGCCCTAAAAATCTAGCGTCAGCGGCCTGCTCGGCAAAATCTACCGAGGCGGACACCTCGGTCGTCAGATTCTATCTACCACGGTACCTGCATGCCTTCAGATTGAAACTGCCAAGGTGACCTTTCGCCAGGGCCTCAAGAATTTGACTCAAGAATAGCTACACGCCCATATATACAAACAGTAACAGGCAAAATCCTGGACAGACTGACTGAAAATTGTTTGTTTTTCATTAAGATGAGGACCCTAAGCACACCCTAAGTTATTATCTTGTGGACGAGGAGTGAGATGGAGGGCTGTGTCAGATGACCTGCCCCCCCCCCCCCCACAACCCCCCAACCTAAACCTTACAGAGCTGGTTTGGGATGAGTTGGATTGGAGGGTAAGAGCAGGTAGCCAATGGGTTTCAGGACTGTCGAAGCAGCATTCCCAGTGGCCATATCGGGAAGCTGGAGGAATGAACGCCATGAGTCTGCAATGCTGTCACCGAAGCAAAAGGGGGAGGAGCTTTTGAAGAGTCTAAAGTCTGAGCAACTTTTGAGATGATGAACATTTCTCTTGTTGCAATCTTTGATATGTATTACTTCACTGTCTCTGCACCTTTTACTGTAAGGTGAATAACAGCTAAAATAGAGACAGGTACTGAAAAGCAGGTGTGCAGGGATGCGGGAGAGAGGAGCCTCTTTGCTGTCAGGTGATGCTGTTGTCTCTGGGCATATAGAAGATACTCTGCCTTCTTTCCACTGGCTGAAACAGTCAGTATATCATGGCCTGTCAAACGGGCATCAGCGGCTGTACGCGAGGCCCTTAATCTGTGCTGTGGAGAACAGGGGGAAAGTTTCTTAAAAAACTCACTCTCTGCTTTATTAAATTTAGCCTCTTTTTCACTTACGCCTCTTCTATTGTCAGCAGAAGACTGAATGGCTGACGTTTGTTATTTGGAATGGTCTGCAGTGGGGAAAGGTCATTTTGATATGCTGTGAGATCAGAGAGACATCCATCTATCCATCATGGGGGGTGGGGGACTTGAGCCAATCCTAGGCAGCACGGGGCAGAAGGTTGGGGTCCGGATTAACTATACGGGCATTTGGACGCACCCAGGGGCACCCAGCAGAGCAACCCCCCCCCCACCCCCCGGTGCCAATCACAAATGTCTTAAGAAGATGTGATTTAATAGCTAATACATTTCATATTAATTAATATATACAGATATTATATATATACAAACGTTAGAGACATTTGTGTGCTGTTGCCCAGGGTCACTTCATGTTCTTAGTCCAGTCATTGGACACAGTGTCACTTTATAGCAGCGCATCTCATCGAATCTCTTCTTGTTTGTTTCCTGACGCCGTTTCTCATGCCAGACCTCTGGGACTCCCAGACAGTCTGCTGAGGGAGGGATCAAAAATGGACCATCTTCAGATTTCCCAGAATGTTTCTTGGGTTTTCTGAATGTTTTCCTGTTAATTTCTCAGCAGAGGTAAAAAAAAAAGAAAGAAAAAGAAAGCTTGCAGCTTAAGTTGGCATTGGTGAAGGGATCTCTTTTGTTTTCACGTTTTGATCGTCGTCCCTCAGCCAGCAGATGCTTCAGGTGTTGCTGTCCAGCTGCTCCTCATTCAGCTGATTTCCCAACTGGGTTTAAACAGGATCAGCTTGGTGGGTTTGCGAGGTCGAGGTGTATTTGTTTTTAGTTTGGGTTTGATTTGGCATTTGATTTGAGTCTTCTGGGTTTTCTAGTAGGATTTTCTGATGATTTTTGTTTGACTTTCTTGAAGACAACTGTTTCGTATTTGAGCCTTTCTGCAGCAAGGCAATTTGTTTGGTTCAGTGTGCTGTTCCACACATTGGGCCTTGTGGGGGACCTGCAATCTGCCAGGACGGACACACTACTCATCCTGCTAAAAAGATAGCTGCCTGCCCTGTGATGTGAAGCAGGACTGGGTACCAGCATGCTGGAGGACAGTACAGCACTGCTTCCATAAACATCTGCAATTCCATTTTTCCTTCAGCTTCATCCTAAAACCAGAACAGGTCATGCATTCATTCAGGACCTGACTGAGGGAAGGTGGGTCTGACTAACGGATACATTTTCGGCCGTCTGCCCTGAGCGGAAAGTCTTGATCCTGGAGGTAATTATTGTCTTAGAAGGATCCCCTGTGACTGACTGCATGGACAGTCCCTGCTCTGCCTGCTTGCATTAAACCGTGCATCAAACATAAGTGCTGTTTTTCCGTTTCCTGGGCCTCAAACTGGGGGTGCCCCAGTGTGCTATTTTACTCTCAAAGATGCTGTGCCCCCCCCCCCCCCAAATAATGTAAATACTCCCCATCTCCAGCCATAACACACCAATAAAGCAACCCCTGTTTGTAATAGCAAAAATCAAGTGCTATATACTTTTTCCTTGCACAAACACTTTCACTGATTTGTCATTATTAGAGTTGGTGAGAGTCCCAGAGTCTCATCGGTGACGCGGCATTACAGCTTGGGATATGATTTCCGAATTAAAAAGTGCGCACTGGATATGGTTTGGGATGAACTCCAAATGCATCTTTTTTAACACCTTTGTGTCGGTGAAATTCGACTAATAAACATATAATTATTAGTATACGCCCTATGCCTTAATTACTTAAAAATGTGTCCAATACTGTTTGACTAATAACTTTATATTCTGTATCTGTACCAAACTCCAAAAGCATCATATACTTTTGCATCATGTCATATCGTGCTGAATTGCATCATGCTGAATCTCACTGCATCACAATGGGGGTGGATGATGTCATATTGCGTTAGTGGTTGCTTCATATGCATCTTCAATGTTTTGGATCGGTGGCAACGCATCGAGTAATGAGGTACACATGCCTAGTGTTATTGTTATTTTATCATTGATAGTGGATATTTATTTCTTTACATAATATTCCAACATTCAGTTTTTCAGTTTACTTCATTTGTGTACTGAGTACTTTTTAAATCTGTATACATCATGTTTACTTGTTTGCACTATGCACGCCGTCTTTGTACCTTGTTTGTTTGCCACTATACGTATGTTCGTCTGCGCTCTAAGTTCTTGCTGCTGTGTGCAAAAACCTGCCCGCTGGGCTCAACAAAGTTAATATTATTCTTGAACCATTTCCCCTGTGTTGATGGTTATTCAGTAACAAACTTTATTGTTGAGCCAGGAATCATGGACAACTTTTTTTTAAATTGCTTTTTTACAGGTGAACAAACCGTCTGCCTTCCCAGAGTTAGGTCTGTGAACAATTTTGGGAGCATTTTCACAGTCACGGTACAGGAGCTTCACAGAATGGCTTTAGATGTTTGCAAGCCGTTTGAAAGAAAAGCGTCTCGTTGCGGATTACTAGCTTGTCGTCGTTTGCTGCTCCAGCGCCATCGCAGAATTTTTCCAGCCCCAGTTTTCACAATAGCGTATGACCTTGCCTATGGCTGTCGGTCTCACCTCAGTGAACCTTTGTAAAGTCAATTTTGCAAAAAAAAAAAAAAAACATTTGAGCTGGCAAATACTAAAAAAAAAGGTCTGGGAACCCTGTGTTCTGGGTGGATTTTATCACATCTGATACGTATATCGCCTGGCATTAAGGCGTGTCATTTTGAATGGCCCAAAAGCGATCGCCCTGGACTTGGTTGAAAATGAACCATGAGCGTTACGAGACAAAAGCGCACCTCAGAAGTCGACACCCGACCCTGTCAGCACAAGCTTACTATGCATGTGGTGTTTATTGCCTGCTTTTAAATCCAAAACCAAACTAATGAGGGACTTTAAAAGAGCATTAATTGTGGGCTTTGTTTTTCCTTCCTGGTGCCAGACGGTGCCTGCTGCTGGAACATATAGGCATGTGGCGTTGTTGATGTTCCGGAGCAGAGATGTGCTGCGGGGGATCTAAGCACCTGCCCCTATCGGTGCCCCCCTTTCAGGTCCCAAAAAGGTGCGATAACCAGCAGAAACCTCATAGTTGAGGAGATACAGTCGAGCAGCAGCCCCTTGAAAAGTCTCTGCATGGCCCCCGTTTGGGAGGCCCCTTTACTCACAGCATGAGAAGTGGAATGAAGATGGACAGGTGGAGATTAGCGGCCACATGTGGTCAATTGAGAACCGCAGAATGGCGGGCGCAAGAGCTGCCCTGCTTGTGAGGATCCTCTGCCAGCGGGCTTGGGTTCCACCCTGTGCTATGCTCAAGCAGGGTCTACGGGGTCAGCGGGCACATGGCTGTACTTCATCATCAGGCGGGGCACCGACCCACCCCCCACCACCTCTGTGCCTGGGGCTGTACAAGGCATCTGGCATACCGGGCATTGTCTGAGTGGCATGTGGGCTGGCAAAATGTATTGTGGGTCTGAGGGGGACCCCAGGACCAAATTTTAATCCCAGTCCAGATGTGCGTATGCCCTAAAACTGAAACCTGCAGCAGTACTGCTGAATAAACAGAAAACCGAAGGGGCAGTTCAATGCCGTGTGGGTGGGAATGGCGCCATGCTCATGCTTCGCACGGCATAGTTTCGCAGTCTCAGCTGCATTATGGAGCAGCACGCCACCTCCGGCACACAGCTTTCCTATACGGGAGGATCCAATCTCTTATAATTTCCATCACTGTTCTAAATGGGGGATATGTATTCAGCATCTGGCAAACAAAGCCCAGAGATCCATTTACTTGTTTCCAACGGGCCTGCCTTGGATGAGCCTTAACTCCAGAAAAAATGACCTGGCGAAGCCTCCGATTGGTCCTCCTGGCTTTTCCAGGGGTCTCGCGGCGATGCTTCTTCGTCGCTGGGCATCGATCACTCCCACTGACATCTGAGCGTGCTCCATGGACGCTGCGGCGGTTTCCTCCTCGATAAATCGCCAGCCTTCACCTTTTCCCTGAAAGACCTTAAAGACTTCCAGGGGGTTGCCTCTCAACCCACGTTGTCCTGGCGTGACTCGCCGTTTTGCTAGGCGGTCCGCAGTTACCTTAGAGCTTCCTGTTTACCCACAGCACACGTTGCCACCTCTGTTTCCAGTTCATTTATCGCTGAACTGCATTACATCGTCCCACGATCTGAAAACTAAATGACAGCCTCACACCCTCCTGCCAGCGGATGGGACCTATGCCAGTTGTGCCAGTTTCTAGGATTTTGATATCAGGCCCTAGGGAAGAGCATGAGAAGTGAGCACCCCTCCTAACTTGTCTTCTGTCAATTTTCCAGTCTTGGTCGGGGTCAGGGGTCATGGAGCCTGACCCAGGCACAAGACTGAGGTTAAACCCTTGATGGGATGTCAGTGCTTTGATTCTTTCACTACTAGCACCACATGTAGGCTAATAAATGGGATAGAAGCGCTAGTGTGGTGCTTGAAAGTGCTTGAAAATAGACGTGTGTGGCTTGGCCAGCTGCCTCCAGGTCAGATCTGTGCCCGTCCTGTTCAGGGATGCGTTAGTACCAATCACCATGGTCATCCCTCAAGCGCTTGGTTGACGTCAGCCTCCAGGCGACCAGGTTAAAATGTCTGCTAAAATTCGACAGAACTCTCTGATCACCGATATTGAAATGCAAGCTGACCGTGAAGCTGGAAAGCAGATCACGGAATTGCCTCGCATTACGCTTTATACCTGGAAACGACGGGAGTCGTCAGGAAACCGGGGGCCCCGATCCCCGCGAAGCGCCTGCTGCCTGAATTTCACCGGCAGGTGAATTTGAAGGACAGTCGTGACCTGGGGGGAATCGCTTTGGAGAGCGTAGTGGCGCGTGCAACAGAGCGGCCGGACATCTCAGAGGCTGAAAAAAGCTGCTATTCAGGGTTTTAAATCTGCCTTAATGTAATAACAGTATGTCTAATTTCTGCCTTAGTCGGGTCTCTCCTAAATTTCTGAGGTTAGTTATTGTGCATTCTGGGACAAACACTATACTTCAGTGCTGAATTTCCCGAGCTGTTAGGCTGCAAAAAATTTGCTGTGGCTTAAAATCAAACCATAAATTCTGATCTGCTTTGTTTGTCAAAATCAGCCTCCACCTCAGGTTTTCTAAATACCAGTGAGAGCCTGACTTGAACTTTGACCTGGTGGAGCTGTGATTGGCTGGATCGGACATTGCAAATACAGAGGAAGTCACGTTCAAATCACGTTCAAGTGAAAGGACGGACAACTTTTAAGGTGTTAACTCTAGACTTGGAATTATTTCACTGTATTTTGACATTGTTGCATTAGATATAGGTGTCTTTTTGCTCACTCTGCCTACGTGGCATATAATTTTCTCTGTTTTTGCCAAATGTTCCCTTGCGCATTGCAGCACGTATGCTTTTGTTTTCCTGCAGGATAGATTTTTCTTGGTGCTTTCTCCATCTTCGCACATGTCGCCCAGCCTTTGTCTGTGCGAGACTTTCAAAGGAATATGCTTCCAAATCCTGCCCTGTGAGTCCCCGGGGTGACAGACGGCAGAGTTAAATCTTTTCCGACGTGAGGCGTCACCCTTGTGTCGACCTGCCTGTCGGAAAGCGGCACAGACGGCAGGATAGCGCCATAATGGCGTCCAGGTGCTCCGTGTTCCTGTGGCGCCCTCACCATTTACGAGCCAAATTTGCGAGTAGAAAGATGTCTATATAAAAGAATATCCGTACCTGATGTCGAGCTAGACACACTGAACATAAACGTCAGCTGGCCTTCATATATCAGGACGGTTTGGAAGCACAGAGCTTTGGTATTTCCAATAAAAAAAGAAATATTTCTGATTTTATGCCCTGACTTTATATAAAATTACTATCTCCGGTTGACCCAGCTGTAATACCACCAAATCTATCTATCAGTCATGGAGGTTAGGGTGAGGGGGCTTTGCTTCACCCAGCCATCACTGTGCTATCGTCAACTAAATAGGTGGAAGATCTCTTGCCATGGAGAGTGGTCTGCCTTCTGGGGGCGCTATTGGGGCATCAGCAACATGTTAGAATGATGCCAATGAAACACCTCAAGAACATAGATACAGTTTGAGCATTCCGGGGCTGTAACGGGAGAGAATGTGCACAATTAACCACTCACAGGAGTCTTAGGCCTGATGGGAAATTATTCCGTTTTGTCCGCATTTCATTTGCATGTGTCTTGTAAGTGACCCCTAAGATGGGGGTGGAACTTCCAAAGTCATTATGAGACTGAATCCTCTACATCCCGCCATAACCTCCAGGCCGCTTGGCCAGAATTTAGAAGCACTACCCTTTCGGGGCAGACAATTCTGGCTTTGCTGTGTCTGGATGTCTAGCCAGGCAGCGCAGGATTAGAAAATGGAAATGGTTTTAATAGGAGGCCATGTTAGTGCTGGTATGTTGACAGCTCTTGGCTGGATCGAATCTGATGGTAAAATGTTTCCTTTCCATCTACACGTTTTACAGCTCGGAATTAACATGAGCCAGGGTTACCCCTGGGAAATGAGGTTTCACTTTACAGAGAAGCAGCCCCCGTGTAAATTATGATTAGCCTTCCTCTCCGGAATGTCTACATCACCTTTGTCCAAGGACAATTATCACTGTGGTTTATTCATGAAGGTTTTAGCAGCTACCGGTTGGGATCAGCGAGGGCACAGCTGTTGTACTTTCACGGAATTTGTTTGACCTGAAATATACTGATGTTCATATGGAAAATTGTTTTAAAGCCTCTATGATTGACCTGTTCAGGAACATTGGCTCATGAAAGGCATTGCTCAATCCCATATGGTATATATTGGGTAGCCTGCCAACATGGCCAGAGTCTGAACAGCTTGTTGGCATTGCAGTACCTAGTACCTGAGCATTCCAGTACTTGGTACTTAGGCATTGCAGTACCTAGTGCCTGGGCATTGCAGTACTTGGTACTTAGGCATTGCAGTACCTAGTACCTGGCATTGCAGTACTTGGTACATAGGCATTGCAGTACCTAGTACCTGGGCATTGCAGTACTTGGTACTTAGGCATTGCAGTACCTAGGACCTGGCATTGCAGTACTTGGTACTTAGGCATTTCAGTACCTAATACCTGGCATTGCAGTTTTGGTACCTGGGTATTGCAGTACCTGGAACTTGTGCATTGCAGGACGTGGCACTTGGCCATTGCAGTTTTGGTACCTGGGCATTGCAGTATTTGGTACCTGGGCATTGCAGTATTTGGTACTTGGCCATTGCAGTATTTGATACGTGGGCATTGCCGTCCCTTCTTCTGCTTTTCTCCATGTGGGGGAAACCTGAGCCTTCTCCACACACTTAATTCCCCCCAGATTTCGGTGATTCTCAAATAACTGCCAAATGGTGAAACAAACATGAACAATCTCTGGATCCAGCATGTTGAACTACAAAAAAAAAATAATAATAAGAATAATTGCACATCTTTATTATTCTTGAACAAAAGCTTTTCCACAAAGCCGGTTTTGCTGGATGTAAATGTTTCAGCCTGAAGGTATCAGCGTAGGACAATCGTGAGAATCCAAGAGGTGCGTCGTCAAAGCAGACCGGAGGCTTCCGCCAGGGTCACCAGGCCAAGAGGCTTTGCTTCTCACCAGGATACGAGGGTCCCCGATGGGGTGTGCTGTTTTCACAAGGTCGGCTCTGCAATTTCACAGCCTCACGCTGATCCATTCCAAGGCCCACAGTATCCTGGCAGATGGACCAAGCGGCTCAGAGTTTTCGTACATAAATTTGCTGTAGCTTCATGCTGCTTTTATTGCATGGGTCCAGAAAACCTACATGCTTTATTTTTTTTTAGCTAACCAGGTCAGCATTACGCCGCTTTCTCCCAAAGCACTGAAAGGCAATTGGCTGTTTCAGGCTCAGCTGCTGAGAATTTATATTTATGGTGACAATTATTTATACGTCACATGTTTCTCTTCAAAGAGATTAACAGGTCAGCGCATTAAATAACAGCTTCCTATGTACGATAGTGAAATATTACCCTGTTCTACGGGAGATCAGCGACGCAAACAGTGTATAAAACATGGGACGGCACTTCAAGGTGCGATAAATTACCATCGGAGCTCAGGCTGGGTAAAGAAGAGAAGCCTGTGAGATGAGAAAGGAAAGGAAAGGAAAGGGGACATCAGGTTAAATTTACTGAGTCCAAAACCCCAATCTGATACATTCAGTGATAAAACACTGGAGAAGTGAGTAAATCTTCTCATTAGCTGACTTTTCCCCAACCGTCTTACAATAAATAAAAAATTCCTTAAAAAAATAATGTGGTTAAGGACACCAGCTGATATTCAGCCTGAAGAGATGCTGGAGGGATGCTGTTCTCCTGAGGCTGGGTGTGGTCAGGAATGAACCTTCAGCTCGGTGTATTGCCTGTTGCTGAGGCCCAGCAGCTTGGTGGAGCCTATGGAGACCCCAGTGACTTGTTCCACTGCTTTCCAGTTTCTCTCCGGGGTGTTCCAGTGATGGATGGCTGAGGCTCACACTGCATCCAGCGGCATCCAACGGCATAGTGGCCTTCGTGTGCCTGATAAAATCAGCCTTGTGAACCATTAAAGGATCATGGACACTTGACTTAAATGTTTATTAAATGTGGAACCTCTCAGATCACGCGAGTGAAATGTAAATCACAGGTTTCATTTTAGCGTTGGTTTGATTCTGTAGAATATTACTTCATGGCTGGATGGAGAATGATGTAGATGTTCCTCAGGCATGGCAAATATTAATTGGCAGGTGGCTGTCATTATTTTTTGCTGGGTATTTTTATTAGTGGATGAGTGTTGCATTTCTTATGAAATGCCAAGCAGAATGAGCAGATGCCCACTTGTGTTGTCTGCTTCGGAGATGCTAGGAATTGCCAGTTTTTTTCCCACCAGGTCAACTTTTTACAATATTCGCATATGTTTCCTGGATAAAGGAGCTCTGTGAAATGACATCACTGACAAAGGCTGGATGCAGGCCAGTATACTCCAGCCTCAACAACCTTCTGATCATGAGAGTCTTCGCCGTCACCTCAATGTTATTTTCATTGCTGAAACGTAATTGAAACCAGTCTCATACATTTCAAGAACACTCACAGTAAGCCTAATACAGCTTAAATTAATTATTAAAGCAAATAAGCTAAAACACCTTTAAATTGATCTTTTGTTTTGGGGATACCTTGCATTGGGGGAGGGGGTTGTTGCCGATGGCAACCTCACTTTGAGGTTCTCATAACGACATCTTTCCCTTCAGGGCTTGTCACTGGTGAACTTGCTTTTGATTTGCCACTCATGGCAACCCTGCTTCCAGGGTGACATCGACTCTTTACATTTTCCACTCAGCATGTAATGAGGTCATCTTAAGACCACTTCTACAGACAAGAACTTTAAATGTGATCATCGCCCATAAAGGTCCTTAACAACATAAAATGTTAAGAAAGGTAATTACCAGACCTCTGATTATTTGATAGTTCTTTCTTTTGTTCTTTTCATTTTTCACATTTGTTAGCTCAATGTCTGACCCAAGGAAGTAAGGGATCCCATAAGGCTTTGCATTCTGCTTGACCTGCAGCAGTGCATGCTGGGACATCACAGCTGTAAAGTTCCAGAAATTTTTTCGAAGAACTTGTGCCTGGCATTCCACACCTCCTCACAAAAACACAGATGCGGGCACTATAGACTCACAACACTGCCTTGCAAAAATCACACATTTTCTAGGACGACAAAAATTTGCTCAGCTTTCGAGATAAAAAAACCCGTATCCTTCAGCCAAAGCAAGTCGAAGATCAATATCACAGTAAAAGCAGGGTACATAAAAAGGACAGCCACGGAACATCTCTGTGAGCGCAGTCTTGTCCATTGTCAAACAAATAAAGCATCATCAAGCGTAGACGCTGCCTAGATCTGGTCATCCCTCTGAACTGAGCACTCAGGCATGAAAAGTACAGGTAAGAGATATTACACTGGGGCCAGCAATGACTTTCTGCAGAGAGGTGTGGAGTAGCTCTGGTTGTAACGGGAGAGAATATGCACAATTAACCACTCATGGGAGTCTTACACAAAATGTTCTGAGGGCAAAAGGAAAAAAATGATTGGTTCAGAGAGATAACCAATCAGATTGTAGAGGAGCAACTAGAGGTGGCGGGACCAACCAATCAGGTGTCTCGGTTGCTTGGACCAGTAAAACTAGCACCCCACCCAAGTAAGATCATCCCTGCAGTAATGTAAGGTGGTAGCAGCTTTAAGCTGTGGGGTTACTTTCAGCAGAGACCAGAAAGCTTGTAGTGATTAAAGAAAGATGAATTGTGCAAAATTACAGGCAATCGCTACAGGGAAAGCTAATGATGACTTAAAATTGGGGTGAAATTTTGTCTTTCGCCAGGAAAATGATCCCAAACAGACAAAGGTCCCCTGGAGTGGTTTCAGGAGAATGACATACTACAATGACCTGGGTAAAGTTCTGAACAGGCAAAAACTGCATCTCTTACGGTGCAAAACCGTCACGCCTGGCTCGTCCGATCCTCGTGTATGCCACGCCCCCTCATTTCCCACGTGCTTTATCCTGATTGTACTCACCTGTTGCCAGTTAGTTTCTGCTTGTCCTGTGTATATCAGTCCACGTCTTCCCCTTGTTCACCAGATCCGTCATTGATGTTCGTCATTGTCTGCCCAGTCCTGCCTTAATAAACCCGATCACGTTTGTATCCTCGTTTGCCTGCCTTTGTCCTTTCCCAGCGAATGTGACAAAAACTCACGTTGACCTAAAATAATTGTATTTTGTATAAAAATCAGGAAAATATATGATTTCTGAAGACTTTGGCAAAGTACTCTGCTTTTTATTGCACTATAGTGAGCTCACAGATAAGAAAAATATGTGAAAAGAACCAGAACCAGATCCTTATACCTAAAATGATGAGGCGCGTCTTTTTCCAGTAACGACCGGTAGATTAAAATGTTTGTGTGGTTTTGCAATGGTTTAATGTGGCGTTTTTACTGTTTCAGGACCGTCTATGACACTTCTTCTGTCTCAGTGTCTCAGATGAAGAGCCAAAAATGTAGCAAACACAGCCAAAATATCCATATTGGTTTTCTTTTATATATTTGTTCACAGATCCAACAAATAAATTTAAAAGCATACTTAAGTCCTTAGCTAAATGTTTGCACTTTGCTATTGCTGAGCTTCGTCTGATTGTTGAGTGCCACAGAGAACTTCTGTAAGTTGAGTCCAGGACCCCTGTTGTGGCCATGAGGTTTGTACATGTGGCAGGTGACCGCGTCTGGCTCGTACCTGCTCGTGCAGAGTTTGCCTATGCGGGAGGATTGGGTTCTAAAGGCTGAACTGACTATCGGTCAGTAAGTGAGATTTGAGACCCCCCCCCGCCCCCCATGGACAACAGCATCACGCTGGACCGTGCCCTGGCATCAGGCACAAAAACGTGGTCTCGATTTCACAGGGCTGAAGACCACCGGCATGCTTCACTGCACTTCCCCGGGCAGACCTGCGGATGGGCCCTAAGTTCGCTGGCTGGTTTCAGGCTTCTTTCAGAGCGCTTGAGATCTTGGGGAGCATCCCAACCAGATAAGATGCCGGGGTTGGGGCAGGGCGGGGGAGGGGGTTCTGTCAGATGGGGAAATACTGAGGAATTTCCATGACGTTCCATATGCAGTTTTTGGAGCCGGACGGCACAGATGGAAAGTAGATTCACGTCTTATGGAAATGAACTCAAAACCTTTGTTTGCACAAAATTCCCAACTTGTGTCCCTATTGCATGGTACTCCATGATGAATGAGAAAGTTCCTATTTCAGCATCCATGGATGCCAGTAAGAGTGCTTCCAAAATAAAAGTCGAAAGATACTTAAAAAGACCTTTAAAACATGTTACTTTCCACATGGTCACTTCCAGTTTGATCCATTCTATCACTTTATTTCATAGCTGGATATTTCAGGAATCATTTTGGATCCCTGTTTAAGGGCACAACATCAGAGCCTTACTGAGGACTTTTATTATTCATTGACTGATTTTATGCAGTTTGGGGAAAAAGCATCTAGAAAGGGTGTCAGATATAAATACATGGAACTGTATGTGTCCAATTATGTAACCACTGTGTTCCCATTTTTCAGGTCCTTTTAATTAAAATTTTTTTTTTTTTAACGATTTCATCAAATGCATTTTAACTTAAAATTAACAGCTTTTTGGTGGCTCTGAGGGTAACACCGTATCCTGATATCTCCAGAGCTGGGAGTAGAATTACTCCTGTGAAGTTTGCACACTCGTGCACGTTGCCTGGGGGTGCTCCAGTTTCCTTCACAGGATAAACCCTACGATTGGTACTGCAGGCCCTACGCTTCACCTTATGCTGAATAAGAGATTGGAAAAGTAATGGATGCATGGATATTTTTTTTCAGTCAGCGACAGTAAAAGACTCCTCTGGATTGCTTTGTGAGCCTTGCACGTTCTCCCCTGGCTCCCACGCCCTGACCACAGGCATTTGTTTTTATAGCCAAAATTAAGACTTTTTGATGTCATAAGACAACAGAATGCTCCCTGTGGTGGTTATTGTCCCCCTGGAAGCAGAATGTCCCCATTATGAGCCAGTGAGGTTCGAGCACCAGGCTGGAACCCATGAATCATTGGGTGCCTTTACTTGAGGAGGGCGGCCCCCTTGCTCTGGGCATGAGGTGACACGTTGTCGCAGATGAATTACTGGGCAGAGGGTATTGTTTTTCCTACTCCCTGTAATTATACTGCACAATGCTCATATAAAATAAAGAAGAGGATTGAAAGAATGACTAATTTACATCCAGTTCTATGAAAGATTTATACATTTATATGGTTTAAATTGTAATTAAATAATAATCAGATCCTAGATTCTGGTTGAAGATATGTCATGTAAATATCCAGCTTCATATCCAGTGGTGTTTAGTACCTTATTAACGAAAATCTTGATAATGGTTCCAAGTAAACATTATGTTTCTTACACACAGTCCGGATACATTCTTCAAATTGTGTCTTGCCCAAAAATTTTAATGTTTGGCTGTCATATAATCTTGTTTATCTGCGTGTATTAGTCTAACCATTTGTTGTTCCTTTGTATACTGTTTGCTAAAACAACACCATAATCAATATGCAAAGAAATGTTATAATTGTAATTGTATATATAAATTGTACGTCAACGCTGTTGAAAATGTAAAACACAGTAAATGGTCAGAAGCTCAGCTTAATCTAGCTGCTGCTATTCTGGTAACGGATCAGCACCTGGCATCCTCAGCGAACCCACCAAAATGCAGCTGGCCGTGGTGGGACTCATAGCATAATGCCGGATTTTATAAGCTGGAGGAGTGTTGAGCATACAGTACTTAAAGTGTAGTGTTTGGGTTTGCGACGTGTTGAGTTTTAGAAAGAAGTGAAGCCTCTTATGAGCTGTGGAGCAACAGAGCATCCGGTAAGAGCAGAGCAAGGAGCCTGAATGAGCAGAAAATACTAGACCGAAGCAAAAGATATTTAACTATGTTTTCTTTATAAAATTATTGCAGTATTACTTTGGAAGGTATAACAATGGTAGCTTTACTTACCTGTGCTCAGTGTTTGAGGCCGGTAGTAACCTCTGGGAAAAAAGAATCATTTGTTAGTCTATGGGTAGAAACTTCTAGATAAATTCTAAAAATATACACTGTAAAATGTGTAACCAATTAGTGGTAACATACCTAATGATGGCAGTTGAGGAATTTTCATAAGATATCCTAATGAGGTCCTGTTTTAGAATGGGGGTGGCAGCCAGTCCCATTAGGATTTTTAAACTGGGGGAGTGCAGAAGGTGCCATGTGATTTAAAATGGGGGAGGGCAGAAGGTGCCAAGTGATATGTTTCTTCTTTTCTTTAAACTGGGGAAAAAAATAAATATTTATACCGAATACCTCACTGAACATCAATATTAAACACGATTATTGCTATTTAACTAGACATTATACCTTAAACTATTAACTGAAAATGTGACTGTACCTAACAACATCAACTGGCAAAAGTATTTAAAATAACATGATAGACCAGAATATCAAACTCGGCAAAGAAAAAATATTAAATGGTACATTGTATAATTTGTCAAAATGCAGGTGTACATGTTAACAAATTTTCTATGAAAAGAAATCAAATCTGTAACTTACCAGCCAACAATTTTAAAATCCATTTTAGTTGCACATTTGGTTTAGGCAACCTATACAAATTCAGATTGATGGTGCTATTGGAAATATGAGAAAGCATCCAGACCATTGCAAAATGGCTGTAGCATTATCCTAGGCCACTGTTTTCAGTGTTTTGCAACTACATTACAGTATATGAACCTTAATCTTGTGCAGAATTAGCTATGAATGTAGCAGATTTTTTGGCACACCAAGTAAAAAAGCTATGCTGAATACTGCTTTAGAACGTTAAATACCAGTATAGACTGGCAAATGCTGCCATCTGCTGTGCTAAAAATGTAGAAACGTGACAAAGGTCACTCATACGAAAAAATGTATTAAATAAAATGGTACTTAAATTGTAAGATGCTACAGCAAATACAAATATATTCTACCTTGACATATAAAACAAAAATTAAAGCAGATGTGCCTTCTACACAAAACAAAAATTGAACAATTTCATTTGGTCAGGTTTGTTCATGTAAGCTGATGATAGGTCAATACACATTGACTGTGCAAACCAGCTTCCTGGGATAACAAAGACCCGAGACTTCCCTGACAAGAAGTAGCAAAGCAACTGAAGCCCAGCACAGTAATATGACCAGGGTCAGCTGCTGTCTCTTAGACTGCATAACCAGATAGCTGTAGAAGGGGGTTATTGTTGTTTTAGGGCAGACAATGTATCATCATTAGAAGTCTTGCACAAGCACGTGGGCCCTCCAGCTTTGAAGCACCAGGCAAAGCAATCCAGCTCTGATGAACAGCACAACTGCTATAACCAAGCGTTGGCAGAAGAGTCTCCTTAAAGGTACATTTGACCCCACCATGGCAGCCAGCAGGTTGGTGACAGCAAGGAAAAAGCCTGACGCAGGGCTGCCAACCGTACAGACTACTTGCAAGGTAATACAACTGTTACATAAATATGCATATGTGCAGACTTGTCTTGTATTGAAAATCTCACTCCAACCAGCTGACCAAAGTTGGCAATCCTGCTGATGGGAGTCAGAGCCAGAATGGAGTCAAAGTCTTTGCATTTCATCCCCGTGTGTTCCAAAGCACATAGTTCACCCACAGGACTTAACACTAAACCACATCAGTGCATTGTACAAGACATGATGGCCCACAGTGCAGTACACCCAATGCCAGTTTCTTAAGGCAAGAAAAAAAGATGAAAATTTAGAATAGAGTACAATACGTACCTTACATCACATGTGTACCATACATCACAGAGACATTTGTGCGTTTATGTTGCTGTATATTTGATTTTACTATAATATCGATATGTCAAACGTGGCCAAAGTACGTGTTAATTTTTCCCCTGCTGATATAACGAAATCATTTAATGTTAATCATTTAACGAAAATATATGCACATATTTAATAACGGTGTACCTGCCCGTGCCTTCTGTCACCGCGACACCGTGAACCGTTAGTTATACACCTCTTTGTATAGTACGGCAGCGTATTACTGCCACAATAATCAAATTTGCCAGGTTTCTAGTTATAATGTGCTACTTACTACGTTATTACGAAATACGTATTTCGTTATAACGAGTAAAACGTTTCACCACGGCTTATTTGTATAGGACAGACCGGGTACGGTTGTAACATGGGGACAGTTGTAACACCACCAATCAGGAATAGGATGAGAGCCATGTAATCATTTCAGTGTTTACATACTTCCTCCCTAAACCCACATGATGGATATCAAGGCTGGAAACATGCAGATTTTACAAATAAAAAACAGATTTTGGGATAAGAAAATATTTTTTTTATGAAGACTATATTTTTCAAAATATTTATACTATTGCAGATAACATCATGTGACTTACATAAAATTAAATTGTACTCGTCAGGTGAACTGTGATGTATTTTTCCCCTGCTAATTTCAAACCATTATCCTACTTCTGTATGGCTAGTTAAACAATAGCTAAGAGGGGTGGGGTGGGTTGTAACATATCTTTAAAAGTGTTACAACATCCCCTTACATACAACTAAGGACACTTCCTTGATTTTAATAATTTTA
>JAODKE010000125.1:7768900-7779325 GCA_026779605.1 Mormyrus hasselquistii
GTTCAAATGAGGAGCGCAGAAGGTGCCATGTTATTTAAAATGGGGGAGTGCAGAAGGTGCCAAGTGATTTAAAATGGTGGAGTGCAGAAGGTGCCATGTTAGTTCAAATGAGGAGCGCAGAAGGTGCCATGTTATTTAAAATGGGGGAGTGCAGAAGGTGCCAAGTGATTTAAAATGGGGGAGCGCAGAAGGTGCCATGTTATTTAAAATGGGGGAGTGCAGAAGGTGCCATGTTAGTTAAAATGAGGAGCGCAGAAGGTGCCATGTTATTTAAAATGGGGGAGTGCAGAAGGTGCCATGTTATTTAAAATGGGGGAGTGCAGAAGGTGCCATGTGATTTTTGTTATCTACAGGCAACCTGAATTTGATTTATATGCTTTTCTTACATGCATTTTTATTGTTTTCCTTTTGTAACTTACAGATAATTAATTAACTTGAGAATGCTTTTATTTAAAAAGTTAATCTGGGGGAGTGTTATTAGTTTGAGTGGTTGAGCTGAAATATTGTTTTCCATAAAGGGTATAATTTACAACCTTCGTGTGAATGAATATTTGAATTTTTATATCCCCATGGCCTCCAGCAACCTCTGACCTCGATCGGCGTCTTGGTAATTCATTTTCATCCATTTGTGTAACATGTGTTATGGTTGTCGGATATGTTTCAGTTTTTTGGGAAACCAATCACTGTCTCAGAAACCAACTGTTTGATAAACGTTGTTGCTGTTTCTATGGTGACTGACTGACCCAAGACTATACAATTTGGAGTAATATTTATTTTGGCTTAGTGCTCTGAATTCTGGTCTGTCGAGTGTGTCTTTAATTATGTATTTGCACTAAAGAATCAGGCTTATTTTTACGGCCACAATGGCTTAGCGTGTCTGTATTTTGATTCCTGGCGATAAACCTTTTTGTAAAAACCCATCCATCCATAACTGTTTATCCAGTAAAGGATTGCAGTGAGCCAGGTCAAACCATAAGGCAGGTGACACCTTAGATGGAATGTCACTCCTTGTTTATTTACATACTTTTCATTTATTCGTTTAACAAATACTTTTATCCAAAGTAATATGCAACTGATAAATCGGGGTGAACGAGTCCCTGGAGCAACTGGGGATTAGGGGCCTGGCTCAGGGGTCCAATGGTGACATCACTGGAACTGGTGATCTTCTGATCACTGCCACAGAGTCCAAACCCGCTGAGCCCCCCACCGCCCACGTTCACAGTCACTGTCACCCCCTTTGACTGCTTTTAGTGAATGTGTGCATTCTGGACCTGCTTAACAGCAGTGGTGTGAGTAGTGAGGATCTGCGCTGAAGTCCGAACACGGGGCAGGATGGTCGCCACAGTGTTGGCTCCTGAAACATCACCACAAAGCTCAGAATGAGGACACCACATCATCTTTCAGTGAAACGGCAGACCTAACCTTCCAGGGGTTTATTTTAACAGGGGGTCTATCCCTTGACTGATATTTTTGGCTCCATCCCCAGCCGCCGTATCCATCTCCACACACCTCACTGACGGGTCTTTGAGTGATTTTGGAACTGCACGCGAACGGCAGAGGCGGAGAAGCCCGGACATGCAAACCTCTTCCGAGACATCCCCGTGATTTTGGGCCCTGCTCTACTCGGATCAGTAGCACAAGCAGTCGATGTACGTTTGGAGGTCTTTGCAGCCTTACGAGCTCAGGGCCACCATTACAGAACAGAAGCCAAAAAACAAAGCCTTGCAATAATGGGACTTTATCGGGTGTAATGTGACGCAGCGACATGCCAGGAATGCGCTGCACATGAGCAACTGCCAATCAATACTACGTAGGTAGTGAGTAACCCTGGGTATCTCTTAGTTGGCCCCAAAGCTACCCAAAGCTAATGGGATATGGCTGGTGGCTGTTAATTGCCCAAACTGGGCAGAATTGTCTACCCTGGCACAGTTTGTAGCCCATTTTGAGGAGAGGATGAGGTAATTTATGCATTCTCTGCCCTCAGAAATACCTGGCATGGGCAAAGACTGACCTGCTCCACCCTGCCAGCTGCACCCTGCTTGAGGAAAGCAGGGCTTTTCCGCCAGTCAGTGACTGTAGCCCCTTCATTGTCACAACTGTTACATATTTTCCATAATCCATAAATATATCTCACGCCTCGCAGGATGTTTGCCTACACCTTTGTCTTCCATGTTTCCTTGTCTGCAACAGCAGGAAACCGTGCTGTTTATGAGTATCAGGTGATGTTACGTGGGTTCGTGGAGTAATTTCTTGTAGGTTCTCCGTTGATACGGATTTCTCAGAGATCCAGGGACACCGTGCTTCATTCAGCCACCTTCTCAGTCCCAGCCTGCAACAAGCTTCTGCCTGCGTCTACTTCCGGAAAAGGACCCCTGTGCCTCAGATGCATGGTGCACTGATTCTACCAGAACAGGAAAGTATGAGGTAATCGGTGTGCGACATCTCCACAACATGTCTTGCCTCATGAGAAATAAAAACATATATATTTTAAAACAGTGATGCTTCCCACCAAGGGGATAATTATTATCAGCTCCAGGGAGACAGTTTATCGTCGTGTCCTTCAGTGCCATGGTCCCCCCACACTTACACATTCACCAAACAATATGTTATGCAGAGGGGGGTAGTTCTGGTCCAGAGTAAAAGTCCAGACCAAGATTTTGTTTCATCCAGCAAGTTGAGTCCTCTGTGACTGTGACTCTTTATACTCAACTGGTTGGTTAAAACAAAATCTTGGTCTGGACTTTTACTGTCTGGACCTGAATTACCCCAAATATTATGGCATAATAACATTTAGTATGCGACATACTGTGCAAAAAGGACACAAAGACCAGACACTCTACTTGACAGGTAATTAAATGTTGGTCCCCCATATGACAGGCAAGAATACTCACCACCAAACTAATGTGAAGATAACAAATAGCCACTGGAAATTGGGAAAAGAGAAAAAGCAAAATATAAAAGCTCCATGAAGCGCTGGGAGTTTTGCGAAGGGTTAAGCACGTGATTCACGTCTCCTGCCGCATGCACCGTTCCTACCCTCTCCCCCTCTATCTTCTGGGCTGGAGATTCCTCTGTGGTTTTCAGAAGCCATCCGTGTGCAGCAAACCATGGGGCCACCATGCCTGTGTTTAACTGCTGCACGGTTTGGGATTATGGCCAAGTCATACGGAGAGACACGCTGCGGTTTGGACGCCGGCCGCTCCCGAAGTGCCTTGGATTGTATTCGAAGGTCTTCCATGTCTTACATCATTTTTCAGAACCTTTTTTTTGCTTTGTTAATAACATATTATTGTTCCAGGGCTATTATCGATTTAACTTGAATTGTCTCTCTATGTGTTTTCCATTTTTAAGCGAGGTATTTTTTTTCAGCCCAGGCAATTATGTAGTTTCCCCGCCATGGGAATAATGGGGAAGAAAGGGGCTATTCTTTCAGTTTTTTTATGCTTAAATAGTGCATTTTTACGTTTCACCTTAAAAACAAGACGATAAAATGACAAGCAATGGGCATGTAAAAATCCAAGGGTTTCAAGAATGTGTATAAAGAGAATGTTTTTTCCCCATCATGCAATGCAACGGGCTTAATCCAGGCTCACAATGCAGGTCGCTTTGTCAGAACTGGTCACTCGGACTTCAGCGCAGATGAGTGAGGGGAACCTCTGGGCAGGGCTGCCACACATTAATGTTTAGTAAGCAGCACCGGTGGCTGCAGGTGATGTCATGGTTACCAGTGTGGGTTCATAACCCTGCTGCTGCTGAGTCTCAGCTTGCTGGGATAAACAGACTCAACTTCACCAGCTCTAGTACAATAGTCATTTCTATGAACAGGTGAAATTACAACTTGTTTGGATTACATAGTAAATAAATATAAATGATCAGTGAAATAAATATGCATTTTACTGATTTGAGTATGATCGTCATTTATTCTCATTGTAAGTAAAATGCACGCTGAAGACCAGCAGATCAAGCCTCTTTTGGGCTCTGATGTCACTCAACCTGACAGCGGCCACAATGTCACACGTCGCCATGGCGACACACAGGCCTATCCACACCGCTTGTCCATTTCCCACAAAGAGCAGAGTCTGCTGGACTGTACCTCGCCATGCTAATTCCCGCTCACAGGGTTCCAGCACCGGCAGTACCAGGCAGTGACTTGCCGCTCTCTGTCAGCTCCTTCCTGTGTGTTTGTGGGCCAGTACATCCAGTGCAGACTACTAATCGGTCCAGAGTGCCTTGTGGTTCTGATGACCTTTGAGGTTCTGACTTAGCACTGAGTCAGTTTCAGGGTCTGGACACAGCTGGCCTGATCCTTTCCGGGGGCCTAAGCAAAATTCAATCAACTTAGCTGTCATTTGTCATCTTCCTTCCCGTTCTGATCAGATGGAGGTGCCCCCTGGTGGTTGCGGGGCCCTATGCTCCTGCTTATCTCGCTTAAGCCTTAGTGTCGGTGTCCACGTGCTTCTCATGCGGCTGGTTGGCAGCAGCAGGTCATCAACATGTGGCGTTCCTCCTTAAGAGAACCGGGCATCGAAGGAAGCCGGTAGAGAGAAGTTTACAGATGTTCGATCCATCGCTGTATCAAAAACAGCCCCCAGATGTGAGCTGATAAATTAATGTAACCGTAAAATAGCAAATAACACGTGACAGCTCCTGCTTGATGGTATTCCAGGAGGTATTCAAACACTGTGCTCCGGGGGAAAGGACTGCAGCCAATCGGTTTTGAAATCCGAAGGTCAGAACGGGTCACCTGATTCACGACGGCCTTCGGGACGTCCGCAGCACGTTCGCCTTTTTACCAAATTTATCTTCTCATAAAATGGCAGCGGCAACAAATTTGAAGCAGAACGGATGAATGATGATATTCCTGTCGGGTCGTTGCGTGTATTTTTGCAAGCTGTTATAAAACATCACGATTTATCTTCGGACCACGCGGCCGGCTATATAAAGTATGTCGTAAAATGTATTTGTTTCACACTGCTTGCGTTTGAACGATAAATGCATGTTTTTCTTAACTCGCCCTAGCAATATAAAAACCTGAATTTGACCAAATTAAGAAATGCAATATGCCCGCACCCTGCTGGGCTTCACTAATTATACCCCGAGCTGGCTATCATATTTTTTGTGACCCTAACGTGAAATTTAGCAAGGAGAGTAGAAGATGGCAGAATCTTCAAAATTAGGAGATTTCTGAACGAAGGTGGAGCAGCTTTGCTGAGGGCAAGTTTTTTTTCTTCGTCCGGGATAAAAAGTCTCTACTTCTCTTTTGAAGACTTTCAAAGACGTTATATTTGTCACAAGACTGGTCTGCCAAGAACGTTCGATAAGGGAGGTTCCTCCCAGGTCAAACCGCAGGGTGGAAAGTTGACAGGGATAAAGCCGTGACATCATCCTTCCAGAACCTCCAAGAACTGCACCACAACAGTCGGGTCAAAAAGAAGAGGAGGGAGGGACGAGACACTGAAGTTAAAGGAATGTAAAAAAATAAAAATCTCGGTTTATTGGTTTTGAGATGAAAAGGAATGAGAGCTCCTGTTTTTTCCCTCCTCTGTTAATTTGATGACGGTGCTGGAAAACGGTGGTTTGGGATTCCTCCCTGGGGGGTTGGTGGGGCATTTGGAAGCTTCCAGAGACATGAGGGAACGGCAGCGGGGCGGCAGTAGTGCCGTAACCCCCCGGAGCATGTGGCGGGGGCTGTGCGCTGGAGAGCGCCAGTCAGCCTCACGGAGAAAATGAAACTCCGTGGCTCTGAGATTCCGCTTCGCTTGAATGCGGATCCAAAGGAAACTAAAGGATGATGTACAAAGTGCTCCTGACTTTGAGAATAAACTAACACAGTGCTTCTCAACCCAGTCCGCAGGGATGCTGTACATTTTTTTTCCCTCCTGGCTCCCAGCCAATCAAGAACACTGAATACCTGGTACAGGAGCACTGGGAGCTGGTAGACAACCTACGATAAGGAATCCAGTAATGGGAGCACTGCACCGGTGCACTGCACCAGCTGTACCAAACAGGCCTCCTTTGGTGTCGGACACCCTGATGGGTGTCAGCAGCTGCGTGTGATGTATGTAGAGGATCTAGGTAAATAATTGATCTTTAATTGCTTGTATTTCCACACGGATGAGAAGGCCAGATTATGGCAGGGGCTCCCTTTCAAATATGGAACATTGTTTTCCAGATTTTTTGGCTAAAATGGTACCTTGCAAAAGGTGCAGCATTATCTAATTGGAGGGGGGGGGGAGGCTATTCTCCGGCACAGATACTGGCAGCAGTTAAGGCTGCTGCCTTAGGGTGGGGGTGTGGTGGTGCAGTGGTTCTCTGGGTTTGTGTCTCTGCCATGGCTCTGTACGGTATGTGTGGATGCTGCAGTTACTCCCTGTGTTGCAATGGCGTTTCCTCCAGGTACTCCAGGTTTTCCCCTCTAGTCCAAAAACAGATTGACGTTAAGTGGAATTACTGAGTTGCCTGTAGGTGTGAATCCTGTGTGAGTGTTCACTGTGACGCATTGTGCCCCATCCTGGGTCGTTTCCTGGGATTGAATCCAGTCTCCTGTAACCCTGAATAGCATAAGCAGAAATAAAAAAATGAATGGTATTGGGAAGGGATGTTCCCGTGAGGTTTTTGCTGTTGGACCTTTGACTGATGTGCTTATAGTGAATTATCTGATTAAAAGCAGCATTGCTCCTCATTCAGCATCAAAAAAAATGACACAGGCTGTCATTTCAGGTAATTTTTTTATATTATTGCATTCAACATGCTATTAAATTTGTGTAACACGAGCTTAACTTGATTCCCAGGGCACAGAGTGGGAGTATGTGAAGGATTTAAGATGTGGCTCGGACTGGAGGGGAGGGAAGGCAGTGAGGAAGTGCATCCGTCTGCATCCAAGCTGCGCTTCTTTTAGCGTAGGAAGGCGTCCAAGGTAAGTTTTCCATCGCTGTGAAAGCCGCAGTGTCAGGCCCTGCCTGCTGTTACATTATCTCAGTTGGACTTTACGAGGCTCCCTGTTCCCTAATGGTTACCACATGGAGAACCAGGATCTCAGAAAGAACTTAATTAAGTGTATTTTGCCTGCTGGGACGTGTGGTTTTTTTTGCCAGGATTGGAGGTGGACATTGAATAGGGGGCTGCAGTTATGCTTCTTGGGGGCTACTTGTTGGGACACCATCATCCCCATGGCAGTACCAGTCGGGTGGCCCCTTGTGGTGGTCGCAGTTAGCGCAGTGCAAGTGGGCACCAGCATGACCTTCTGTTGACCTTGCGTTGGCAGTCTGAAAAATGGCCGGACAATGAAAAGGGCTTGATGATCATGTTTATCAAACGTTACGATTAAGGTATGGAGGTTCAAAGTGTCCAGCCTCTTGCTGGTGCCCAGAACATTATCCCACTGCTACAACTAAGAGTAATAATATAAAGCAAATGCAGGCTGTGGTAAGACTGTCGCTGTACATCAGAGCTTGTGGCATCGGGGCTGACAGCAGGACTTTCACAGAACAGTATTTTATTATAAAACAATCCGTTTCAACATTTATTGCATTAAAAGGCTGTTCTGGTAATAATGTGCTGACATTAACAGAACCTTTGTTAAAATGTAAAATGTGGAAATAACGTTCCATTAATGTTGCAGAAAGAACATTCTCTGCCAGCTTTGAGGAGACCAGCACGTAAAGGTAGCTAAAGTTCTGGGAACATTCCCTGTTAGCTGGGGTGCCTTTAGGAAGGTGGCGTCATGGCTGTTGACGGTTGTTGCGGTCTGGAGGACTTTTCCGGGGATAACCGGGCCTCGGGCCTGCCGAGCCGTCGTCAGAGGATGCCGGGATTAACCGCCCAGTAGCACATTTCACTTTTCCCATACAGCTGCTGACACGTAGCACTGGTCACCCCTCGCCCCTGCGTCGGCTTCAGCCAAAGATCACTGCTGTCAGCTGCTCACTGCCGGAGCAAACGGCTCCAGGCCGTGGCCGGCGGGAACTGACTTCCTGTTATGGCTTCCTGGACCTTGGATGAGTGGTTTATATTACGGCATCGCACCTTGGCCTCTGGGTGTTTTGGCAGGGTTCTCCTTTACCGGCGATGGTTAATGGCATGCGACATGCACTGTAGGGACTTTTAAAATATTTAAAAAATATATTTTATAAGGCGACTGAACAGTGGCAGATTTATGTACATATGCATGCTGGGTGTGTTTTTTTCAGTTACCCTTTCAAATGGTGGTTGGCAGCCTGCTTACTTTGGAAAAAAGCGCAGTACTGCCACCTACCTGGAAAGCGGGGGTCAGAGCCGGCCTACGCTGGGTCCCAGTCCCAACAGAAGCAAGCGTGGATGCCACCAGATGCAGAGAACGTCAGTTTAATGAATCTGAACCTGCCGGTGAAAGAGCACAGGCCAACTGAATTAAGTGAGCAGATTATGCTGATGTTACGCAATATGAGATGTAGCCCAAACGCTGAAAAAGTTTAAAGCAGGTGAACCGTTTTGACTCGACTGCAAGTCTAGTGTGTTAAGTGGAAAGAGCCGTTTCATGGAATAAGGAATTTCTCTGTCTCCAACCTACAGCGTCAGCTACTGAGAAATGCAGGAAGGAGAAGATGACATTAGTCAAAGCGGGGGTAACTAAGGGGGGAAATATGAATCAAATGGAAGTTAACCTTCAGACGGTGATGTTAAGCAGCAGATTAACCTTAAGTAAGTGACATTAGTCGCTCCTGGGAATTTTACTTACACAAAAATGTTCAAATGATTGGTTCAGGGAGACATCCAATCAGATTGTAGAGGAGGTGGGTCCAAGCAACTAGAGGAGGCAGGACCAAGACATCTGATTAGTTGGTTTCTGTCTTCTCAAGTTGCTGGGATCCACTTCCTCTACTGTTTGATTGGATGTCTCCCTGAACCAATCATTTTCCCTTCTACTCTCAGAACATTTTTGTGTAATTATAACTCTCATAAGCAAATTAGTTAAATGGATCGTAATCACAAAGGGGGACGTTGGTCAGTGGTGAAGTATCTCCAAATGCCCACATCAGTCCATGTAAGTACGGACCCCTTTCCAGGTACTTGCTTCCACTGTTACTTTTTATATTTTCATTGACAGGGCGAGTATTTGTGTCTATCTGCAGTGATGAGATGACGTTCAACTTGCCAACCCTCCCATGATTGCAACAAGTGGTACTTTCCTGTAATGACGGAAATCATGTGTGCGTGCGGCATATGGAAAGAGCAAAGATCTTCCATTTGGCCATTTGCCAGCCATTGGAATAACAAAGTCCTAATAAAGATAGTAGTTTTAATATAACTCCCAGTTTTGACTCATTAAAGGTCCAGGAGATGTTTCTGATCGTGGAAAAATGCCGAAACTCTTGGAAGGATAATTTGCTTTTTTTTCTTTTTCTGTTTTACTGCATCAGATGTGAGAAGTTCTCAGGGAAGGAAAATGTGTGGCAAAAAAAATCTCTAAAAATGATGACAGCAGTGAGGTATATAAGCAGAATTTTGTCTGCGGTCCAAATCATAATTATAAACCAATGGGACTTGCAAACTGGATCAGCGTCTCCCTTACATCACCCTAAGTATCCACTATAAGAGAATGGCTGTGTTTAATGCCCTCAAAGGGAAGCTTTACAAGAGTCTTGAGCCTGTATAACAAATACATGGGATTTGGAAGTTTGTCATTTCCAACAGGGACACAGCTGAATTCAGACCCAGGTAACAATGTTTTCTCTGCAGTGCTTTTACATTTACATGCCTTATGGCACATTTCTCCAGAGAGACTAAGGGGTCAGTGTCTTAATCAGAAAACATCATCAGAGGCTGCACTCAATACATTTTTCTGAATTATTACTAGTAATATCCTAGATTAGCAATACAGTGATACCTGTACCCACAAGCACAACTGGTTTGAAGACACAGCTCCTGGGTACAATTTCTCGTGGGTACAAACAATTTTTCCCATAAGGAATAATGGGAAAGAGATTAATTGGTTTTCCGGCCCCAAAATACCCCCATACAAAACATTTATAGGTGCAATCATTGAGCTTTTAGTGACAATATAAGTAGTATTGATTGAGAATATCATATTTTTCGGCATATTAGACACATTTTCATCTTTAAATGCACAAAAAACTGTGCTATGACCGTACACGAAAGAGACCAAGTCCCGTACGCTAGGCTGCTCGGCGTGGCCAACAGCGAGCATAAAAAATTGTTGCTAACAATAAAACATTGAAAAACAAGCACAAATATTACAGTCAACCGTGTTACTAATAAAAATGTAAAAAAAAGGCAAATTATCAGTGCTATCACAAATTTACGAAAAATTGCTTACCATGTGACAATCATTTAGCCTATACGGAAAGGATACGGACCTCTTTCCCGTATTGTAACACGCATCTGTATGTACGTATCTTACATTATGGACTATTTTACCTTTATATA
>JAODKE010000125.1:7787662-7802261 GCA_026779605.1 Mormyrus hasselquistii
CAGTTGTCTAAGGCATTTCACTGCATATCGTACTGTGTATGATTGTGTATGTGACAATTAAAATTTGAATTTGAATTCTGCAGTGTGGCCTGTAGCCACTATGTCTTTTCTCCAGATGAAAAAGAATAACATGTTCTATGATTGCGATAACTTGAAACAATGGCTGATCTTTTGTACTTATTATGTTTCATCTCCCCAGAGGGCACTCTAGTAAAGTTAATGGAAATTAAAGAGCGCTTGAAGTTTATTTTTCATGAGGATTAATGAACCATGTCTTTTTTTCCTTAATAGATTTTCAGAAATTGTATTGGGTTACATTAATTAGTCTTTCACTGGAAAGAAAAACAACCCGCCTGTTCGGCTACCATTCCTTGCCACAGGACTGCCAGGCGGGAACCGTCAAAGAAGTGTGTTGAAACACAAATGCTGGGCTTAACGACACAGTTAGCTCTGAATGTTGGGCAGATGGGTCGGGACAGGGTGCCCCCTGCTGGTGGGGGGACTAATGGGACTTTTTAGCCTGACAACTTTACAGCTGGGAGCATAATAAGCAACCCTTCTACCACCCGCCCAAGCTCATAAAGTAGCCTGATGTCAGAGAGCGGAAGAGTCTGAAACATTTCCCCAGAACATATGGTATCCCTGTGAACAAGGTGCCCATCAACCCATGCAAGGAAGGGTCTGGCTCGGTAGTGACACATGGGCAAGCCGTTGTGCTCGGCCCCGCTGACCTGTAACCATGACGACCGGTGGGAGACTCCTCCATCCCATGATCAAAGAGTATCAGAATGCTGGCTCAGCCTGGAGACCTCACAAAAAGTAATGTTCTCCTCTTTCTCCTCAGTGGAAAAGCCTTCCGTTACTCTTGTGCCATATAGAGTTTCTCTCACACTTATGTGTCGTCACAGATGTAGTCCATCAGACTTGATGTGTATGTATGTGGGGGGGGGCAAAGCAGCACCAGTCTCCCCAGTAACACCCTGTGAGCCAGCTGGACCTTGTCTCTCTCTTGAAAGGGTAGTCATGTGAGGGAAATGGCTACAACTATTAAAGCAAAGCGAAAGTTCATTTTAAACTGAAATGAATATCTAATGCGGAAACAAACATCACCACAAACTGTAGGTGCAGTTCAAATCCTTAAGAGTTACCTGGATTTCTGCTCTAAGTTACTAATATCAGTGCACAATCTGCATTAACTAGTAACACACAAATCTTTTTTTAAAAAAAAAAATACATACTGTTTAACTTCATTAATATTTGAATATCTCAATAAGGTTGAGGTCTGAACTCTGAATTAGTCATTCCTGAACAGGAAGTTTCTATTGTTGAAGTAATTCTATTGTTCTGTTACTCTTGTGTTTCAGATCATTGTCTTGTTGCATCATGAAACTTCTCTTAAGCTCCAGACACCTACCCTGGCATTCCCTTGTAATATTTTTTGAGACAATGTTTCATTCATTCTTCCCTCAATGATACAAGCTGTCCAGGCCCAGAGATGCTGCCTCCATTATTCATCACAATTAAGATGAGGTTTTGGTCCTGGTGTGCAGCAGTCTTTGCTGAAAAATTCAACTGTTGTTTCACACATCCACAAAACAATGTCTTAATAGTGTTTTGGAACATCCAGGTGGTCTTTTTCAAACTCACGCACCAGTATTTTTTTGGAGAGCAGCTGTCCTTTCATCCACACCTTTGGTGGTCTGTGAAGGTGACAAATAGACAGAGACTACAAGAATAAAGTCAAACACGGGAGATTTCTGCAGGTCCTTTGCTTTTCAACTAGGCTTAAAAAACTTGTCCGATTGTTTCACATTAACATTAGTGACACATGCATAATTGTGCGAGACTGACCAATCAGTGCTTAAGTGAAATCCAGGTCTTTTTAATTGAAATTTTAATTTACAAATCCTGTCCTAGCTCAAAGTCTCCGCCCTGACATATATTATCTGGTCGCCCTACATTTTTCACCTTCTTCAAATGCCCTGCTCTTGCTGTGATCTTTACGTGATTTTGCTCTTTGGGACTGGAGCAATAGCGTGTTTCTTCCATTGGTAAATGATCTGCCTGAGGATGGACTGAAGGGGACCCAAGTCTTTAGAAATGCCTTTAAAATCCTTTCCAGTCCTTTCAACTTCAACAGCTTGCCTTCAAAGGTCTGAAATTTCCTTTGATTGGGCCATATAGCACTTGAATAGAATCCAATTACCCTCTTTTCAAGAGGTCATTATCTAAGAAATTTGCATATTTTTTCATTTATGACCATGAACATTTAGACCATATTTTGTTCAATAGATATGGAAATGTGAAGAGGTGTGTTGTTGTTTGTTAAAGAGGCCATCTTCAATTTTTATTTTGACTAAGATGAAGATCAGATCACATTTTTGGAAGCATTCATGCCGGAATCCAGATGATTCTGAAAGGTTCACAAGCTTTTTCTTGCAACCCTAATGAGCCAAATCGGTTTCCCCACGGTTGAGCCAGAGATGACTTTATCTTGCTCTGCAACTGAGCCAGCAGTGCCCGCTGGTGCTCGTGCAACACGTGTATGCCGCCTGCACAATACGCCGCTCTGTCCCTCTCCACTCCACTCGGACAATCCGACCCTTGTTTCCCTGCTTCAGCGACTTCATTTCCGCGAGCGCGGAATACAGCGTCCATTTAATGTAAACATCAAGGCTGGTGTGTGTGTGTGTGTGTTTTTTTTTTGACCTGACAGGGGTTCTAGAATGTAAATCTGGCTGGACGTTACACTGAGGGGGTTAAAGGACTTGTGTTTTGGGCTGGTTCACCGCTACAGGACTGGCTAACATGCTCAGAGGAGAAAATTAGTGGTGTTTTGCGCTGCAAATTCAAACAACATGTCGTAATGTTGCACAAAACCTTTCTTCTCCCAGGCCATTTTGTTTCTTGCCTCTTTTTTTTCTCTCAGACAAATTTTTTCCTCTTAGGAAAATCCTGGCTTTTAACGAGCGGAGCAGTTTCCAGGAGCTGGGGAAAGAGCTAAACATGGGGGTAGGAGAAGTGTTGGGAGATTCTGAGGGACGCAGCCACTGACCTGGGGTCCCTCTTGGGCTCGCTTTTGGGGTCCCTGTCAGCCCCCAGGGCCTGCAGTGAGCTAGCACACATCATTACCCCTATGTGCCGTGATCCTCAGCTCCAGGGCACTTTTCTCACGTTATTTAAGAGACCAAAGACCCATTGGTTTAGCCTGCAGTATGTAATGCAATCACTGCTGCTACAGTGGCTGTGTTCTGCCTTAATGTCGTTCACATAGCTCAGCTCTCATCGTGTTAATTCCCTGGAAATTCTATTTCACTGTATCCCAGTGCCGCACTGTTAAATGTGTTGAATATGTGTGCCATTGTTGTATCAGTTTGCTTGCCAGTTTTCTCAAATTCCAGTACATAAAAGATACACATTTTTAGTTGATTATTTCATCATTTTCCTATCATTGTATTCAATGGCTAAAATGTTTAAGGAGACTGTCCAGGTCTGAATAGCTGTACATGGTTTATTGCAACAATCTGGATTATATAGGGGCTCATTGCATTACATTACAAAAATACTTTAACCCAACAATTTATGTACAACAGGCACATTGGTTCCTCTGTGGGGGCAACAGTTTTACAGTCTGTGAAGCTTGAAGTTACAGTAAAAGCGACAGTAAGCTGAAGTGCCCCCTTGTATGAAAATGCTAACAGTCACACTGACTCACATCGGACACCAGAATGGAAGGTAAGATGATGAACAGCATGGGTGTTTTGTAGATGACTGTGGTCGACCCAGTGAAATAACTTTCCACATCAGAAGGTCTCCGTTCACTCATGTCTCAATAAGGCCTGGTGTTGATGGTTTTTCTCATCCACACAAATACATTTGTATTTTTTAAAACACTGCTGATGCAACTATACCTTTGCGTTTAGTTTTTCCATGAATCTAATTAAGTCAGAGAGAGTCTGCTATTAAAATGAGCAAAGATGGTGTCTGTGAGTATAACTGCATCATTATTACGACTGATGATGATTCTGTACAATTACATCACCGAAGCACTGGCCTCCATAGATTGCCATAACATGCACGGAACCAAATCTGGATTTGAGTTTCGTTATATATATTGAAATTTATAATCCGTAGCTTTGTTTCCTTTTCACACTGCACCACAAAAAAGAAAAAAAAAAACATGAAGTGTAATATGTGAGCCCAAGTGAAGATTCGCTCATTCACACACTCGCAGCAGACCGATGCACTGAGGACAATGCGGGATTACATACCTTCTCCATACCTTCTCCTGGGCCTTTGAGATGGCTGCATGGACTCTCGAGCTAGACCCCATCCCCAAAACACCCCCTATCCACAGCAGTGCTGCATTGCCTTCCGTTCCTTGGTCCCAGAAAAATGCACCGTTATCTCAATCCAAGGTTCTCCCACAACACAGATCCAACTAAAGTTACCCACTGACTTACATGAAATGCTTACCTTCAAATGTATATGTCCATAAATGTCACTGGATTAGTACTCCTGTGTCAAATTTTCACACAGACATTGATTACGATGAATATTTTCAAGACTAGCACTCTTGGCTCATAATGACATCAGTACAAAGATTTGATTATTTACATATTATGTATAGACGTATTGAAGAATTAAATGACACGATTTGCTGTTAAACACCTCATCAAGCACGGTAAATGCTACTCGATGGGGTATATGATTTTTTCCAAGTTTGCTGTATAAGGAAATGGGATGTAATGTAAAGAAAGTAATTCTTATATGCGTCATTCATTGTCATGTGACTCTGCTGTGCACCTCTAGGTGAAACGCAAAGCAAGGAGAACATTCAGCGATCACCCTTTATTGTGTAGAATGGAGGGAACCTGGTCAAAGGCTTTCAGGATGAGTTTCACGGGACAATGCCACTGGCATGTCCATCTGACCTTCTCTGAGGTCATTGCACTCCCCAGACTCAAATGTCTACATATTTGAAGGAAAATATACAAGATAAATTGAAAAAAGCAGAACAAAAAAGCTGATGTAAAGACCTTGGAATACTAAAAACACTCGGGGCACTGAGGTCCAGCCTAGACATAAATTGTCCGTTGTGTTTCATTGTTTTCTTCCCTTAATGGAAGGTGTTGGCGTTTGGCCGAATCATCATGGTCACTTTCTTCAGGGAGTAGGCTCCACCCCTGAACTCCGCCCAGTAGACTCCATCTTGGTAGCGGCTACGGTAGTGGCCCCCCCGATACCACACACCGTTGAGGTTGGAGTGGGCACAGGCGTTGTACCACCAGCCTCCCTTCTGATAGTGGGCACAGTTACCTGGGGAGGAAGCGAATGAGCATTACATCACGATGGCCAGAGATCTGGGGTCAGCTTGATTCAGGATTCACACAGTTTCTGCTCTCACGTGCCCTTGATGGGAACATTATAGATGCCTGTTCAGGTTCAGAACCTTTCTGAGAAGACTCAATCTCAGAAAAAAATAGTTAATTGTATTTTGAGATCCCCAAGACATAATAATATTGATAAATGCTGTTAATTTACTAAAAACGGGTGTAATTTCGTGCCATGTGGTCGTACCTGTGTACACGTCATGGTCCCTGTCCAGCGTGGTAAACTGCTTGCCGTTGTGCCAGGTCAGGGAGTCTCCTGCATTGCCGTGGTAACGCCCCACCCGCAGTTTGTAAAACTCTGCCTCTGACTCGACCCGGAAGCTGGCGTACTCCGCGAACACCTTCCGGCCCGACCAGTCCTCCAGCGTGACCAGAAGCTTGTAGGTACCCTGGTTGGTCAACCAGTAGATATTCTCCAGACCTAACCAGTACTCGCCGTCGATGTTCCCAAAGCCTTGCTGTAAGAAGGGGACCATGAAATGGGGTTAAATTCATGCCAGTTAGCCCCAGCACCACTGGGGCCCTGAGAGCCTAGTTTAACTGGTTATTGTATTAGCAGTTGGTATGAAGTCGGTGATGATTCAGAAAGCATCACAATGACCCTGTTGGCTTGTGGCCCCCATCATGCTGACAGCAGGGTCCTTCTGGGACCAGCCCGGGTTCACAATCCCTACTCGTGGCCTACTTCACGACTGCTTATGTGCTGGAAGATGGGAGATCAAGAAGAACCGTGGTGGGATTAGTCATCCCAGCCAAGCAGCAGTGACTGAGGATGCTTCGTGTGGGCAGTGGGAACTGGGACAGGATTCTCTCTCCTGCATCATCTTCAGGCTTGTCTCTAATTTCTCATCAGTAATGCAGTTCATTCTTAGAGTCCTGGGAAGAAGCTTACACTTACCTCCTACTAAAGAGCCTAGCAGATGAATGCAGGAACATATTGACACATAGAGCAGAGCCCTGACACATGGCTGGAGTCACACGTAGCCAAGATTTTGCAAATAACCACTGAATCAGTCACATCCCCCATGCTTCAGGACGTGCTGTTGTAGACAAAATAAATTCATGGTATCCAGTCAGGACTGGATTGGGATTAAATATCAGTCCTGGACTATGGAGCCCCCCCCCCGTCACATTTGCCAAGCGATAAATTGTACCAACACTGGTGAGGGGGGCGTGGTTTTGGGTCTCTCACATTCCCCTCTACATCGGCCCACCGGAAAGATGCACGGCATCCCAGACGGCAAACTCCAGCCCTGCGTCTGGCCGCATACTTGATTTCCTTTTGGAGATCTCAAAGTATCAGTCGTTACAGTATTTGCTGTCCCTGTCTGCTTCTGTGCTAGAGTTCCTTACCCACATGCTATGGAGCTGACCGGGGATTATTTACGGCAAGAATATGGTTCGAAATCTGACCATTCGAGTTTCGTGTTATTTCTATCAAGAATATTTCTATCCGTCTACAAGTTATTATCTGTGAGATATACATTGTTTGTTTACTGTGTGTTATGTTTATATTTTGTGTACCCAGTGAATCTTTCTTGTTTCCGAAAAAACCACACACACATACAGAGGAGAAAATTTGTTTCCAAATGTTTTTAGTGCCCCTCACACACAATGATTAACACTGACACAAACATGGAACCTACAAAGCTTTTCTCTCATTGAAGCAGCCTTTGAGAAAATATTCTTCAGACCCCGATGGGTTTTGCTGGCAACTGAGTGACATGACGATTTGCAGGCTTGCAAACAAATTTTATACCCCATCAGTTGCCAGGGTTGCCATAGCCGGTGCAGCTAGCTAGCTAACTCTTAGCATCCCACTCTAATGCCAAGAAAATGAGCCGCAATTCATCGCTAGCTACAAGTGATAAATGACTCATATAAAATTGAGATGTAACTGTGCGAGCCTCACCTTGCTTCTGGCTCTTGTTTAGCTACTGCAGACCCTGGAGTAAGTCAGTGTCTCAGAGCATTTCTGGAAAATGCATCTGTAATTGTCCCTGTTTACTGTGTTTAATTGATGTAATGCTGTCAGAATAGGAGTCTTGCCTTTGCTGCAATTTAATATACTGAACGTTTCACGTATTTAAGGAACCAGGAAAGAGATAATGCAGGTATTTCACCATGCAGCTATAAGAAGTAATAATTGGGGACACTTTTGAAATGCCTCACCTTGTACGTCTCCCAGTTTCTGAAGAAATTTACCGACCCATCTTGCCTCCTCTGGATGACGGTCCAGCCGCCGGGGTCGTGTCTCTGGTCGCACCACACCTGCATGAGCCGGTTGCCGTTCTCGGGCCTCACCAGGTACATGCCACTATCGGTGTGGCCTTCTTCCAGCGCGTGCAGGCAGTCGTTAAATGGCCCTGATTGGGAGGAAGTTCTGAGACATCAAGCTAAAGAGAAGGCGGCAGCTCTCTAGGATTCTGCGTTCTGACTGTAAAAATCAAACATGGGAATGTTTTTTAAACTGTTATAAAACATTTTCGGCTCAGTCCTGATAACCTATATCAGTGGAGGCCGTTCCTTTTGGAGTTCTACTCAGAAAAGCCTCGATTTATCGTCATTCCTCAGCAAAAACTTTGTAGATAAGGCTGAGCTCGTTCCAGCGGTCCACCACACCAGTACTATGGGAGTACTGGGGGACTGCGGTTATCCAGTTCTGCTGCCATGCAGGATTCCCATTCCACCAGCTGGAAAACTCTCAGCTTGAGGTCGGCGTTGACTTTGGCTGTGTTTCCCAAGCTGCCGCGGGAAACTGCTACAGGACTTAAGAGGCCAAGAACAACACTGGAACAGGGGCAGTAGTCCCAGTGGCTGAATGAGGCCCCAGCAGGCAGAGACCAACAGGTACTCCATCCATGCTGAATAGATGTGAGAACCTTGTGTTTTTCATTCTGGACAAATACAACAACTTTGTAACGTCCATCAAAACCACCTGGAACAGAGCCTAGACCACATGTACAAATTTAGTTTGAACCTTATGGAACGGCATAATTGAATGCAACCCACGTTAGGTTATGATTATGATTATCTCAGAGTGTAGAAGAGCACCAAAAAATTTTTTACTCCTACTATCTCACATTTACTTGACAGTGACCATAGCTTCTCCCTAAAATGGACCTCAGACATCATTCCCTGCATCCTTCATTTATTTGTGTTAGGGACTGTAACAGTATAGGACTAGCAAAGTCAAAAACAAATATAAACATATATATAAGTATCATGAAGTCTAGCATTTCTCTTTTTAGCCCCCAAACTGAGGGGTCAGGGTGACCTAAAGGTAACGGGCTTCACGGAGAGGTTCTAATAGAATCTGAGCTTACGGAAACAACTGGAAATAACCGTTTGAACGATATGTAACTCCCGTTCATCAGTCCCCCAGGACAGAATCAGTCAGTGACACATTTCATCATAATTACAAGATCTGCTCTCCTACTGTTTCAAACGAATGCTGTAGAGCGTTCTCCCTCAGTAGGGAACAGTGGGAAGGGGTCTTCATAAACACAAATGCTACAGGCACTGAACAGGATACAGTGAAGCTCAGCAGGGACATGCTGGCACTAGCTGGCCGAGCCGGTGCTGCTCCCTGCCTGCACCTTATCATTAGATGGGGCTGCGCTTATATGCTATTTACAAGCTTTTTCTTCCTGTTGTCTCGGTCCTTGGGCCTCAGAGCAGCATCTGAGTCAAGACAGAAAGAGTCTGGAGCCAAATATATGGTGTCATGCACCATCAAGTGGCACATCCCCTTGTAAATAACCAGCGTCTTTTTTCTTTGCGAATTTTGCACGCTCTACAGATCTTTAGATGAAAAAAAAATGTGCAAAAACAGATGTTCGGGGTATAAGTGCTTGGGCTCCTGCCCCCAGGTGTCAGCGGTTGGTGCACATTCCCAACATTTCACATCCCTCTGGAGGCGTATTTGCACCATTCCTTCCACACCCTCCTCCACTCACAATTCCTAGGATATTCATGCAATTTATTCATGAATGTATTCAAAAGCATTGTGCCATTTCAAGGAAGACTAAGAAAGTACTGATTAAATCAATATGTTCAGAAGACTCCCAGGAATGGTACATTAGCATTGAGATTAAACTGTCAGAAAATGCTAGGACATTAGCAACGATAGACGCTAAGCTTCGCTTCAGTTAAAGTATGCGTGATTGACCGAATTCAAGTCTTCCTTCATATTCTGTAAAAAAACAGAACCAAAAAAAAGCAGAATGGGAGAGATCCTAGCTTATCGCCTTTTTAATACGTCCCGTCACATGTTGAGGATTAGTGTGCGCAAGAGAGGAGATCCAGCAGCCAGCTATTATTATTCAAATATTACATTATTGGTCCACAGCACAGCCCAAGGCGGAGGATTTGCAGCTACTTCTATGTAAATAAAACAGCACAGTACAGTGCATGATATATAAAAAACAATATATTGGTGCCACAAATATGGTAACCGGCGAGATTAAACTAGATTGAACCTGGATTGTACAAGAAACACTGTAGGAAGGGTTTACCTGTGAGCTGGGGTTAGACTGGCATAGCACAGAAGATTAATGCAGTTTAGGGAACAACTGATTTGCTTGTCTCTCAACAAGCTGGTAACCCTGAGATATTATTTTAGACATATTTTATACAGTCTTCTTCTTACCTCCCTTTACTAGTCTTTTTTAATTTATTGAATTGTGGCTCCACTGTGTCTAATTTGTTTTAGATTTATAGCGCTGATTTTGCCTGGGACATCCTTCCAAAATCATCAAAAGACCTGTGCCGATGGCTTGTAAGGGGGTGGGGGGGAGGATTTAACATTGGCAGCGAGCCTGACAAGAGATGACAGGTAGAAGACGGCGAGATAAAGATCCTCTGCGGCCCAAGGTAACGGGAGACGGCATGTTTAAGGGAGACACGGAGAGGAGGTAAGTGGAGGAGATAGACAAATGAAATATGACAGGCATTGAACAAAGAGGACAGAATGAACAACAGATTCATGCAGATCCGGGGAGGGAAAGGAGACAGACTACAGAAAAAAGGACCAAAAGGGGAGCAGGAAACAAAGTTAGTGGTTTTGGCAGACTGGCTGAAAGAACGGGACTGCAAGACTGGGAGATTTCAGGTGGAACACCAGGGCACTGGGACGAAAGTCCAGCTTGGTGAGTGAGAAGGGATGGAGAAAAAATTAAAGGAAGATATGGATGAAGAGAGGAGGAAATATAGAGGATCAGGGAGGAAGAGGAAAGTGGACAGTACAAGTGCAAGATATAGTACTAAGAAATATTTCCTACAAATTAGTAACTGTCCCATCTGCACATACGAATATATATCTTATCATGTACTTGGCATCCTCTTTACAACAGTAATGTCTGATGTTTTTGTCTCATTTGTTGCTTTAATCTGCAGTAGATGTTCCAGCTCACTCTCTCTTTAGCATTGTAGAGAAGGTATGGTTCTGTAGGGGGAGACCAGGCTGCTCCCAACCGGCCGTGCCCTGGTTGGTATGGCCCACGGGGTTCGGTAAACACCTTTGGGTCACCTCGAAGATGTGAGGATGACGACAAACAACGTAGGATGGCTGGAAGCATCACCATAACAACAGCTCTCTGTCCTCCCCGACGTGACTCATAGGTCATGGTGGGAGTTTATGAATGGCTTTTTAAATCTGGACAAAAAGCACCTTCTGAGGCACTCATGACAGACTCACAGCTTGAGTCACTCGCTCGCATGTGTGCCAGACGCCTTGCGCCTTAAAAATGACAGACTTGTCTCTTGTCACTGCTTACATGGCAGGCACTGCCTGAGTCAACAAGGAACATTGGAGGAGGCATTGGGTGTTGGGTAATAGGGCTCCAATAAGTGCCTGGCAGGGCTCACAGAAGGCCCTCATCTAGGAGTGAATGGCGTATACAGGGGCGGGGTCACAGGGACACTAGCCCCAGCTGAAAGCTGATTGGCCCCCGGGTTACCCATTCCCTGTTACTCAGCAATTGAAAACGTATCACTGGCAAATAATAAGGCTGGCCCCTAAGCATAAATTATGGCTTATAAGCTTGGAGCCAAGTCATCTAGGGATAAGAAAGGGAGCTCAGGGGGGAAACTCATCCGTTCACTTTGATGATAAATCTCTCTGCGCTAATTTAAGTGCAGCACGCTCTCAAGCCAGACGTGTGCGTGTTGTCTTTAGGATAAGTTAGATGACAGATCTGTTGGTTCGGTAAATATCATTAAGGATGTTGATAACATGAATT
Source organism: Mormyrus hasselquistii (assembly GCA_026779605.1). Taxonomy (NCBI): domain Eukaryota; kingdom Metazoa; phylum Chordata; class Actinopteri; order Osteoglossiformes; family Mormyridae; genus Mormyrus; species Mormyrus hasselquistii. The sequence goes on from JAODKE010000125.1 coordinate 7,799,298, forward strand.
ATATTTAAAGAGGCGGTTTGCATGGCTGCTTTGGAAAGCCTCTGGGATCCTGTCATCCTGCGGTGCATTCCTATTTATAGAAGAGTGAGATTTCATGGGCTTCTTAGGAATACCTGGATATAGTGGAAGGTTACTGTTGACTCGAAATGTGCACCCAGAACCCTGATTAAAGCAGCAGAGGTCCTGCTAAATGTTTAGCTACCAGTGCACCTGAGATTGATTATTCGTTTTGCTTGCGGATCTGCACCTTCGGTCTCCATTGATGAGACTCACCTGATGGAATGTTGCTGATGGACGGACTGTGTGTTCCATTGGGCATTGTGGGAAGCAAAGGGCCTTTGAGGTTCTGGTCACTCTGGATCTCGTTGGTGATCTGGTTGGTGATGCGTGTGTATGTCGGTGGTTGGTAGGGTTTGTTGAGAGGTGGCTGAGGTGGTGGCTGAGGCTGAGGCAGGGGTTGGGGCAGAGGTGGTGGCGGAGGCCGGACCACAGTGGGGGCTCTCTGGCACTGCTCTTCTAGCCGGGCGATGGTGGCTGTCTGGTTGTTAGCTAATGCTGCTAGGTGCTGGTACTTGTGTTCCAGGTCCTTGTAGCGGTTGACCAGCTGCAACATCTCGGACGTCTGGTTTAGCACGCGGCTCTCGAGCTGCGAGAGCTCCAGCGCGTTGTCCCGCTTGCGGATGATCTCGTGCAGCAGCTGCATGTAGAGCTGCGTGACGCGCGAGTTCATGTTGCGGCTCTCCTTGCGCAGCAGCTTGACCTCGTTGACCAGGCCGCCATCGACCTCCACCAGCTGCTGCAGCGTCTCGATCTGCCGCTTCTGCTTCAGCAGCTCCCCGTTGAGCAGCTCCAGCTCCTGCTTGTGGACGCGGTTCTCCAGAAGAGCATCCGGCTCCCGCGAGTTCACGCAGATGGCGCCCGTCACCTTCCGCTGCGGCACGATGAAGGTGTAGGAGCACTTGTCCGGCTGCTGGGCCTCGTCAGGGGAGCGCACATACCTCGTCCGTGGCGGTGGCTGCTCTGCATACAGAAAGTCCTTCTCTGGGCCTTCGTCACTGCTCTCAAACTCCTCAGCCCTTCCCGCCGTCACACTTAGAGGCCCTGAGGCCAAAAGCAGCACCAGAACAACTGTGAGGAGCATCATGTTACGATTCTCTGGGCTGTGGGGGTGTTCGTGACCTTGATGTGGGTGGTCTCTGAAGACAGAGGATGCAAAGTCAGATAGGAAACGTTAGTTAGAAGGACGCTGTCGTCAGAACATCATGCATCCTGGTAAAAAATAAAATTAAATACATGTTTATAACTCATGTTTTTCCACATGAAGTGTCAGAGAATTGTCAGAATTTAAGTTTGCGTGTAGTTACATTAAGCCAGAAATGCTTTCAAGTGTCTCATGAACAAGAGAGAATGTTGAACAGTCTGGCTTAATTTACATGTCTATGTGAATTATATCCAGACAGCAGACACATTCAGTCAAAGCAAACCTACACAACAGGACATTTGGTGCATTGCACTCTGAAGGTAATAAACTATCAATGCAGACATTGTCACTATGGACTGGCATCCCATCCAGGGTGTCCCCTGCTTTGTGCCCTGTACTGCCTGGGATAGACTCCAGGCTACCTCCATAAACATGGCAGAGATAACCAGTTAATTTAGACAGATTGAGCAACATTGTGCTTAAGATTCTCAAACAGACCTGATGTTACTTTCATCATGAAAACAAAGGATGTCTTTGAAGATTCTGAAAGTCAGTGAAGAACTTATCTGTGCAGCATGTTCTTGGTTTTATCTTTGGATAAGCAATAATCCATAATTTAGTTTTATGCAATATTAAAAAAAGAACAGACCCTCCACAAAAGAAATGAAAGAACGCTGGACAGGCGCCATTGAATAAACCCTCAATCTATTTTTATACCATAAAGCACAAAGCTTTAAGCTTAGCAGCATGTTGGGAAATGTAAACGGACACGTCTCGGAGGAGGGGGGGAGCCTGAGAGAGCGGGACGCAGAAGTGTCAGAAAGAATATTATGTTTAAAATGTCACCCCATGTACCAGTGTGCGAATCCCCAAATAGAAGATGTTTTTCTCATAAAAAGGCAGGAATTTTATAGCACTGAAAGATGTTGTCCCTCTTCTTGGAGTACGGAAATAAGCAGGTGTATAAATGTTCTTAAGCTATCTGCTTGTAGGATTGTAAATCTGTGTTTTTTTCTTTAAATATGACCTATTAAAAATGAAAGGTTACAAAGGCGATTTTATTTAATCTTTTTGTGGTTGCTGTAAATACAGATAGCGGAAAGTCCAGATTGGACAGGCATGATCGCCTGACCATTTAATGGTTTTTAATTTTGTTGTGTTTTTATGACCGGGATGGTGCTACAACCCCCGCCCCCCCACCCCCCAAAACGTCAGGCCGTGTCTTATGGGGAAGTTCCTGTAAACAGTGCAGCTGGCAGCAGAATGGTTTACGGCAGCCTCTGAGGTCCTCCCGCGCGCCAAGATGCACGCCCATCTAAGAGGCTCGTGTCGCTGTACCGACGAGTAGCTTTGCAGCCAACTAGTAAGCGAGACCCCTAAAAATAACCCCTGGGGCAGACGGGAGCTGGTTGTGCTGTTGTGACATCTGGAGGAATTTTCCATGCGAATGGCCTGAGAGTTGGCCATCCTGTCGGGACAGGTGTGAGGTGCCACCATGTCGTCTTCCCTGGTGTGCCTGAATGGAATCCGCCCCCCAGCGCTCGACTCCATCCTTCTAATGGAAAATTTATTTTTCTCTCAGAAAATCCACTTGCATTACATGACTGCATCCTGATCAGCCTTCCTCAACCACACAAGTTGGCCTGTCTGACCACAACAGTGACAGAATAATGACTGCCAACTCCCACACCCCCCCCCCCCCCCCCCCCCACCCCCCACAAAACCCCCCCAACGTGTAATATACGAGAAAGTTGTTTTTTTTT
>JAODKE010000125.1:7810998-7832996 GCA_026779605.1 Mormyrus hasselquistii
TATGAGTCAGTGAAGCCAGAAAGGGACAAAAATTGTGTGTGTGTGTGTGTGTGTGGGGGGGGGGGAGGGGGTCAGTTAGATTTATTTTACATTGTGAGGACCATTTTTTAGGTCCCCACAATGATCTTAATGCAATCAAAAATGCCAAAGTCTTGTATTTATTTTGGTTACTTATGGTTATGGTTAGAGCTGGGTAGGGGTTAAGGTCGTCATGATGTGATTAGAGTTTTCCCCATAGAAATGAATGGTGTGTGTGCGTGTGTGTGTGTATATGTGTGAGAGATGGAGAGAGGGAGAAAAGAGGTATAAGAGTATAATTGCAAAATAGGAATTTATGGTTCTCTTACTTTCATTTCTTTCTATCTCTCTTTCCCGTCTCGGGAAGGAGAGATGATTTGAGCTGTGCACGTTTGTGTGTTGAATGTGTCATGTCCTCAATCTCTTGTGAAGTCTGTCAACTTATGGTTTAGGGGAAAATGTTGCACAACAGCCTTGTACCACACGGAAAAGTTTTATTTCAACACAAGAACTTGCTTAGAATTAGTCCTGTCCAGAGCTGATAACCAGGTCGTGTAGTTTACATTGTGTATCGTGTCTGATGCTATCTGAACAGAATTCTAGTTAATTCTTCACTAAGTCGGTTCATGTCTATTTTCTAATTTGTAGAACACAATGAAAAAAGGCTTAAAACAAAGTGAATTTAGAGAATAACTCCCAGAGACATTGGGAGTCGTCTTATTTTCTGGAAGCTGCTAGTAATTTAGATTTGTGCTTCTCAAGCTTTTTTTTATCCAACGACCCCCCTGTGTCCAGGAGAACACAGGCTGTAATATTGTTTCTCTTGTATGCATTCTGCAAAGATGACAACAATTGCCTTTGTTTATTAATATAAACATTGTTATTTTGTCACACTGCTAAACAATGTAGTTTCTTTTGAACATGATTCAGACAAGTTGGTTTCATTCCACCATATCCGCAACAATGTTTGTTTCTCACTTTATAATATTGTTCTCAAAACAGAAGGTCAATGTTTATTAACCAAAAATTGAATCTAAAACCTATTTGGCAAATGGCTCTAAAATCGGATACCTGACAGCCATTAAACGTGCACTGAATGTTTGAATAGACCCTAATTTTAAGGTATTAGCCTTCAACAAAATAAAACAAGCATTGCAAATGACTATATTTTTTAACGATGTTTTAAAATGAAATGGTGACAGTGATTGCACCTCCGTCAGCTTCCCCCTGAGATGCCGCTACCTGAACCGTTTGATTTTAACTGTGATTCTGGGATTATGTGTAATGTTATGACCAATGAACACTATTCGTTTTTAATGGAGCATCTTCAGCAATGCATTAACTTTAATGCACAATTAAAAGTATTTCAGTATGAACGGTATGCCATCCTTTATCTCGTTTCGAAAAACTATCAATATGGGCTATCGCTCGGCCCTAGCTGGAGCAATGATGTACGTTTTTCTTGTTTTTCACATAAATTGTGCCCCCCCTCTCAGTCCCTGCTGAGGCCCCCTCGCCCACCCCCCAGTTGAGAACCACTGATTTCAATTACAGTCGACCTAATGAAAACTCAGTATTCATCTTCCAGCTGCAGTAAGCGATTTTTGTGGAGCTTCATCCCGCAGTAGCAGTTTGTCAAGGTGCCTGAAAGGGTGATGTGTGTTTGGGGGACAGACTCTTAGATCGCTGCATGCTGGGACTGAAGACCTGCTCTCCTGCTCTCTCACATCGCCGGTGGCTGCACATTCCTCACGTATGGCAGGGTCACGCCTGACGGGCTGTTTTATGAGTATGGTGAAGCTTTGAGTGGAATGACAGTTTTACCATGGACCCTAACCCTGTATATATATATGGGAGGATAACCCATGTGCCGCTTTAACAACACCTCGGCTGGGGGAGGGGGGGGCTCACTCTCTACTGAAATGTAACAGCTTTTATGTTTTAGTGACACATTAACTGCAGCCCCATAGAAAGAGTGGGGGGTTATGCGGTGGTCAGCCTGTCCCTGAATATCACCCCACAGTGGTCATGCTGCCACGTGACTATTATGGGCTTGTCACTAGGCGATTGGAGGAGCCAGACGCACGACGGCTTTCTGTATTTGTGTGTCCTTGTGTGGCTGGGATGGTGGGGGATGTGTGTGTGTGGGGGGTGTATGGTGTCAGCATGTCATGGAGACTGCAGTGGAGAAAATCTGTGCCTCACATACAGCAGCATCTACGAGCACACCGATATCTTCCAGTCTTCTGTCTCCTGTTCTGACATCATGTTTTCTGGACGCACTCTGATGACATCGGCACGTCTCATTCTGGGTATGGCGATGCCTTTATCATGCTTCTGACTGGACTGCCGGGGCCTGTCCTGCTTTACACACAAATGCTGGGGAAACTGTCTCACCGCCCAAATCGTTCCCCGGGCTCAGTGTTGCTCGTCTGATGGTGACTGTGGCAGAAAGATCAAGTTGTGGCCCCTCGTTTTCAGCCCTGGGTTTTACACATCCACTTCCTCTGTTTAGTCTGCAGACTGACAGCGTGACCGATGAGCTGATATCTTTGGGTCAGATCTGGCCGTTCTCCGGGGTGACACTCCAAAAGGTGTGTGAGGAGCACAGGCATTCCGCGTTTTGTTCTCACAGCGATCATTCCTGCAGGAGAGCACTGCAGTGGCCTCTAACGGAATGCCATGTTTGGAGCTCAGCTATTGTTCCACCTTGGGAATGTTCCGTGTCCCAAGGAATAGAATGTCTGCCCCGCTCCGGGCTGCCTCTCCGTGATTGGCCGGTCGCCGTGGCTGCCGGTAGGAGACAGCGGGGGAGACGTCTTGTGACTGAGGGGGCTGTAATCTGTTGGGGAAGCCTGCCAGGACCAGCAAGGAAATACTAACACTTACTCCCACACACACTGCACAAAATACAGATTATGCATAAAGATATAAGTGCACACATATATTAAGACACACTCATAGACACAGACACACAAAGGAAAGGTCTGCAGTGGTCACAGTGCATCAGGGTTAGCAAACGCACACATGGATATAAGCTAATACAGACATCCGTGCATAATATAAGATACACAGACAGAAGGAACGGCTTTTATAGGGGCGCGAGTCGACATGTGAAGGAGGGGGGTCGGGGAATCTGTGACGTGAGTGGGCCAGCACCATGAGGGACCTTTGGGTCGCTCTGTGGAAAAGGCCAGCAGAGTTACAGGTTGAAGGACCAGAACCCAGAAGAGAGCAAAAGCAGTGAAGGTGGCCATTCACCTGAGCAGACCTGTTAGACTGTGCTCTGTCTCAACTGGAGTCCAACATGAATTTCCAACGAATGTAGTAATGTGAACCATGGAGGCGTGATTCATTCTCCCCCTAATAAACACCTTTGTATGTAAACCATTAAACTGTGTCTCCCCCAATATCAAACTTTCTCCTACGCTCATGTAATGGAGTTATAAGTGTAGACTGCAGTCCCTATCGAGACCAGGCAGAAGTCTATACCGGAAGTCTATACCGGAGCGAGAGACGAAAAGCAGGATAGATTTGTTAGCATTTTTGTCCAGTTGCTCACTTGCTGCTCTCCTTGAGACAATGTTATTCTCAAAACACTAGGATTAGTATCACAATCCAAACACACGTTTAAATTAATCATTCAGCTCTTGTTTATATGGCTGGCTGTTTTATAAAGACACAAGACCATTCTGAGGCTCGAACATGCTGGTCACCTGCTGGTCACATGTCCAGTTTATCACCCACAAGACCTGCCAAAATGTTTATAGATGTTCTGTATTATTTTACACTGAAAGGAGACTCTGGGGACACCATGTACCCAGAACAAGAGCCCCAGCAGGGCAAGATTGAATGAGGAATATGAGGGAAGTCAGTCGGTCTGTCTGTATGTTTGTATGTCTTTCGGTTTTTGCCATGACATGAATGGAGAGTCCCCACGAAGATATCAATACAAACACGTGTGTGTGTGTGTGTGTGTGTGTGTGTGTGTGTATTCAAAGACATCCTGCAGGGACATTTGCGCGATGCCTTTTCTTAGAAAAGTGCCAAAGGTTTTTGTTTGTCACGCATGAGCATTAGTGAGACTGTCTACCCTCTGCACTCCCCCACCTTGGAGAAAGGACCCCCCTGACCCACGGCTGCTGGGATCGAGTTTCCATGACGGAGATCTTTGCTATTCATTGACATCCATGCCTAAGGATGCATTGCGTGCCAGTTTAAAACGGCATCGCATGGTACAAATACAGAAAGTTGAAGTATCCTGAACTTTAATTCTATAAATGACGTGTCGAATGTGAAATTTCCATTGTTCCTTGGCTAGAGCGAAAACTGCTGTTTTTGTTTATTATGTTCAGACTATTCGATCGCTCACCTTGTTGCTGCTGGGAAATGAACAGACTGAATAGCGTTTGGGGAGGGGAGGATTGGCCTCTATGCAGCCAGCATGGGGGGGGGGGCACAATGATGGGAACCATGAGGGGGAATCCAGTCAAACCATTACCCAGACCTGGCAGGCGACTTATACAGTAATGCGTAAAATCTACCATGGAAATTGTGGGACGAAAGAGAGGGAATGAGGTCAGAATGGTGAAAAGATCCCCCCCCCTCACTTCACAGTGACTCAGCACTCTGCAGGACGCTTGGGTACAAGACCAGCTTTGGCTGGAGCAGAAGAAGACGATCATCGTTCAGCGGCTGATCCTGGCATGTTGACATGAGGCAGTATAAATGCAAAGATCTGCCTGTCTAACTAATCTGTTTGTAATGCTGCAGCGTAACAAAGCCTTTTGTTCTCATGGAAACTTCCGTTTTCCGTATGTTATTGGTGGGGGTGTATATTACCCTTCCATCGGTACCAGTGCTGTAGCCTCTCATCTTGTTTCCTGCTCCAGGATGTTGGGGGCAGGCGGGGGGGGGGGAGGGGTTTGTTTAGAAGGGTAGATCATCTGTCCCAGGTACCCTCTGAGGGCAGTCCTCTTGGGGGGGCCCTTCCGGGGTCAGGGTCAGCCGCAGTGAGCTGTGACCTCACTGGGGGTCGCACGTGGGCTGCTGCCTGTGTATGAAGAATGAGCCTCTGTTTGGCCTGGGGAGTGCCTGGTCCAGCAGCCCAGCTTCAGCGTAACTCCCGAACACGGACAGCTGATCTCCCAAACTCACGCAGTCCACGGGATGCATCATTTGAGAAGATTTCTCAGAATTGAGTGAATTTTGAAAGTTTAACCGGAAGCTCTTTGTTAGATTACATGAGGACTGGGTGAGTTTCAGTTCCCTATACTATAATATATGATGAGCTTGAGATCCTGGTTGTGGGAGTTCTCTGGTTCTCAAAATCAAGGCACATCTTTAAAACACAGGTATGATTCCCAGTGTGTGACCATGTCAATCGCCTATCCTGCCCCCGGTTTCTCAAGAAGACGTGTTGTGCGGTGTTGCACTATTATCAGACAAAACACTTTGATTAGCTCAACGGCCGCTGGAGCCGTAATTAATAACAGACTGTACTCATGAGCGATTCCCAGGCTGGTCCCTTTCCGCTTCAGCCTACCCGGGAAAAAAGGGAAAAATGCCTGGGGAAATTCCTGCGGCCGTTTTGAGACGAGGACGACAAGCCACCATGCGTGGAGCAGACATGCGGCGCGAGGAGCGCATGACGTGGAGAGCGGACACTGGCTTAAGCTCTCAGCTGCATCTCCCTACGCGCGTCCGTCAAAGTGTGCATTGTGGGTCGGTGTCAGGTGCAGGGCCGGGGGTGTGGGATGGAGTGAAAGCATGCCCACGATAAAAGCCCCCCTTATGTCTCGGGTAGAACCGGTTGCACCTGCGGAATGGCAGGCCTCGGTCTCAGTCTCTGTCGGTCCTGTCGGTGGCCTTTACCAGATCACAACGTTGAAGCTGGGGATGCCTGCCGTCATTGAGGCATTGAGGAAACTATGAGTACTTGTCCGTATTTCTTCAGTACTGTTCTCACGAACCCATTTGACACCATCTTCCATTGTCGAAGACCAATTCCAATACTCAAGAACAGAAGTACAGAGGACGGTAAAAATCCCCGGATGTCGTTCTTGCCCCGTCCCAAATGTAAAGGATAAATTGGCTGCATCCTTGCCAAACAAGACCAATCCCATGGTTCATTGCGGCCAATGTTCATTCTTGGGAGACAAGTTAGCGAAACCGGTCTTGCCAAGACCACAGATATGGTCTTTTGCGTACTCTGTAATGAGAAAAACCCAAGGACTTTCTCATTGGCGCTTTGAACTGACGCCGTAAAACAAGTAGCATCATAGCTTTCATCAGCTCAATGAAGGAAAAAGAAAGCAAATAAAACTGACGCAGTAAACTTATTTACTGTCTCTGTGGGGCATTTTAATTTTGCAGCACCACCAACAGAAACCCCAACACCCTCCCTAACTTCAATCATTGTGCCTTTAGCAGATGTGCTGAAGCTGCCAATGTCAATATCATACTAGGAGAAATATCTCTCCCTGACCTCAGCTTCCTGTCCAAAAGGTCACGGGGATGTCCTAACGCTGTCTGTCCAGATACACAGATCCTTTCAGGCTGCTAAGCATTAGTGATTAATGACAACACTGAACATTTCCTGGGGAGAACAGAGGGAAATGATCACCGACTTAACTGTCTTAGGGAGCAGGAAGCTGCCAAACAGCTGCCAGGTGGTCACATCACCAGCATAGACATGACCTAAGAAGTGATTCATCTGCTGGTCCTCTGAAAGGACAACATGGCAACTGGAGGCCTTGAGCGTGCGATCCAACCGCCTCCATGTGTGCTGCAGACCGCCCACAATCCCCTGGTCGCTCAGCAGGCATCTAAGCCATGAACAATGCTGCTTGGCTGGCCTACTGCTTGACCATTGTACTTGGTGATCCACAGTGTATCTAGTAGACCAAGGGTGGGGAACTCATTTCAAATTTTTAAAATCCTTTGAACTTCACACGATTATATTGTGTTTTGTGACACTGTATCAATTCTCAAAAACACTGCAATCTACTTTTAATCAACAGTTTATGCGCAAAGATTTGTGGCAGACAGTAGTTCATTTTGTGTTGTAAACTCCCGACCAATATCTGCCCTTTGACCCTTCCACTCCAACATAACAATGTAAACTGAGACCGGAAGTAGCGGAATGGCGCACTGCTAATGTTTGCATACAAAACTCAGGTGAATGAATCAACATAGTTGATTAGTGATGTTAGCGATGGTTCCATGGAGTTAGCCGGCTACATGGCATACAGAGCTGAAGTGTGAGCTAATTTTGGCAAGAGCGTTTAGTTTATTTTTTTTTACTGATATAAGCAAATGCTTATTCTTAGCTCATACTGCACAAAAAGCAGCATTATCATGATGGACGGTTACAGGAACTGTAAATGCAAATGCAGGTGCCACTGATCTGATTACACAAAAAAGTCCACTTTTTTAAAACTGAGATATATGCACACAGTGGTGTGTTACATTATGACAGTTTTTCTAAAATTAGATTTAAAATATCGGAATACATCGCCTTGCTTACAGTATCACAATACATATCGCAATAAACTGAATCATAGCCCTTGTATCATGATACATGTCATATTCTTGCCAGCACAGAGCCCCACAATTTTATGTTATTTTGTTCTATTGCATGAAAACAAGTAATTGCTGTCTAGATATTTTTTTTTTGTATTTTTTTTTGTATTTCTGAAATGCCTCTGGGCCGGATAAGACTGTCTTTTGGGCTGCATGCAGCCTGGTGGCGTTTTCCAGGCCTGTATTAGACCAAACCTCTGGTGGTTTAATAAATTTAAAGTTAATCTGTTTTTAAGTAGGCAAATTAAGAGCCTCCTCCCACAGTGGTAAATTGATTCAACTGCGCCATTGTTGCTTTCTAAACAATAATAAGATGCTCCTTAACATTATTCAATATTATGATGCAAAAAAAAGCGTCATAGCTTCTTTACTTTACAAAGACCCTTTGCATTATATTACTGCTGCTTTAAAAATGACTCCATGCTGTTTATTAAGAGCTTCTGCACAGGAATTTGCTGACACTTTACTCGTCAGTCAAGCACCAGAATCTGGAACCAGTTGAACATAAAAACGCAGACAAGTGCAGCAGGAGCATTAACAAGGGGATCACTGGGGAATATTAGACTATATAATATGTACAAAAGCTGGGGGAAGTCACACAGGCACAATTTCTTCTCACAGTACGGAACACAGACACTATGCTATGAATAAGGCACATTCATATTCACATTTATTTCCCTCATATCTGGTTATTTCTTAGTGAGGACAGTTTCCCCAAAATATGTTTACGCTTCTTTCCAGTTCTAGTTAGGCCGTTTTTTTTGGGATAAGAGTAGCAAGCCATTCCAAACCTAGATAATCACCTGTAGGCCAGCTTCTTAAATCAAAGCCCTAGACCTTCAGATTACCGGACCTCTCCTCCTCCCACGTACCCTATGACAAGTTCCATGTGGCTTCCAGCCACAAGCCTGTCAGTCGCTCTAATTACTGACACACACATGCAATCACAGGCGATAACGGCGCCACCTCGGTCACAGCAGCAGCGACAGCCGACGGTTAATGGAACAAGTTCGGGTGCTTTTCTCCTTGAGGCCTTTTAGGACGTGGTGACATCACCAGCCACAAATGGCTTCTCCAGATGATCCCGAGCGCTGACATACAAGCTTGGCTCATTGGTGCGCACGCCAGACAGAGTCTGATTCGGACAGTTCGATGGCAAACTTACACACAGTTTGCCATTAAACCGTGGTGACTGAGCTATTTGTCGTCTCTGGGATATACTGCGAGGATGAATCCCATTGCACTGCTTCACATGAAGAGCTCAACAGACTACAAATGTCCTGATTAGTCCTGGTTGTTATGCATCACTTGTCTCACATACCATCAAAGTACCAGCAGGGTCTGTTGTCTATCTCTGGGGTTCTCAGCCGTTTCATTGTAAAGGTCCTAATATGAAGCCATAATTCTACCCCAGATCTTTAGCATTCAGAGGAGAAGATGGAGCAGAGGGTGTTTTATTCCCTTGCATGAACTTCCTTTCAACATTATTCTTGATGAAGGAAAACGATATGTGTGCCAGTCCAGCGGGAATAGGTTCTTCACCACAGCAGGTGCTTTCAGTCAAGTAGAATAACCAATCAATCATGCACACTCAACCCATGCAAGTGAATCAACCAATCACTGAAGCATATTCCAGGAATGCAAGGAGATCAACCAATCAGTCAAATACATTCCAGCAATGCAAGTACACCAACCAATCAGTCAAATACCTTCCAGGAAATCAAAAACAGCAACCAATCAATCAAGTGTATACCATAAAATGGAGATATAGTCCAGGAAAACATCCCCACCAATTTTAATTAACCTTTTACTATATGACAAATCATTTTCCTCTATGTATTTACTTACTCGATGATGCTATTTTTTCAGATCTACATCTTGGGGAGGCATGGTGGTGCAGTGGTTAGCAGTGTTGCCTCCCACCTCTGGGACCAGGTTTCATGTCTCTGCCAGGGTACCATGTGTGTGGAGTTTGCATGTTCTCCCTGTGTCATCATGGGGTTTCCTCTGGGTGCTCTGGTTCTCCCCCCTCCACAGTCCAAAAACATGCTGAGGCTAATTGGAGTTACCAAATTGCCTGCAGGTGTGTAAGTGTGCCTTGTGATGGGTAGGTGGCCCATCCTGGCTTGTTCCCTGTGTCTGGTGAAGCCTCTGGAAAGCCCATGACCCTGAATAAGACAAGTGGTTGCAGAAAATAGATGGATCTACTACTTTCAGGGAAATACTGAACATACTTTCATGAGGTTTGATTCCACCATATCTCTGTGCTGGTTTAGAAGGGATCCAGCTTATTGCAGGTCTATTTGACGGGGAAGTTTGCTGTCAGCTGTAGTGCTCTACATTACAGAAGCAACCTCCACCCCATGAAGACTTTGTTTCTAACAGACAACGCGCTCACTTCAGTTTGTAACAAAAACACAGACATAGATTACATAAAGTGATTTACCATCCCTTACTTTTCAATGCTGTAAATTTACAAACCATCTGCAAACAGCCTAAAAACTTCTCTCATGTTCAGTAATATAATCTCAAAATGGACAACACATCCTTTAAACATCTGTTTAGGGCACTTTCCGTTGCCTGGTTATTTGTGCTTCTGTTGAGCTTTGCAGGCCAGTTACTATTAGTGTAGGACTATGCCTGGTACAATAAGGCATGGAGAAGGACTTGCAGAAATGTCCTTTGGTGTCGGTTATAGGAAAGCCTGTGTTTGCTCTGAATTCCCCATCCGGTTTGGGCTGGAGAGCACGCCCATCTACGGAGACCAAGAGGGATACAGCTCTCCCTTTGAACACTCTGTGCTAAATGAGCATAGCTCCATGACACATCCAGCTCAGTGCGGGTTGCATCCAGCGAGTTTGCCGCTGGAGATGGTGGGTGTGCATTTGCATGACGTCCACATTTGCGGCATTAGCATTTTGCTAAAAACACTGTTAGTGACAGAGCTTGGTTTTCAATGTCTGAGCATTTGTTTTGATGGACTCTCGATAAATACCAAGCCCCTTCATTTCCAAAATCTTCAGTGTTCTTCTCATCATTTGCCAAGTTTACCCAAATATGCAGCTGTATAGTCAAAACTTTCATTCATTAAGCACAATACAGATGGTCTTCTGCAGTACTAGTGTGTAAGAATCACATTCTTTGAGGACTCCACCCTGCTGGTCCCCAGAACCTGTGCCTTCAGCTTTTTGATCTCATCGATCATCGTTAAGGCAGTTGTGCAGACATTACTGATGGTTGTAGGGCAAGGTTATCTAAATTCTTAAACAAATGGCTGACATTTTGGGTGATCAGTGAATCGCTGAGATTGAGTGGAAGAAAATGTTTCATGATTTTCCATGGTACCATGTCTCATCCAAGGTTAGATATGGTACACCTTTTGTTCTGAACTTTCTATGGTCCGTGACCTCCTTTAAGTGGTCGTCACCCCAGAATTCCTTCACCTTCTACTCCGTCCAACCCATTGTCTACATGATGGACGGCTCTGGGCTGACCTGTGTTGATCTCCCAATCCCAGTGACCTCTAAACTGTTGGTTTTCCACCTAACTGTCAGATCCAGGATGATATGCATTTTGTTTCACAGCAGTATAACATACCTCGCTGAATGAAGCAAGAATTACTTGCGTTGCGGATTCACTGGAAGTCTGATCTGAGCGTGTTAAGAACAAGGGCCTCCAAGGTGTTTCATTATTTATGTCTTTTAATCTTTGTTCTTTTGAAAATCAAGCAATAGCATAAAGCTGTAGAACAATTAGACCTTTGTAGAATAATAATGCCTTTAAAGTTTTTGTTTGTCAGTAGACCTTCTCCCATTTGTACAGCTCGAAATTTCACGTAAGTGCACCAGCTCATTACCTCACAATAGAGATACTCTACAGACCTGAACCTGAAACCTACTCTATGATAGACCAGGCTCCCTGCTGCTGGACTCCAGCACTCCAACTTGATGCCTCATACTTATCTGGCATTTATCTCCACTACATAAAAAGCACTTGCCTTGGGAAAATAGGAATAAGATCATTTATACGAAGTTCGTAACCTTTTGTCTACCTTTACTGTGCTTTGTAAAAATCAAACTTGGTCTGCGAGTCCGGGGACATGCAAAAGCAATTAACATTACTAGGTCCATTACTGCCTGGAAGCCGTGTCTTCAATGATTTTTCTGAGTCCCTGTGGGTTCAGAGCCTTCACAGACCACTCCAGAGGCAACGTCTCCCAATATATTTCACTACTCTAAATGTCTTATGAATTATAGATTGAGCGAAAATGCAGACTCCGTGCGTGATCACGCTATGCCTCACAGGTATCCTTTGGCTGCACGGATTGGACAGCTCTCCTGGAAGAAAGGAAGACAAGGATGGAAGATGGAGCATGAAACAAAAAAGGAAACATCCATCCGTCCTCCAACCACTTCCAGAATAGGACCACGGATTCGGATTTTTATTTTTTAAAGTGGGTCAGCTAGTATGCAATAAAAGTCATCTGGAGAATCAAAGCAAATGCACAATTGGTTCAGATCATTCAATTTTCATAATTCCCTTTGACTCTTTCATCCATCCTGTGTGTGCTGTGTGCACCTCTGACGTTGAAAGGATTTTTTTAGTCAGGCGTTGGGATCAGAGGTGGGTAGCTCAGGTACAGAAAGTAAAAATCCAAACCACGATTTTTTGGTTAAACAAACCAGTTGAGTCCTCTGTGACTGTGACTCTTTATTCACAGCTGGTTGGTCGACACAAAATATTGGCCTGGACTTTTACTCCCTGGACATGAATTATCCACCTCTGGCTGTGGTGACCTGAGGCACTTAATGGTGACATCTATCCTGCCTTCAGGTGAAACTTCCCATGAACAGAGAAGGGTTTCTGTCTGTGTAGTGGGGGGAGTGGGCAGATGGGGGTAGTAAATCCTGGAGGCGATTCTAACCCTTAATTCAGATATAACAGTAGTTTTTCATAGCCACACCTGAGAGGATCACCAAGAGCAGGAGAACGCAGGCCTGGATTCTGAAGCCTTCTGTAACCTGTGTCACTTTACTGACATTTCAGAAGGCCGTTCATCCACTTGACTGACATTTAGTTAACATAAACATAAAATGTACAGGATGTTTTATTGCCTTGTCTAAGTTGTAATTCGTATTGTAAATTTCTGTTGAGATTTGGATTTTCATGTACATTTTTTTTAAAAGATTAAGATTAAAGATGGAAGTTATTGATCCCAGGGGAATTTGTGGTGCAAACGAGTACCCATGGTGCAAACGAGTACCCATGGTGCAAACAAACACACAAAATTACATAGTAAACACTAGTACACATTAAGAGTATCCTATTGACTATTGGAATAGTAATATGAATATAAATATTAGTAGTAATAATAATAATAATAATAATAAGAAGAAGAAGATATGTGAACAATTTGCATTTAAATAGCCAATACCTGCTAAGCTCGTCCAATCACCCTGCTAGTTGGTGTTACTGACTGGACCACTTGGAAGTGTTCTGGTTATTGCTGGCTGGCCTTTCACACCCAGTTGTTTATGTATGATGCTGGAGATAAACTCGTGCTTAAGTTCCAGCACTGGACTCCGAGCCCAAGGGCTTCGGTTCAATGATGACATTGCCCCCACCCCCAAACACGTGGCACTGAAACTGGAATGTTGATTGGGACACGCCCCAGCCTTCCAGACCCCTCCGATATAGGCATCCTCTGCAGGCGGGTGGACAGCACCTTGTTAATTCATGCCTAGGTGTTCCCCTCAGAATGTTCCAGAGATGGCTGCTGATTAATAGGCTTTGGAATTTTCTCTGGGTTCTGGGTAAGGCGTCCCTAGGCGGCGGGGGAAAAAAAAAAGGATGCACCACCTCAGAATTAAATTCTTTGTGAAATTTCCACTCCACCTTGTGCAGACTAGTAGGTTCCTCGTCTACCTGCTTTACCTCATCGGGAAAGAATCCGTGCGGAGAGCGAGCACGTACCTGGCCTGCGTCCTCGCCGTCCCACACCAGCCACAGGACAGAAGCACGCGGTGCCCCCCCTCCAGATGACTTGTGGAGATTAAAAGACGAGGCTGCGAACCGCTATTTTCCATTGGCTTCCACCCAAGGAGTCTGATGACTTCCTTTCATGAGGAAAGGGGCTGAGCTCCCAACAGGAACCCTGCTAATGAACGGCCTGCCAGTAAGAATGGGGAAGGGGGGGGGGTCCCTATCTTTATGGGAGACTGCTGACTGCTAACTCCAAGCAGGCCAGATCCCCCGTGTACAATTACGGGCGTGAAAGTGGACTGATGGTGGTACTTTCTGAAACTTGTGAGTAAGCGGGGAAGATTTGCAGGACCTCCCCGCAGCTTTGAAGCAGTTTTGGTTGTGGGCCAGTGCTTCAGCTGGAGGGATGAAAGTTATCGTTTGTTCTGGCTCCAGAGCCTCCTGCCGCACCGAGGGGCCCCACAGAGCCCGGGGCTCTCTGTACAGTGCAGGGTTTGGGGCTCAGATCCCATCGACCCGCCGGCTCGGTCTACCCACTGCTGTTAAAGGCAACACCAGCATGGAGAAGCAAGCAGGATGGGTCGTGCTCCTTGGCTGGGGGCCACCTCTGTGAATGCACGGAAGCCCCTCCCGGCCCCGTGCGGCGGGCTTTCGCACCAGGAATGCACCGCACCCTGGCACAACCCTTTGTTCATCGTTCATTCAGGTTTAAGCCTGCTGTATATTAGTGCTGGGGGGTGGAGCAGGGCATGGAAATAGCCCATCACACACATTATTTAGCAGCCTGTAGCCAAAATTACCCCCAACTCACCACCACCCCCTCTCCATATTATAGAAGTATACATGCCTTAAGCAACCAAACAGAAGATGGTGATTGTTAACAAGTCGGACAATTAAGACACTGTAGGTTCAAACTCCCTGTGGGAAAATGTTCCAAGGCAGGGCCATTAACATGTAGTAAATAGTTAACACATTCAAGCTGCAAAAAGCACATAATTATCTAGTTAAGGTGCTTATGTGTCAGGATAGCAACAAAACCAGAGAATCCATCCATTAATGCTCCATACCACTAACCAGTACCAGGTCACAGGGGGCCCGAGGCATATCTAAGGCAGCATAGAGCACAGTGCAAGGGGCAAGTCTGGATGGGATGCTGGTGTATCACAGAGCACATATTTATACTCAGCCATGCACTAAGGGCCGCGATATCACAATATAATATAATATAGCTGACTAACCTGAAAAAACCTTGTTACGGAATGACAGCATATATCATGGACATTAATATGCTATAGACCTCTTCCAGATATCCCACCTTAGGGGTATTGATTTTAGGAAGGCAGAAGAGGGGCATTAGGGAGGGCGGGGCGCTGGCCAATGCTTGGCTGGTATTACAATACCTTATATGTATTGTCAACTGGGGTTAGGCAAATTTTGCTGACTGGAACTAGAGAGTGGTGGTAAATTTGGGGCAGGGTTGCAACAAAACTTCCTGCTGGCTAATTTTACCACAGCTGAATAGCGTAACGACAGATTTGCGGGGCGCATCATTTGCAGGTGTCAGGGAGATGCTGTCCATTCCGGGAATTTCCTGGAGAGGTGGGATGTCTGCTCTTCCCCCAGCCCCCGTGCAACAAACCTGCCCTCATTTCAAAGCCAGAAGTCAGTCTGTACCGATGTCGTCCTCAGCGTGTTAGCAAAAGGAGCGGAGGTCAGAGAGGATGCATCGCGTTTGCACTCGCAAGGTCCCCGGGTCATGTGATAGTGATACTGTGCTCTAGCCGTTAGCTTGTGTGCCTCGGTCCTCCCTGGCTTCATTGTAATTCCTTACATCCACCCCGGCGGTGAGATAAACACACAAACATGGGTGCTGTTTGACGTCTTGTTCTTTGTTCAATGCAACACACAGAGAGATTTTCTCCAAGCTGTTTATCTCCCTGATAGAACGCCTGGCGAATGCTGATGCAATGACTTGCCCGTGAGGGAAGGGAAATTCTGAAACTAATCGCACTTGATTGTTGTGATCTGTCCAAGCTGGATAGTACAGTGAGCAGGGACTGTAGTCTGGGGGTCTCTGGTATCGCCGTCCCCAATTATTCCTTATTTCCATCCGCATAGTGTCTTGCACCATGGACGCTGTTGGTGGCTATGGCCCCGAGTACTTACTGTAAGCCCCGATGCAAATTTTACTTCAAAATAAAATAAATGAAGCTGCAGGTAAACTTGACTTTTGTCCCGGATCTTTCCAGTAGATAGGAACTCCCCTGTCTTGCGCCCTTTGGTCGATACCCATTCTTAGGTATTTTACACTTGGAAATCTTCACCGAAAGCAACTGTATTAACTCGAAAATACCTGCAAAGGTTTAAAACTTAGTGTTTCAACAGATGGGTTAAGCAAAAGAAATTTCTGTGTAGTTCATTGATAAATCCGGATGTTTTTGGTGAAACCGTTCAGGATATGGACTTTGATATGAACAAAGACCCCGGAAGTCCATTTTCCTTGACACTGCTGCCTCTGGTATTGAGACAATGTAATGTTGACAACACACAAACAAATAAATATATAAAAATATTTACAAAAGTGCTGTGCATCTTCTGCAATGGTGCCACACAGAATTGAGCTCTTTGATGTGTAGAGCTAGTGAGATGGCTCCGCATAGTGGGGCTAATTAGCAGTGCAGTGCATGTTGGGAGATATTTCAAAATGGCCCTTGTTTGTGTTATTGTAAATACTTGTGTTCCCAAATGTCCCAAATGCCTTTACCTGTGTCATGCGTGAACTCTGTCCAATCCTCGCGTGTCTCTTACTATTGCGTAAACTACCCACCGTGTGTGTGCCTTACCATCCGGCATCAGACCTCCCTGCGTTTCCACTTCATGTCTGTTACAGTTGTATTACTGTTTGTGTTAGTCTTTTAATGAGCTACCATTAAAGAGCATGTCCTC
Source organism: Mormyrus hasselquistii (assembly GCA_026779605.1). NCBI lineage: Eukaryota > Metazoa > Chordata > Actinopteri > Osteoglossiformes > Mormyridae > Mormyrus > Mormyrus hasselquistii. The sequence goes on from JAODKE010000125.1 coordinate 7,827,529, forward strand.
TTCAAAACCGCTTCACGTTGTTCCTGCCTCTGAGATGCTTGGGTCTGCCATGCACCACAGTATCGAAAAGCACAATATTATTTGTCGTTAAGGTAGTGATTAGAAAGCTGACCCGAGAGGTTGCCTAACTATGTACTGCAATTGTGCCTTTGAGTAAGGTACCCAACCGGGTATTATTGAAGAATAATTCCAAAAAACACCCTGACCCTCTCGTCTGAGAAAGTTAAAGCTTAAAACGCAGAACGTACTGTGGGTACCAGCTAATGCTAAATACATAGCAATCACTTCTACTGATGTCCCGGTGATTGATGTATCCTTTCTGAATCCCCCCTGATCTCTGCTAGCCTATTCTGGTGGTATCTTTCCAACACAGAGTGAGGGATCCAAAAAAAGGATTTTTATGTTTGGTTTCCTCAGGTCCTTGCCTGGCTAACTGATCTTATCGCCGTGGGCGTTCTTGAATATTCATGAGAGCAATTTCCATTTTCCCATCTGAATTGGGTAAGATGCTCAGATTAACTGATATGGCTCTCTAAAGGGAAACGCAATATAAAGTTCAGAGTTGGAGGAGCTCAATGTGGAAAATAGAAGGATACAACACTGTCTTCGAAGCAAATGGCTTTAAAAGACAAAGTTGCTCTTGACCTCTAAACCACTCATTCCTTTTGTTATGTACTTCTGGATTGTGGATTAAAGGTTGTGTGCATGTGCTCAAAACAAAATTCATCCACAAACGAAACCACAAATATTCTAAAGGTCCATAATTGAATCAGATGCTGGCTAATTTCTTTTTATTATTCTCTCTGCTGACTCGGTATCTGTGGTAACATGGATTCTGTGGAATATATGGCTGGACGCAGTGGAACCCTTATAATCGTCCAGGTCAAGCAAGTGTAAAAGTGAGACCTATCAGGCAGAAGATGATGAAATACTCTCTCTGGAAACAGGGAGAGCCAGTGGGGCAGAGTGAAAGGTCATCTGTCGCTCAACTGACTGTTCATGTGCAATTTATTCAACAAAAGAAATATATTGGCGTTTTCACATTTTGGAGGTCTATGTTACAAAGTCATTTCCAAACAGGAAATATTTCTCCCACAGGTTTGACAACCATAGACAAACCCAAGACAGATAGACAACGTGAGCCCTCTTGAAACTGCAGTAAAAAAAAAAAAAAAAAAAGCAAAAAAAAAAAAGAGCAGATCATTACTGCTCGTCAGACAATGACTGGACCAGACCACGTCACGTGGACTGTACTGACAAGACTTTTCCACAGTTACATGTCATTATGAAGTACGCTATTTGCCCCTGGAGGCATTTTCAGAGACAGGGCTCCATGGAAAAGGAAGGCACTCATAATTCCAGGTGTGCTGAAAATACAGGACAGGGCCCATTGATCAATGGGATCATTGTTTCAGTTCAGGAATCTCCTACTTCATGGCTGGGCGGCCTCACTGATGAGGCAAGGCCCTCTGCTGAAGGGGAATTATATCATCAGGCGACAACGTTGGCTGAATGCTAATTTAATATAACTGCGTTATTAGCTTAGTTTAACGTGCTCTCTCCAGTGTGATGTGGACAGCATGCATTCTATGAAGCAGTATGACAGCTGAAATATCGAATAGCAATGGAAGAATGTGTATTTTAACATTACAGTAACAGTGTGGATTACAATAGCAAAAGGGGGCTTTGTTGTTCAGGGCACGGAGCTCTCTCATGGTGGTGACACAGTTTACTTATTAACATCTCAGAGTCCTGATCTGCAGCTACCCTGGAAGCTGTATTGGCGTTACGAAATATGCATGTGTTCCAGAAATTTGAAATATTGATACATCACAGTGACAGCGTTGTGTCCCTTGAGAAAGACAATTACTGCCAGTGGATGTCCCTCCACCTGAATAGGTAACGCATCAGACCAAGGACATTTTGATAGAAACATTTGCGATACAAACGCACTACGCGATACGATGACCAGGTAAGACTGAAGCAGGGCTAGCAGCAAATAGATGATTTTTTTTTTCTCAGCTTTTAGTGAAACTTTTTGGTTTGGGCAAAAATTCTGCCCTTTTGTCATCGTTTCCACAGTAATAACTTGTAGAATAATCCTTTTAGTGATTTTTCCTCAATAATACACAGGCCAGAATAAGTGTGAAATGGTCTCTCAGGCCAGTTTTTTTTCGAATCGGTGAAACCCAAAGATATTTTTATAGCTTTCTCTAAGGTGTGAAGAAGCAAAAGGCAGGAGTGAGGAACATTTAAACAGAAAGCTGTGGGATAGAACTACATTTGTGATTAGTTACCATTAAAGACGAAGTGGAGGGAAATTGAAATGTTGACAACTAATGTGAAGGTCTTCTTTCAGAAGCTGTCTTCTGCAGTCTCCTGAAGGTTCAAAGTTGACAGGCAACGTCTATGAAAATAACAACTAAGGCACTTTACTGCAATTTGTGCTGCTTCAGGTAAGCAGGGCAATGACAGATGACTTGAAAAATTCTGGATGCTGAATCGCACTCCCCTGTCATGCCTCAATGAGCTATCTACTGGGAGCCATCGACATCTCGCTGTAAAACCATCTGTGATCCCTGAGACTTGGCAGAAGGGAAGAGAAATGTCCCATCTGCTGGTTCCGACGGACCGGCAGGAAGCTGGCTCTCCACCAGAAATAACTTGAAGAAATACTCGAGGATGGAGCTGGCCTCTATCACTCCTGGACCATTGGATCACAAGCATAGAACTTTGTTTTCAGCTTGACGCCAGCCGTAAATCTGTAGTAGCGAGAAAGTCCGTGTGACAAATAGAGAATGGAGTAATAGATGGCACATGGAGGAGTAATTATCTCACACGGGCCAAGAAAAAGATGGTTTCATGTGAACTTGATAGGCCATGCTGCGAATAAATTAAATCCACTTAATATGCCACTGGGTATGTTGTCAGGCATTATAAAGCGCTGGGGATCTGGAGTTCGAATGGGAAAATCGCTGCTGACAGTATCAGGCGTAGCCCTAATGTCGAGCCCTTGGGAGAGAAACAGAAGCTGAATTGGGAGATATATCTAGCTACCAAAGCGGCTAACAGGTTAAGACGGTCAGGTATGAACTTTGACTCCATACATTAAGGGCATAACAAAGGCAGAAACTCAGACTTAAAATAAACATGAAATACAAGCTGAAGTGACTCTATGGATGCTGGTTATTAGCTGAAAACGTGAAATTTGGTTCATATTTCTCATCTTATTATCTTTAGCTGGTTCTAAGTTTCACATGTCCCTATGACCTTAAAGAACATGAGACGTGAGATGGTTCCTCATGATGAGAACCTTTCCTATACCTGGAATACCTTTCCAATATTTTAAGAATATGCAAAATCACTTATATGTCTCACATTTAGGGACCATGATGCACAAAATGTCTTCAGATAGCAATAAATAAATGTTATTGGTCCTGGGTATGATGTTAAACTGCAGCTGGACCTGCAAGTAGTCTTCCAACTTGCAGGTACAAATTTGGGGGTTGGTGGCAGGATTGGCTACCATAAAAATATTACGCACAGCTCCAAGGTAGTGGACAGGACTCTTTTCTGTTCTCTCTGCAGCAGCTGCCCACAGGAAGGCTGCAGTCACCAAGAAGGAGACGGGGGAAGCCTTAGGGAGCCTTACCCCCAAAGGAGTCAAAACCGCCGGACAGCCAATGGGGTCAGGCCTGTTGGGGAGGCAGGGTAGCACTCGAGTCCTAATTTGATACGCCAATTCGGGTAGGAATGTGCCATGACTTGTCCCTTTGGTGTAATGACTATCTTCCTCTGTTGTTGGAAGAGCTTTCTAGACTCATTTCACTCTCTGACAAACACAGACTGGGTAGTGGCCAGATCTCTGTAAGTGGGTTCACCTATTATTAGTCTGGTCTCTCTGATGGCTGGCATACTTCGAGAGTGGCTGATGCTGTGGCAGATCGACTCCTCCCAATAGTATCTGATGTCACTCCAACCGCGATGAGTGCTATCTCGCCGATGCAGGCATTTTATTCACAAATTTGCTCGGTGGTTGACAGGTGTCCATGAGGTGACTCTCCTCTAGTCATGGGTGACTTCAGTGCGACTACTGGCACTGACTGAGCTGGCTATGAGGATTGAGTCAGTCCCCGTGGGTCTGGCAACCATGGCGAAAGTGGCTCCATGTTCCTTGACTTTACAAAAGATCAGGATCTGCAGGTCACTGGATCCAGGTTGCAGTGCCCCAAGCCACATTGTTTGACTGCGAAAGAGATCAATCACATCCTCACTGGCAAATGCTGGTTGCTCTGACAGAACTACAGACTCTACAGTGGTGCCCAGTTTATGAATTCTGGCCACAGAATTGTTGTTACTACTCTGAGAATCCTCCTTAGGTCCATTAGGCTACCACTGGCTAGACTCCAAGATCAGTATCTAAGTGTGCAAAGCATTTTGGGTAAAAAAAAATTGCATACTTGGGTGCGACTGGTGATCTGCTGTGTTGCGGGAGATCTTTCATGACAAGATCCTGAAAGGTACTCAGGGTTGTGTTGGTGTTGCCGGTGTTTCCAGACGGAGGTGCTCCATCATGCAGGGCACCCTGGATATTGGCGAGAGGAGCTGTAGCCCACAGCCTAATGGCAATTCTGCTCTGTACTGAGAGCTGAGAAGGACGGCTGTGGGGAAGGGCACTGAAGGTAGGTGAGGAGGGTTTTATTAGAGGAATCGGTGAGTAAGTGATGCACTATCTGACTCTTCCTGTGAAGTCAGGAAACAGATTGGGACTATATGGGGGGGTCATGAGGTTGTTGGAAAGGGGTATGTGGCGCTCCCGATACTTTTGTAAGAGTGCAAAGGTCTTTAGAGTTCTGATGCTTCCTGTCTTGCTGCATGGCTGACCTGAGACAAAGACTGGGCTCCTTTGTTTCTGTGTCTCTTTGGACAATCCCTGGGTACCAATGGTTTGACTTTGTGTCGAATGAGCGGTTGCTCAGGGAGTCGAAATGAGGCACATTACCTGCATTGTGAGAGACCATCATGTATGCCACTATAGCCATGTGGCACGATTCCCTGAAGGTGATCCGGCTCACTGGATCCTAAATACTGGGGAACTGAGCAGTTGGACCAGGCCAAGGAGACACCCATGTAACACCTGGCTGTGACAGACAGATAGGCACTTTCGCTGGGTGGGACTAGACCGGCCTGGGGTGATGTCAGCAGGGTTCCTGAGTTGTTTCTTGTGGTGGGCATGGTAACGCGTTGTACCAGTGCAAGCTCCAAAACCTGCCCTGACCTGATTGATTGGCATTTGGCATAATTTCAGTTCATTTTTACAATCATTACTTCCCATCTGTTATCTCCCTGGTCTTGGGGGTGGCACTCGAACCTTTGTTTTGACTACACCAGATAGAACATAAGAACATAAGAAATATACAAACGAGAGGAGGCCATTCGGCCCATCAAGCTCGCTTGGGGAGAACTTA
>JAODKE010000125.1:7833096-7858198 GCA_026779605.1 Mormyrus hasselquistii
ACAGTTCCTAAAATACCTGTCGCTTTGAGTTTAAGTAGGAGCCTCTTGTGGGGGACAACATCAAAAGCCCTTTGGAATTCTAAGTAGATGACATCATAGGCCTTCTTATCATCAACTTCCTGAGTAGCTTCCTTGACTTGACATCTCCTCCTATTTTCCAGATAGGTTTCACCTGTGTAGGTTCTTCGCCTGAAGCCTGCCTGTGTTTTGTTATAAAAGGAGTTTAGCCAAGGTCCTGAGTGATCCTGACTCTGAAGGCAGTTGTTTAAAACCATGGCTACACTGATTTAAATGACTTTAGTGCTTGTTTGTGCAATAAAACCCCTAAACTGTGAGCCAAATATGGTCTTTGTCTCCTTTATGTTGCTGTTGGCCGTAGCACCACCATGTAGGACATTGACTTCATAAAGAATTAAGAGCACCAGACAAATGAAACCGATAACATACTGCGAATAGATGTGGTTAGAACTAAAATGGTTTTCTATATAACCACCGACAGTCAATGAATATGAAGGATTCTCTGAAAAGCTGAACCCTATGATAGATATGGACGTGAAGAAAACATAGAAAGGTCCTAACGTTCAGCACCCGCTGCGTAAAGCCCACAGGAAGTTTGTGGATAATTTATGCGTAAGATACAACATTGTATGCCTGGCTAGCCATCTGAAAAGGGGGCTTAGAGTTGTTCAGCTCCTATAAACTCAAATAGTAATTGCCCGTATAACGGAAGATTGCTGCATGCCAGAATGAGATGCACAACTTTATATGGAAGTACCTGCTGAAAGATGTAATGCTTAATTCGTAATAAGTATTACAGGAAAAGTAATGGAATGAAAGCCTCAGGGGAAGTGCAGGTCTGGCGCAGAGACCTAACCGAAAGGCCCCCACCCCTTGCCACCTGTGGTCCCAGCTGCCTGCTATGACCTCACCATTTGGAGCTATTTCTTCTGACTCCTTCTTGACAAGTTACGTTATGCATCTTCATCTGCCATGCTGCGCTCCCCATATGCTATTTACCACTCTGTGGGGGTTCCTGGGAGACACGGTGCGGTGTGAGCATTACCCCTCCGGGGACACACTGTTGCAGTGTTGAGAGCAGAGCTAGTTATCACGGAATACCAAGCTCTGGGTATTCTCCATAAGTCCTTCCCACAGTTCCTGGAAAAACCCACCTGTTCTGCTGACAAGTTCAGTGATGTTTTTAAATCTGCAGATCAAACATATCATGTATTTGGTGTCACCGGGCTGAGGATGTGAATGCTCCTCCCACCTCCGGATTGACCAGCTGGACCATCACGTTTCATTGGGAGCGAAAGTTTTAAATGCGTGATGAATGGTTTCGTTTAAAGGAAAACTCACCGCACAAGTTGCCATCTCAAATCTTTACCAGGAAGCAAACAATTTTTCATCTTCAGCATCAAGTTTAAAAATAAATAAATAAATAAAATAAATTTTAAGCAGCTTAATGATAATTAGTCTAATGAGACATTAAATCACTTCTTTTGCAAAGTGAACCTTATTAAACATCTTCGGACAAATGGACTGATAAACTTGTAAGTAGAAGTCAATCCCATTCAGCAAGATAGCTGTCAGCTACCTCTGAGTTTGGATCAAAGCAGGGCGCATGGAACTTTTGCCGATAGTTGAAACTGGAAACAGTTTTATTTCAGGCAAGGTTACACAGTACATTCCTTTTTCTGCATAGAGGCTCGCAGAGGCGTGGCCTCTCCTAGGTTGCGTGGAATGTGAGATGAAGCTCTGCTCAAGTTATTTTGTTCATGTAGAGATGGCATACAGATACAGCTGGAGGCGAGATTAATAACTCAAGAGTGAAATATTTCATATTAGAACAATAAACACTGGGTGGCACAGCGACCTCACTGTCCCAGAGGGGTGTTTTTGATTCCCATTTCCAGTTGCATGCGTGGAGTTTGCATGCATCACCCAAATTTGCACAGGGCTCCTCTCACAGTCAATAAGCGGTTCGGTATCGTGGTGTCTCTAAATTGTTCATTTAAACTTGGTTAGAAGTTGTTGTGTAGCTCCTGCTCCAAAACTGCCTACACTTCGCTGGAAGCCCAGCCTAGTCGACTCCTCATCAGCACGTATCCCATATGCCCCATTTCTACATTGCTTCGGACCGAAGCATCTGCAAAGTAAGTGAAACGTAAATGTAAATTGTGTGCCCCACAATGGACTGGAATCCCATCTAGTTGCCCCGCATTGCCTGGGACAGTTCCAGGACGTCCCCCCAAACCAGGATAAGCTGTTTATAGAAATGGTTTATATGGTTTCTAGAACTACTTAAGGGGATAGACGCTACATTTGGTGGGCAGGTTCTGTTTGTGGAAAAGGCTCCATCCTCCATCTAAAAGCGAGACGTTACACAAAACACAGAAGAGACGTTACACACAAATTGCTAAGCAGCACGGCTTACCCTCCAATTACCTCGTTTTTTTCTAGTTTAAATGTTCCACTCTCACACGGATGTGCTTGAGACACCATTGACTATTAGTGGTAAATATTTCCGTATGGATCAAAATGTTAAGACTTTCTCTTCCTGGCGTAGCTCATGGTAAACAGTCATGTGGTGGTGTGGTGGCCCCTTTTATGACTTAAATCTTTCTGACTCCGCTGAACATGCGGGGCAGTGTGGTACATGTGAGTAATGTCTACAGCTTGGGGGGGATTTTTTTTCAGCGTGTTTTTTTTTCCTGGGTATGTATTATGAAGAGCAGCGGATTCAAATTGGCTGTATTTCTGGGGATGGGGCTGCTGACGGGAAATCAGGAGGAATAAGTGATGTGGAAGAGCCTCAGCTCCACCTTTCTGGAACTTTCTAGCAGGATAGGTAGGCTGGTAGGGTTACTGTCCTAGATTTTCTCCAGACATTCCAATTTTCCAGCCCACTGTCCTGACTGCTGTCAACAGCACACTTCACACCTGCACTTAATGTTTCCCATTCTATTTGAAGGTCACTTGAGGACATCCTCCGATTCATGAGGCACTGTTGGATAAGTCGATGGTCATCTCTGGCATTAGAATGTCGCTTCAGCCCTCTGCCTGGCTACTTTTTGGTCATTCCCAGTATATGTTGTCTTTTTAGCCTGAGAGCAAGAGTTTCTCATACAAGCAGGTGGAGATGAAGCTTTGTGAAGTAGGATGCTCATGTTTAATGAAGGGCTTAACTGGCAGCAGCTATTGTGCAGCTTTGATTACGCTCCCATAGACGTCCCATTGTCTTGAGAACGAGACAAAAAAATCCTTGCCGAAGTACTTAGAAATACTTGGGCAAGAAATTTTGAGCCCGGAAGCAGCCTACCACTCAGTGTAGCCTTCTGCCAGCAGAACCAGGAAAACCAGCAGATTATTAAACAATGTGAAATGGTCTCCTAACCTTTTCCAGAGCTGTGAATAGAGATTCAGCTCCAATCAGTGATTTAAGTACACCTGAGATGTACGCTCTAAAAAACACTAATGCCACCAAGCAGAGCAATCACAGTTCTTGTGGTCTGTGTTGACCAATCACAGTTCTTGTGGTCTGTGTCGCTGTGGCATGTAGTTGACATTTCAGGGTATGGTGAAGGGTACAGTGTTGGGTCCAGGGCTATGCAGTACTTACAGCGTCAATTTGACATGGCATTTTAGAGCGACGCCAGTGCTCACCCTAGACAGAGGTCATCTATAATAAGGGGTGTGACCCATGTATGGGTCCATTATTAGTCTAATCTTAGTCCAATGAGGTTCTGTGTAGGATGTAGCTACTATCCATGCCTGAAAGCTGAAAGCAGGTCTGTCTAAAAAGTATACTGCTGATACGATTCTTTAAACCTCTGAGGAATGTCTAGACTTCTGTGAAAATATCAGCAGTTTCTTTGGTAGCTCAGTAGATAAAAATGTCAAAGCTGCTGTTGTGTTTTACTGTAAGCTGCATGAGAAATAAAATCAGTCCTCAAGCAGCACATTTTCTGGTGCAGGGTTAGGGTGAGTCTGGAGCCTGATACATCTGGCACGTCTCTGGCCAGTAGGTGGATCTCTGGGAAAGTCACACGTGCAGAGGGAGAAGAAGACAACGTTCCACAAACTGAGTTGGGACTGCAGCGATGGAGGTATAGAATCGCAGCATTTCCCAGTGAGCCAAAGTGTGCAGTCACTGTATAAATACGTGACATAAATAACAAATGAATATCTGATACAACGTTCAGTGAAGCCATACTTTCAGATGTCCATTTGTTTAGGATCTCTAAAAACACAAGCACGACACTCCCAGATTCCAGTCCCCTCTCCATTTCCCTCACCCACCCTTGACTCTGTAGGAGTAACGAGATACCTGGACCATAAATATCCCCATGCTTCTCTATCTGAATTTCATCAAAGAGTTGTTTTTGAAGTGAAAGGAGCAAAATGAATCCCAATGCTGCAGCTGAAGCCAATAACAATCACGGGGTGTGCGTTAAAGGCTCGCTCCATGGATTCCGAAGGGTGCGACGCCGATGCAGTATCGGGTGACTTAGCCACGTGCCTGTGAATAGATGTCAGTTGGCTCCCATTGCTGGCTCCCCTCAGCTCCTTGGGATGTTCAGTCTCTTTTGGGGAAGTTATGTCAGTAGTAAAGATCGGGTCTCGTCATGTCTAATCAAGCACCTCGACCTTTTTATTCCTGCTGACGGTTCGGTCTCAAGTGTCCGGTTCAAGACCCCAAAGAACCCTCATCACTTCAACACCGCCTTGTAAATTCAGGCTGCCGAACCGATCAAGCAATATCCTGCCTCGGGATACACAAGGGGAAGATTTCTGTCCAAGTGTCCTTGGAGTATTCTCTGAGAGCCGGGAGGGGCTTTTCAGAAGCATTTTCTAAGCAAGTATTTATGGATGTTTTTAATTCCCATTTACATAAATCATTTTATTATTATCATAAGTTACTGAGGCAGAACCTCACAGATGAGACCATCTTGGGTATTCCTGCCCCTCAGTGGGGCTCTCAGGCTCTCCTTGAAGACACCTTTGGTCCATCTACATAAGAGACATATTTTTATCATCACCACAAAGCCCCCGACAACCTCCCACAAGTTAACAGCCAGTCGTTTTTTATACGCACAGCGGACTGTTTCGCAGCAAGGGGTGGATTTAAAATACACTGACCCACACATCCAAGCTCCACCCTAGGGTTCCAGCGTAGGGGAACTTTGCCTTTGGTGGATATAACACAAAGATTATTACCCTAAAAATTACTTTGTCAAAAAGTAACATCAGAGTAATTCAGTTGTGATGAATTCCAGGAACAACTGTCTGATAGTTTCTTTTCATGTTGGATCTGTTTCCCTTCTTTTCTATTGCTCTTCTGTCGTCACCAGTCCGCTGGCCATTCTTACATGGAAATTAATGGATGCCTTCTCCCACGAGGCCTGTAGTCCTACCCTCTTATGTATCTTCTGCTTGTTTTGTTACAACATTAAAAATATTATTACAGCTAAGTGTCATACTTTGGCAAATCTAACTGTAGTGTATCCTCCCTGAAGTACCTTGGCAAGGATTTTTTTTTCTCATTCTCAAGACAATGGGACGCTTACGGGAGCGTTGTCATAGCCGGACAATAGCTGATGCCAGGCAGGCCTGTCAATAAATGTAACCAGTCTGCTTCACAAACCTTCATTTCCACATTCAACCTGTTTGTATAGGAAGCGCCTGGTCTCAGGCTAGAAGGACGACATAGAGCTTCCTCAGGGACTCAAACCCTCTGCTGTCCAAGTCTCCCTCTCTCCCTACATTACTATGTTCTCAGGTCATTGGTTTTGTGATGCTATCTGCAGGACACATGGGTGCTTTTTTAACTGCAGATGTCACAGAGGAGGGAGACTAAATATATTTAGTTTTTATATTACAGGCATTGTAACCCAAGCAGTCAGTCAGCGGCCGACAGTTGGGGTGATGCCAGGCTCTTCACAGTCCTGGCCTGCTTAAAGGCCTGCTCAGCTATGCCACAAGTGAAGTGTGGCGGCTCCAGGATCGATCCCACGACACCCGTAAGCACGCGGCTTGACTGGTATCTATAATTACTGCACAAGTTCTGGAATTCCGTCAAAGTTGGTTTGATTGATATTACATGCCCAACCCGATACCACAGTCTGCTTAAGTGGTTCTATCATGTTTCGTCTTCCCGCTTTCAACCTGACAGGAATACGTGGTATTTCATGGAGCTAAAGTATCCATTAGCCATAAAGTCTGGATCCTTATTCATCCTCAAGGATAATGTGACAAGTGCCTGAAATAGGAGACTTTTTGTACTACTGTGTGATTCAACTGTATATGTCACTGTTATTTACCTGTTTGGGGACCTTTAAATAAAGAGAGACATTTGTGACTCGTGGTGAGTGAAAGCACAGACAAAGGATCGAGTGGCAACGTCTTCAGACTGTTTTACGAGATATTTATGCTCTAATTCCATTGACTTTTGTGTTTTGAAAGTCTGTAAAACGAAAGGGGACTGCAGTTCTCTTTATTGGCACTGATGCGCACATTTCTTTTTTAGATAATCGTCACATGAACTACAGATGCACCGTCTCTATCAGCCAACGATGGTTAGAAATGAGCAGATATTTATCACCAATGAGCCTTTTTAAAATGCTGACCCTTCATGATTGACCATCATACAGTATGTAATACAAACCCCTTGTACTAAAGCCCCCTATTCAAATCTGGCCCTCGATTCCAAATCCAGGCCTTCTGTTAAAGTCTCCCAGGTAGTAATCTTAATAATTTCTGGCTCTAATTGGCCAGAGGCTTCACAACTGGCTCTTAGGTAAAGGAAAGCTGGAAAAACAGCAGCGCTCGGCCCTTGAGGACCGTGATTTGAATAGCCCTGTACTAAACAGTTAGAAAAATGTCTGGTGTGTGTAAATATTTTAACATTTGTGAAAAAAGCATTACAAATGCAGTTTGCAAACATTGCTCTGCACAATTTTCATGACGAGGATGTACTATAAAAATTTCAATGCAACAAATTTGAGATGAGACAGTAAAGGAGATGTTGAGTTTCTGAAAAGCAAATCTGTTCCAGTGAAGAAGGCTACAGTATTGCTGAGTAACGATACTTGGTCAGTAACACAAGTGTTTGATAGCAAAAGAAAATGCAGTGCAGACAGTGCAAAATTAAAAGATATTACTCTTCAAATTAGAGTTTATCACGCTAGATGACCAGCCCTTCATTGTAGTTGGGGACGATGGCTTTCAGTGACTAATAACACACTGTAAGTAATAGAAGACTTGAAATGTGTAGCTGAGAGCAAATACAGGTTTCTGAATTTATTTGTATTCCAAGAGTTGGTAACAGTTACTGTTCAGATTGTTAGTAAATATGTCCTTATTCGTATGCCACGCGATTACTGTATAAACACTACACTAATGTCATGGCAGATTTTTTTTTTCTTATTAATTTAAGTAACATAGTTATTTAAAATGTGTTACAGTAACTGAAAGCAGTTAATGTTAGAAAAATATAAGATGCATAAAGTTATAAAATGTAGTACTCTGGACTTTTGTTATAATTTGCTGCTGTCAAAAAGTTCCTTATCGGTGCATCACTTGGACGTAAACATGCTGGGATGTATCGTGTTTTGTTATGAAGAATTACATAAAATTCAATTAAATTGAAAAGTTTATGACGGGACTTCTGCATGTGTCTCTTCCACGACCTGATGTGCTGAACGGTGAGCATCAGACTGCTCTGCAGTCACAGGTACATTAGATATGAGCCAACTCCGTTGCAGCAGGAAATAATGCAATAATACACTTCCTACCCAGATGAATAACTTTAAATATTTTCTTTGACTGCATATGGCCTAAGACTTTCACACAGTACTCTATGTCTCTCTTGATGGCTGTTCTTGCAATCAGGAGCAGTCTGAGTGACAGCAGCTGGCTTTGCTGCTCTTCTTGCGTTCAATCAGGGCAGAATAGTGGAGCAGGCTGAGCACGGACCATAGCGTGTTTCACGGTCTGCTGCAAGTTTATTGAGAGCCCTGTGTAACACGATGACATGACCTCTGACACTATAAAGAGGCAGTTTAATAGGCACGGCCTGTAAAGCTAAGATTTATTCGCTTGTAATTGTTAGAGGGCCGTATCTGTGACACTAAAACTTTCTCTTCTGCTTTAACGTAATTACACGTAATGCTCAAACAATGGAAACACACATGTAAGAAAAGCTGCGTAGCGCGTCATCCATCCTGGCAGCTCGCTAAGAGAGCCTGTAAATACCTGTCTGTTCGAGGCCTTTACAAACAAGGGAAAAACCCTTTTGGGTGATTCCCATGAAACCATCCACTTCATTTCCGAAACCTCTGTATCATTACCGCAGAGGTATCCATTTAATGCTAACTTAATAAATCAAAAAATAGCAGCTTGCTTTTAAATGCATGTGCAGAATCTATATGTTGTGTTCCTTCAGGTTTGCCACATTATTTAAAAAATATATCAAGTTTCAGTGAAATGCGAAAAATATTAGGTTGTAGATTCCAGACGGTGTTGCGGTAATGACAGAAATCAGTGAAAATCAAATAAAAATGTTATTTTAAAAATATACTTTATTTCAGAGTTACTAAGTAACTAAGCATGACTGTTAATGAGTATGACTGCTAATAAGCTATTTTTAAAAATGTGAAAATGTATTGGCTTTATTAACGGTGTCTGATGATTTCAGACTGTTGCGGTAATGATAGTTTTAAGGACACGGGAAATGTTAAAAAACATGTTTCATCTTCTGTAAATGATTTAAAATTTACCCTTACAGTACAAACACTTGAGACCTGGTTAGAAATGGCTAAAAAAGAAATCTGTTGATGCAAGTCTTTTTAAATGCTTCATGTTTGAAATCTTCAAAACCAAGATTTCATGAGAATCAACCTTTTGCCACGTGTCCCGTAATTAAAAAGCAGCCGCTGTATAAACAGCCCGCTCTAACCACATTCATTCATACGGTGTTTGTCATGACAACGAAACAAAACATTTACCCATCACAGAGTTAAAAATAAAAAACCTGTTTCCTGCCCCATGAACATATGTTACAACGTTGGAGCCGCTACACCAAAGACTAAGGAAAATTCATTAAGCGTGTTGGTGGAGGAGTGATCTGCAGTTTATGAAGCGGTTAATCCATAAAGACTTGATGGCATCCCTGTGTTTCTGACCTTTACATACAGTGCCTCTCGAGATGCCAGCAGCGTCGGGGGCATCTTGCCCCACTGAGCCCGATTTAAAGTCACTGACGCGCACTGAAAACACAAACATGTCGTCACAGCATGTAATTACAGCCTGTCGGAATGGCAGGACAAAGGATCTGGACCGGCTGCCGATCCAACTGTTTACATACTGGGTTTTTCCTCCTCTGTGATTTTTGTAAGAGCAGCTCTGCGGCCCTGCGAGGGTGGAACAGGATCCAAAGAGGGACACTGTTACCTGGCAACACTGCAGCCCCGCCTCTCCCACAGTTTGAACCAACTTGTAGGTCGCTAGCTGGAAATGTCTCAAATGGCTGTTCCGATGAGCTTTTTTGCTGCCATCAAGCGATTGTCGCATTGTCGAAAAAAAAAAGGTCTTCACAAACATTGGACCAGCATCTCATCTCTCACACCATGAAAAAAAAACATCTGTAAAGTTATTTTAAAGACACAGAACACTAATATTCAACTCCCCCTCCCTGTATTTTACAGAGATGGAAACAAAGGACATATTAAGAAATTATAGTGTTCAAAAAAATAACTCATCATCCCAGGAACATAATTAGACTGTTCTTTCAATGGAATTTTTAGAGTCTAGGTTCATGTCATTGAAAGTTTAATTACCAGTTTAGGTTACTTTGACATGTTCTTCCATTTTATGGCAGCTGAGTGTTCTCTCACTATAGCCGGATTTGCCATGTTCGGGAGAAGGCTGTTTCGAGCCAGCACCTCAAACAAACAGCACTGGTTAATTATTATACTAAAATGACTCTTCTTCCTTACTTGAGGACTTGGTAAGGTTTTCGAGAATAATTCAGAGTGAGGCTCCGTCTCTTTAAAGTTTCTTTAATAAGAAGAAAAGAAGTAAGGTCAAAGGATTTGTTTATAAATTTGTCAGATTTATTTATAAAGCACTTTTAAAACAACCAAGGTTGACCAAAGTGCTGAACAATCAATCCAGTTCAGATATAATAATTAATATATTAATATATAGCTGCAGATAAAAATGAAGTAAAATAAAATAGAATAAAATAAAATGCCGTTAACACATCAGCCACAACTCGTGTTAAAAGCTGAAAAAGGTGAGTCTTTAATAGAGACTTAAAGTTGTCTAAGGGCTAGGCTGTTCTGATCTCCAGTTCCTCAGCAGTACCAGTAAATAGATGGTAAAAGATTATGGTGGGGGGTTGATATTTAGCCATCAGAGACTGGGTTTAGTCTGCAGTGTGCTTCGACGTCCCGTGGGAACCTTTTTGCCGAGTCTTGCCAAAATGGCAGCATGGCAGAGGACAATTAACCAACATTATACAGCTGTTATGGTCTGGATCTGTTAGCTGCGAGGCATCTTTTCAGGAGTTACATGCAAAGAGGCCCTTAGCTTGCGTGTTTCAGCTCATCTTTTGATTGAATGGGGAGGAACCGTCATGGTTATTTCATGAGAAGTCCACATGAGCCAAGTTCATACTGTAAGTCAAGTCCTCAGACATCTTCTAAGTAAAGTTCTTTCAGAGCCAGAAGCTTTGATACCAGAAGATTGCTGTTTGACGTCTGGGCCTTGTCTCCATTTCTGAAAGAACTCAGTATCAGCTCTCAAAACGTTCCCTTTTTAAACAGCATGGAAACAGCATTATTGCATTTCCATTGCTGTCATGTCATTATAAAGTGGAATGTTTAAAGCGTTAGACCCGCATCTGGGTGTGTTTACTGGTTCTGGTAGTAATATTAAACATGACAGCATGTCTTTGTGTAGAAAAAAAAATGCATTATAATGGCTCGTAACAGCCTATGCAGTCATGTGTCCTATTATGTACATGACTCTGACAGTTTTGTCCCGTCTGAATCCAATACAAACAGGCCTGGCATATATATACACACACTGCTCAAAAAATTTTAAGTAACACTTTGAAAACACATCAGATCTCAATGGGAAAAAAAATCATGCTGATATCTATACTGATATGGACTGGGTAATATGTTAGGAATGAAAGGATGCCTTATCGTTTGATGGAAATGAAAATTATCAGCCTACAGAGAGCTGAATTCAAAGACACCGTGAAAATCAAAGTGATAAAATGATGCAGCAGGCTAGTCCATTTTGATGAAATTTCATTGCAGCAACTCAAAATCATACTCAGTAGTTTGTACGGCCCCCACGTGCTTGTATGCCTGCCTGACTACGTCAAGGCTAATGCTCCTAATAAGATAAAGGATGGTGCCCTGGAGGATCTCCTCCCACATCTGGACCAGGGCATCACTGAGCTCCTGGACAGTCTGAGGTGCAACCTGGTGACATCAGATGGACCAAAACATAATGTCCCAGAGGTGTTCTGTTGGATTTAAGTATCGCCTCGTGCTGCCAGTAGTGACACTGACCGGAACCAAATGCAAAACCAGTGAAAAACAGTCCGAAAAGATGAGGAGGGAAAAATGTCAGCGGCCTCCACCTCTTAAAGCACTGCTGTTTCTGGGGGTCGTCTCATCGTTGCCCCTCTAACGTACCTATTGTTCATTTCATTAACGCCAAAGCAGCTGAAACAGATTAACAACCCCCTCTGCTACTTAACTGACCAGATCATGATTTTTAAAAATCTGACTCCTTGTGATGGTGAACAGACCCTCAGGACAGAATGAGGTCGCGTCATTAGCACTGTAGAGATGAGTCAGGAATTTCCACCACATAGTCTGGCCCTGCAAAGCTGCAAAGTTGTACAACTGCAATAACCAAGTTGTTGCTCCCAGATACTCTCCATTAACACAGACTCTGCACTCCGTATTAGACTTGTGGTCAGACTTTCTGTAAGGTAAGGAAATGCAAGCGCTGGCCATTCGGGTGCAGCAGAAATGTTTACAGTAAAATTCATCAACAAGGGAAAGGTCTATTGTGTTATACTGTATTGATATTGTAGTGCAGTATAATCATTGTCTGTCAGTTCCTTGCATCATTCTGACGGTAAACTGTATAAACTGAAATGGAGATTTCAGATACAGAATGTACAAATACAGACCAACATTTTGTTTCAACCAACCAGTTGAGTATAAAGAGTCAAAGTCATAGAATTTTGGTCTGGACTTTTACTCTTTGGACCTGAACTCTCCACCTCTGCTGGCTCTGCTTGACTTGGTACAATCCAGATACCTGGTGCGAAACCCTGGGGGTTGTAGCAGAGCAGGGCTTTCTGGAAAGGCCAAAAAGAAGAGGAGCATGCACGCATAGCTCAGTTGAGTCGTTGGAATGGGATTGTGGGACATGAGTTGATTTAGGAAGCTGCTTGACTACTGATTGTTTGTAAACAGCTACTTTAAATGGATTTCAATGGGCCACATCTGTGCAAACCACCCTGCAGTGGTGCCTGAAAGCCAGTGGGGGCAGTGCAAGTAAAATGAGCTACTAACATCAGCTGCATATTTTGCCACATATGGAAATTGGCAGACTGGTTCTACGTGACATCTGTACTGTAGCTGTACCATATGAAAACCTGATGAGATGTTATACCGTTGCATTTCGGCTCATGTCAGACCCCGTCTCAGATTTTACTGCGATGTAAGAGCATGCATTTGTACAGGAACATCCAGGAACAGCACGACACAGGTTCTCAGAGGGTGTGGTTCTTTTGGGGTGTCATTTTCACTGCTGATCAACAACCTGACCAGAGTTGCATGAGGTTTCCTAAACGAAATCTACGCTCCTCGAAGCCAAACGTGCAAATGAAGAAGCAGGTGATGTCACTACGGACACGTGGGACTCTCCTGATCACATGACATGTGGCAGATGCACAGCGCACTCAGAAGACCTGACCGCGCATCCTCTCGTCAACAAGAACTTTCACATTTGCTTATGTTTTCTTCAGTGAGTCATTTGTTTTGAGATGAGTTGTTATGATCGGAAAAGACAGAGCCATTCTTCAATTAGAGCGAGTTTGTGTTAACAGAGTGGTCAAGTCCTTCGCCTGAAAACCCTCAGTCCTTTGTATTTCCATTACGATGCCGTCTGATTTTTTACGGTCATGTGGTCTGAAGTCATGTTCTGCAGGAGGCCTTGCAAGCAGACCCTTCTCAGTCACTACAGCCAATAATGTCTCAAAAAGGCACAATTGGTAGTAAAAACTAGTGCTAGAAGTGTCACCGACTGTGATGGGATTACTATCCGTAACTGCCAGATTTGAGACAAATGGGTACGAAAATAGTCTTGGGGAAGCAGGTTAATCTCCCCTGTGATCCAAAGCAAATAGCAACAAGAGTATGTTCCTTGTTCATTTTAAGTAGGATCTCTTGACCACATTATCAGTGCTTTATGTGATAACATTTTGATATCAACATCGGGATTGAGAAAGAATTGGAAGGACATCCTGCTATTTTCGTCACCATTGATCTCTATCTACATGGAGCTTGTCTGTGTTCAGTTATTGGTATCAAGTTATACGCACAGGGACCGCATATGAGTTCTGGAAGACAAGAAAGGCTCCATCCTTAGCCCAAGCCCTTAAGCAATCAGCCAGCCTGGTTCTTATTTCGTTCTCCAGTCGTTTTTATAGAAACACACATTAAAATGGTGTCCGTCCCTGCCAGGGCTCACAAGGCCGGTAAATGCTCATAAAAACATGCGGGGTGGGAGGGGGGCAAGCTCTGAGCCTTTCCAAAGTGCTTCATTTCAGTCCAGCATGCACATGAAGCAAAGTTTGACTTTTTCAATATGCAGTTGCAAATGCGGTCTTGTTTAAAACTTCCTTTTATGACAGATTTCGGTGGCATTGGGATTGAAAAATGTGATTTCAGTGTGATGGTACCTAAATGCCCTGTGTGGTAGATCAAGAGAATGGGCTTCACATCACAAAAATCAACAACCTGCAGTTTTTTTTTTTGTGAAACTCCATGACAAAGAACCAGAATGATCATCAAAGTAAGTCGGGGTTCATTGCTGATCCAGCAGTCAGCACACCATCGGCAGTTCCATGTAACGCTTCTTTTACCCCAACATAATGCTCTTCTCACAAATGAGTGGTGAGGAGTCACAGCTCAGGGAGGGGACAAGGAGATACGAGGGGTGCGAGGTGACAGGGAGGACGTTATCCAGCTGGTCTGGTTCACTGCAACGCAACGGACCCAGCCAGTGCACTCATGCAACGTCTCATTCTCTTGCCCAGAACGCTGTGGGTCATTAATTGCAGTGACATACGGTACAACGTTTGCATACGATAAGGATTTACTCAGTGCAGAGCTAGAGTGCAGGGACAGGCTGAAATGAAATATTTTGAGTCATGTTTCGTCATATATGAATGAAATCACATTTCCATGCTTGCAGTGCAGCCTGAAAATGCTTCCACCTTTGTTAGCTACAGATGGACTCTTTCTTATGTTAATGAGGTGATATAAAGTTATGTTTCCTGATCTGGTGCCCAGAGTAATTAGCCCAGTAAGCTTTGCCAATAAATGTAGTTATGAGTTATTTAGTTTAACTGTGTTGACAAGTTCAGTCTAACTGGCTAAAATTCATCAGTCTGAATAACAGTGTCCTGTCAAAATCGAAAATGAATTATGAAGTTTTAATATAACAGTACCGCTTCCCTCCTGCTTAACTTCACTTTTCCAAGTCTCTAACTTGCATTTTGTTTTGAAAAAGTTTGACCAAAACAACATGGTATCCATGATAGAGGTCTGTATCTCACGCTACAAGATTTCGCTCAAAAGTAAACCATTTACATAACACTCAAATCATATTGCCTAAGCTTAGATATAATATGACATTTTGTCTTGCTGACAACTGAGCGAAAGCGTTAGGTGAAGACAGCACTTTGCCAACACCGTGAAAGCCATTTAAATTCTGCATCTGTAATATTTCAGTGCGTTCACTTTTTAAGTTGTTGTTGTTTTTTTTTTTGCATATACTCGGATTAAGTACTCTAGCATATTTTTAGATGAACACAGATATTAATTTGTACACACTATAGCTGACTATCCCCTAACTTTCATCTGATCTAAAAATCTTTTGTTTTGCCCCCTAAAAGAAATATTGCAGTGTTCATTGCTTGAATTAATTAGGGATAGTTTATACGTTGTCCTTTGGAACAATTTAAAAAAATAAAAATAAAATCCAGATATGGATCTAAAATGCAGGCCATTCGATTTTACAAATTATCAAACATTGTGAGCACAAGTAAAGTTATCTATTTAAAGAAAAAAGCATTTTGTTTGGTTTAATTAATTCCACAAATAAAAAAAAAATAATAAGAGCTTTGCTGGCCTATGAGTCTAAACAAACATGACTGGGAAAGACTTCTCTACTTTATTATCAGCTAGAAAATATTTGAACATTTTATAGGACTGTAGTAGCTTAATTAAAAACATTTTAATGCAGCTATAGTCAGATTTTAGCTCCTGCTGCACTATAAATAGTTGCCGCAGAGATATGGTTTCATAAATGTCAGCTGCACTTTTACATTTAGAGGATGTCAAATGTTTACAATCCACATTTGTTTATTATTTTTGGGAGGATCAATATAATCTAGTAAAACGCTAGATTAAAAATTTAGGCTTTGCAGTCCCAGGAACATTAACCAAGGTAATCATTTCAGGTTCTGAGAATATTCCTTAACCTATGTTCCACAAATATAAATTAGTGTAGTTCTTCTGTGGCTTTCTGGAACATTCTTAACATCATTTACCCATTCTGGGGGTAACTTGTTAGACAGCAATCTTAGGAAGATCTTCTTTATGTGATAGTTAGAGATGGTGTACTCCGTTTTGGAAATATGGGTTATCATAATGAAAGGAGGTCTTTGCCGTGCCTGTCTCCTGTCATTGCATATTGCAGGTCTCAGAGTCCGGAGACTGGGAGGAGACGTCTATGAGCTGGTATCATCCGGAAACCACATCGGGGAGGTTAAGGTAGCCCACCCCAGCCCCCCAACCCCACCCAGCTATAGAATACACAATGAATTCTCTTAAAAAAAGGAAAACAGAGGTGGTTCACTCTACTCAGTCATCTGAGCTGCACATAGCTCCCTGTGTAAGATGGCTGAACACAACATACCTGCTTGCTGGGCTACGGCAAAAAATACCTGGGACCTCAGTTGCTGCCTATTGGCTCTGACCTTGTGGTGACCTTACTGAGAGTCTCTCTCCCAGTCTCTCCGTAACCACCCCCACACCCTAACAAAAACGCGCCTCTATGGAACATTGGGGAACGGAAGAATGAGGTCATCGGCTAGCTATCCCGACAGGCATCAAAAGAGTTATTACATGCCGTTTACTGGGCAACTGCTAGTCTGTTGAAGTAATTACACGTTCATTTTCGAAGAGCGGGGTTAGGGGAGATGTGGTTTGGCCAGTTGAAGGAATCTGGAACAATATGGCCTCACCAGAAAGTGACTCCTTGTGTTTATGAGCAGGCAACGTAGGCTATTGCTGGTCCAGTGTGGCTATATATAAATTGACATATTTAAATGTAGGTATGTTGGAGACCAAGAAGGTAGAACAAATCAGAATCAGAATTAGAATCACAGTCACAATCACAATGGTTTATTGACAAATACTTTTCCATGCAGGGAATTTACTTTGGAGAGTCATGCAAAACAATCAGGGACCATCAAGGCAATCAACATTTTATATATATATATATATATATATATATATATATATGTGTGTACAGACACACAATAAAATGTGCCTCACACAGATAATGTGCATAGAGCGATGAAGCAGCCAACTGGTGAGGTGGACTGGGGCAAAGATAATATGCATTGTGTAATGGAGATAGAGTTGCAACATGGAAAATCAACATTTGCAAACAAGACAATGTGCACAGATCCAGCAAGGCGACCATACAGGAGGTCTACAATCTTAGCCTGAATCACTATATTACATTACACTGTGCAAAGCCTGGTAACAATTGTATGTAAGAATATGTATGTGCAACATCAGAATTCAACGTATACTTGACGTTTTCCACTATTTAAATAGTTTTTATATTCTACATTATTCATTGGTGCACTACAAATTCATTGTAAGTACAACCTACTGGTTTTAGATTCAAGATTCAAAGATGTTCCATTGCCAACTCCCATTTTATGCGCAAGACATACGTGAAAACCGAAATGCTCGCTCACTGGTGTGCATACCCTCCAGTTGGAACTAGAATTATTTTTTTAATTCTATTTTTAATTTAATATTGGTAAAAATTGCTCTACCCTATTTCTATGTTTTTATTGGCTGCTGCAACACCCAAATTTCCCCTGGTGAGATAAATAAAGCTTTAATAGTGTCTCATTTTATCTTATCGTGAGCCAGGTGAACGTAGGTTTGTTGACCTGTCAGTGCCGATGACGTGCTGGATCAGCCACTTTAAGTGAGAGAATGCGTGTTTAGCCTTCATGCACTGCACTAATCTGGCTCACAGCTTCGCCGGTTACCATGGCGGCTTCTAATGACCAGCAGCTCCAGACACGGAGGCAGGAGCAGATGTCACTCATCTTCCAGCCAAGATGGTGGAGAGCATGGTTGCCATGGTTACGAAAAGACCATCATCTGCTGAAGAGCAGGTAAAAAGTTTCGCAAACCACACCGACGATGCATCCTAGTTCAACACGACTATCGTGCCACTGAAATGTATAATCCCATGATCCGCATTATTATTATACATCGATTCTTGTCGCGCACTTGTGCCATTGAATGAGAAGAATAGCTCAGCATTTACCAAGAAGTTTCTTCCACATGTTCCTCATCTGGCGGTACAGTAAGAAGTGGTGCAGTGCTGCAGTGTGTGGAGTCTGCAGGTTCTCCCTGTGTTCTTGTGGAGTTTCCATCAGTATCCCCTCGCTCTCCAAAAACGCACCGAAGTGAATTGGCGTTATCAAATTGCCTGTAGGTGTGGACGGTACATACATGTCAAGGTTTGTCACCCCATCCTGGGTCATCCCCTACCTTGGAATATTGTGAACAGAAGATGGATGGTACAAGATGATACACCATTTGTGCTTTCCAGACACAAGACCAGCTGCTTAAAGCACCATGTGGCCCAGCTGGATGTTGACAGAGCTCCCCGGCTTCCTCGCCGCACTGACGTGTCTCTTTGCTGCCTTCCCATTACATAAGGGCCCAGGGTTGTGCTGTACGCTCCATGTGTTCAGACGACACATCTCTCACGCGGAGGAAGAAACTCCTTTGCTCTGTGCCAAATGGATGAGGTTATATTACTCACTTTCTCCGCGCGGGAAGAGGCCAAAGCAACTGGACATACGACAGCTCCTAGCAGACACGATTACGCAACGGGCTGTTCTTGTTCGCTTGGGGTTGAAAGCCTCATGCCTCATTCAGGTTTCAGTTCGAGATGGATGTTTGTGCACCTCAGCTTTTGGCTGATCTGGAGTCTAAAACAAACTAGTATGGTTTTCACTGATGACTACAAAGGCTGCATCATAACTTGTTTAAGTATGAACATGAAGATACCTGCATTACACAGCTGCCGTACTTGTTTTAAACCATCTCCTGGGAAGTCTTGCTGTTTTCTATTGTGTGGTACTATACGCTTATTGAACATATAAAAATGCTAGACAAGATGCTTTTGACAGCAGCATCTACATATCATTTTTTAATCAAAACACCAGGGACAATATTTAAATTTCTACATTCTTGCACCATCTAAACTATTGTAGCATATAAGCCACTTGAACCATTGTTTGCAGTCTTTGATGATCAGCATAACCCTTGGCACTGAGAGTGTTCCTTTACCCAGGATGGTCCTTTGACATACATGATGGAAAACGTACTGTATCGTGAAAATGGATTTTTCTAAAAGGTTTTCTTTGTCGCCCCCTAGTGAGGATAGTTTTTTGTAATAAATATTACACGACGTCAGTGTGCCCATGGAACTCGTATCAAACACATAAAATATATTAAATTGTTATTTTTTTCTCATCTTATATTCCCCACAAATTGCATATTTATTACTATTATTTTGTTTTTAATTTTGTTCTTTATTCTTTGAAATACAGAACAAAAGGGGTGTAAATCTCACATTTATTCACTGAAATTCTCCCTATTACTGATGTCTATCGACTTACGTCCGGGGGTCGTCTCAGTGAGGACGCAAAATACAACATCATACATATTTAACTAAACTTCTAAAATTGTAGTATAATCGGGTTATTTTGGTAGAACATGTCCGCTAACGTCCACCACGCCTCTTACGAACCCTCGGCTTTAAGTACAATCAAACGTTACTCGATATGACGCAAGTTAGTTGATGAATATTCACATTGTGTTTCAATCCTTAACACTAAATAATTTGTCAACATCTAGTCATTATTTAATCTTCCAAAATTGCATCAGCAAATATAATTTTAAAAATATAATTCACAGACGATACGAAAAACATATGTAGAGAAAAATTATGAGCATGACACAAATCATGAACATTTTGGACTTCCATGTCAAAACACGTTGTTGATAAAAACTACAAAAATATATGATAGGAATCGTACCGATTAGATGTTCTTATGATGACAGAAAGTGTAAACAACCAACCTTTTTTAAAATGTTGTGCGGTATAAAATACCAAACTGAAGCAGGAATTATTCTAACAGTTCTTCATTCAGCCAATTTATCTTAAAAGTGTAACTGAAGTCAAATCAGAAATACAGGATTTCAAAACCATCTGCTGCTCTTTATTCCAGAAACCCCCCCTTTTGTAGATAGTGATGTTTATTTATCCAAACCCAACAAAGGAGTCATTAATATTTTTATATACGCAGAATCTTCAATATAAATGCATAAAGCAGGACAAACAACCCTAAACCAGTGGTTCTCAGCTACACCCGATGCACACCCGATTTTACCATGCAAGCGCAGTCACGTCCCTATATCAAGTGTATATTTAAATTAACGATACGAACAAACACGCAGCTCACTCTGCATTTTACGCGAATCAATGCCGATGCACAAATATGATTCACTACAATTTGGAGAACCTGTCTGCAGGGCTGGATGTAGATTAACTTCATACCCAAGAAGAAGCACTTACAGGTTATGATGACTGGCACAGATCTCTAGCCTCAGAACCACCACTCAACCCAACAAAAGAGAATTATCTAATAAATAAATCTGCCTTCTTCTGAGGTATCAGATTCCAACATGCCACTTAAGCCGCTTAATTTTTTATTTTTTTTTTGAAAAATAGCGACATCTGCTGTATGGTGAAATAGATAGGAAATAATTTCAGACAATAAGTATGAGCCCTGTAGCACACCAGTCCGCAATCAATCAACATTCCGTCAGCCAGGCAAAGCAAATTACAGAAGACGTCTCTATTCAAATGATACGTGTAAAAAAAATGTTTTTTGAATTACTGTAACTACAATGTGGGGGGAAAAATAATCAACAAATATGTTGTGCTATGTTGGAATCTCCTGCTCCTGATTTATGCTTGTCTATCTGTTCCTGTCAGAGAGCCGCTTTCAGGACATGGTTGACGTTGTTAATGAGAGAGGAGCTGTACTTCCAGATTGTGGTGTCCCTGATTAGGTCTTTCTGCCTCACCTTCATGTCATCGTCTTTCCTGCAGTGGTGCAGCCGTGCTACGGAGCTGGGGACCAACATGGAGGCTCCTACATGCCAGGGAACTTTGTGCACAGAGGTCCACACTACAGCACGTGGGTTCACAATCATTTTGCACGCATTGAAGGTGAACCTCCTGTAGGGCTCACGGTGTACGTGTTGCAGAATGTTGACACCGGGCACCGGGCCCCAAAGTTTAAACTCTCCCATGTCACCAGTCACACTGGTACGGAACACGCTGTTCTCAATCTTGAAATTTTCCACTCCGAGGTGGGCTGCGGAAAGTGTGTTCATCATCTCCACCCAATCATGGTGCAGGATGGGCACCACAACCTCATCGATGTCATTCAGGACCACGTAGCGGCTCTCTGGCATATTGCGATACACACAATCATTCAGGGTGGTGATCTGCCCATAGTAATGCAAGTCTCCTGGATCCAAGGAAGGCAGCCAGCTCCTGGATACAGTGAGGTAGTGCTGAATATCCCAAGCAATGACTTCAATAAAGCCCTCGGCAACATAGTAGTCCAATACCCTCTGGATTATGGGGCTGCAGTCACTCTTGTAGACAAACACTTTTTGGGCACCGAGGATCCGATACATCTCCAATGATTGCACAAACTGTAGGACATTGCTGTAGTTCCCATATAAGGTGGAAATGCAGACCGAGAACTGGCGGGGGTAGGTCAGTGACCTGCCTCGATTCACAGGGCGGATACGGAGGAATGGGCCGGCGGATTTTGAGCTCATTGTTGTGGTGACAGTGACGTAAGGAGTGCCTTCGGCCTTGTCTGGCATCTGGCACATAATGAATGCAGTACCGTAAGGGAAGGAGAAGTGGTCTGGGTGAATCAGGACCTTGGCCCTAACGGTGACAAGCCACGAACTGTTGTAGAACTGGCAGTAGAATTGAGGCACCTGGGATCTCTTCACAATGGCGATGATGCGTACGGTTCTGGAAGAGAAGCGCTCGTCCAAGTAGGCCGACACGAGGAGAGCTGTGGAATTTCTCACACGTAATATTGCTCCTGTGCTCACACTGATGTCACGAGGGTCCGGCACAGGAATCGCACTGGGCTTTTCCCAAAGGGCCACAGCACGATCAAGAAGATACATTTTAGCGTTGAAAACAAAAAGTAGAGCGATGGCACAGCCAATGACAGCCAGCGTGAGGATCTTGAACGTGAAAATTCCCATGTTCTGTCTGCTCTCAGTGTAAACATTCCTCACAGTTCCAAGGTCTGGTAAAAGTGAAGGGAAAAAATAAATGTATTAGTTATCTCAAAGCAGGATCTTCCGAACAACAGAAACGAGAATTTCTTCAGAATAGCTCAGAACAGCTATAGACATCTTAGGCTTAGTGAGTCTTGCAAAACAATTGAACGCACCTTAAAATGATCAGATCTATCACAATAACAAATGATACCTACACATATTGTCAGTTTTTTTGTTGCAAACTCACAGTCTCTCATGGTATATTTTTAGTGTCAAAATCGATTGTCAGCAAATCTTTTAAAGAAAATCAAAAGCTGGAAAAATACTACTTGCAGAAATACTCAACCACTGTGCTCTGGGAGCAGCAGATGAAAGAGGAAAAAGAAGATTTTTTCCTCTTTCATCTCTTTCAAAAGGACACATATGGAACAGTGTTTTCCCCCAACAAGATGAAGCCCGTAACATAACAGCAGCACAGACAAGCAGGTTGTAATGAACGGCGATTTAGGCAGGTAACTTCACTGCCACTGTGGATGTCAGTCAGGACACAGGAGGAAGGTAATCTGTATGGATTAACTATTCCTTAATATGATTAACAAAGAGAATATACAGACATGGACTAATTAGCTGGTACCCTTACAGCTCAGTGAGACAGTGCTTCATTTCAACTGAAATGCGATTCAATTAAAAGTGATTGTCTAATGTATATCTGTATACCTTTAGTATGTGATAAAGTAAACTAATAAAACTGTGGAAAAAAGTGATTTGTTGTTTTTTTTTTTTACTTTACAATACAATAGTATGGAGAGATTCGTTGGCACCTCTAAAGAGACTATTTATCCTTGCATTATAGTTATGTTTCAAACTAGGTGATTAACCTTAATTAGTATCACATGTGTCTTCAAGCTTTTAATCAGCAATTCAGCTTATTTAAAGTGAAAGAACATGCTACTGTGTTGTTTGGTATCGTTCTGTGGCACGACACTGAACATGGACCAGAGAAAGCAAAGGAGAGCGCTGTCTGAGGAGCTCAGAAAGGAGATTATAGATAAACATATTAAAGGTAAAGGCTATAAGACCATCTCCAAGCAGCTTCATGTTCCTGTGACCACAGCTGCCAATATTATTAAAAAGTTTAAGGTTTGTGGGACTATAGCCAACCTCCCAGGACGTGGATGCAAGAGGAAATGCAGCCCCAGGCTGATCAGGACGACAGTGTGGATGGTAGAAAAAGAGCCAAGGAAACCATCCAAAACCATTCAAGCCGAGCTCCAAGGTCAAATTACGTTTTTTTCCAAAATGCATATTGACGAGCCCCACAGTCTATGGACTGATGAGACAAAACTGGAGCTTTTTGTTCAGTCACATCAGCTGTATGTTCACAGAAGTAAACATGAAGCTTTAAAAGAAAAAATCACCATACCTACTGTGAAACATGGAGGGACTTGGGTTTGTTCTGGGGCTGCTTTGCTGCATCTGACATGGGAACCTTGAATCTGTGCAGGACACAATGAAGTCTCAAGACTACCAAGGCATCCTGGAGCGAAACATACTGCCCAGTATCAGAAAGCTCAGCCTCAATCGCAGGTCATAGATCCTCCAACAGGATAATGACCCAAAACATACAGCTGAAAGCAAAGGACAAAACATTGGGTATTCTTAAATGGCCCTCCATGAGTCCAGATCTTAACCCTATTGGACAATTGTGGAAAGATCTGAAAATTGCAGTGTGGAGACGCCCCCCTTCACACCTGAGACAGCTTGAGCAGTTTGCTCAGGAAGAGTGGGTCAGACTACCTGTTGGCAAATGTAGACGTCTCATTGTGAAGTACAGAGATCGCTTGTTGGCAGTGAACGCTACTAAACGTGGTGCCACAAAATATTAAATTAAGATGCCATCTTTTTTTGTTTGTTTATATAAAATATTAATATCACTATTAATACTAATTAAATCAATTAAAAGCTAAGTCTGTTAAATATGGGACAAACAATAAGGGATGCCATTAAACCTTTGTCAGGTTCAAATTTCAGAGATAGTCATTTAGGTTTTTTTGGGTACCAACAAATGTGTGTATGTGTGATTTATTATATTTTTTTTTTCCTTTGCAGTGACTCACGCAGAAGGACATTCTCACCTTTAACTGAAGTACTCTGAATATGTCTATGTAAGACCCTACAGTACCAACAAACTTATGTGGTGTAACAATACTACTGGTCATGCAAAAAATACAAATTAAAATAGTTTGTTCTACATAATTTCATATCTACAGCCCAGATCAGTATTTTGTACCAAGGAGTAAAACGATTTGCATATCACTTCTAAATGCAAAGCACCATAGCTATGCAAGTCACGTCATTTTGTCATTCCACACACACATGAAAATACGGTTCTACGGCACATCAAACAGCTAAGACCATCACAACTGAGCAATAAGCATCAGGAGGAATAAATAAAATAAAAAAATAAAATTATATAGAATACGCAACAGTACAAAACAACACACAATAAATACAAGAACAATTACAATGCCTGTAATATGAATAAACCATGCATTATGCACGACAGTGCTTGTGGGCAGTAGACCAGGAGTATACTCATTTGGTGGACTCTGGTTTGCACCCAGACTGAAACACAATATAATCCAGATCACGTGATCGATCTATCCCTAAATAACAGGGGGTTCCCCCTCAGTGAATTTCGCCTACCGGGAAATTTTGCGTTTCCCATCCGTGTGGCGACTTACCGAATCGCGTTGCCCTACCACAAGTCCGTAGCCCGACACTGTTCGCTAACAGCCAGCCCCGGGCCGCGGACCAGTGACTGAAAAACCCAGATCTACAGTGGGTACGGAAAATATTCAGACCCCCTTCAATTTTTCCACTCTTATATTGCAGCCATTTGCTAAAATCATTTAAAATTATTTTTTTTCCCCCTCATTAATGTACACACAGCACCCCATAGACAGACATAAAAAAGAATGTTTGAAATTGTTGCAGATTTATTAAACAAGAAAAACTGATATCACATGGTCCCAAGTATTCAGACCATTTGCTCAGTATTTAGTAGAAGCACCCTTTTGAGCTAATACAGCCATGAGTCTTCTTGGGAAAGATGCAACAAGTTT
>JAODKE010000125.1:7859254-7869792 GCA_026779605.1 Mormyrus hasselquistii
TGAATGAATGAAGGATGATCAGAAGAAATGGAAAGCACCTGAGTTAAATATATGAGTGTCACAGCAAAGGGTCTGAAAACTTAGGACCATGTGATATTTCAGTTTTTCTTTTTTAATAAATCTGCAACAATTTCAAACATTCTTTTTTTGTCTGTCAATATGGGGTGCTGTGTGTACATTAATGAGGGAAAAAAAAAATCATTTTAAACGATTTTAGCATTTTAGCAAATGGCTGCAATATAACAAAGAGTGAAAAACTGAAGGGGGTCTGAATACTCTCCGTACCCACTGTACGTTCCGCGCACATTCACAATGTCACACGTGCTTACGCCTACATGAAAAGATAATACTGATTTTGCCGAGCGAAAAGCTTTATATTATTGTTGTTGTTTGGTTGGTTAACATATGTTCTTATGCTGTATATCAAATTAACCAAAATAAAGAAAAACGATTGCTTTCGTCATACCTGAAACCAGGAGTCATCTTTTTTTTTTTTTTTTTTTTTTTTTTTTAAACAGTTATTGCAAAAATATATCTCTCCGATTTTATATTTAACCCTGGGGAAGCCACCGGCTCATATACGACCCTTCCTTTTATTTCTGCCTTACATTCAACCCACTCATCAAAAACAAGAATTTTGTTTCGCTTTACAGCACAATGTACCACATACGACCCAGTAACAGTGACATTTAGAGATTACTGACTGAATGTACCACATACGACCCAGTAACAGTGACATTTAGTGATTACTGACTGAATGTACCACATACGACCCAGTAACAGTGACATTTAGTGATTACTGACTGAATGTACCACATACGACCCAGTAACAGTGACATTTAGTGATTACTGACTGAATGTACTACATACGACCCAGTGACAGTAAGATTTAGTGATTACTGACTGAATTAACCAGATTGTTTTCCACAATAAATATGGCCCCCAACGCGTTTTGAGGTTGTTGCTGTACATGCTGCAAAGATTCACCTGTCGAGCTGTGAATAGGTACGTGGAAGAAATTTAGCATCATCAGTTATAATGTTCAGATGTTATAGAACATGTACAACTAGGTTTTGGATGTTTTGAAACTTTTCTGGCTACTGTGATGATGATGTTCCATGTGCTCAACAATCAGCATCAGCCTCAGACAAAAACAGAGGGAATACAGGAGGTACACCAGACCTTACAACCCACCACAAGTAAACTTTCTATGTGTAGTTCACCTTTTTGCAGGTCTGTTCACTTGACCTGTTTCTTGATGGGTTGGCATGTTTGAAGCATGTGTTTTATTGCCAGCACATGGTGGATGATAAAAGGGAAAACTCAATAAATGTATTTTGAAAATGAGAATGTTGCAAAGATTTGGTCTTTCCTTTTCTGTTCTTATTTCATAGGTGAAATTAACAAGTTGGAACAGCATGAACAGTCCAGTGGGTTGTATGTGGCACATTCATAAGATGGACTGGGAAAGGGCTATTTTTTTACCAAACACCTGTTTTTGAGTTCACTGGGTCTGTATCATCGTTTTAGCCAATGGACATATTTTTCTTAAGGTGGTCTGGGTTCCCCAGGGTGAAACTGCCTTGTTTCCATAAGCTTGTTTATTTCTTTCTGTCGATAACTGTCGTTAACTTTTCACCAACATAATAATAATAATACATTTTATTTGTGGGCGCCTTTCAAAACTCTCAAAGTCACCTTACAAGTTAAAAGCACGATTTTACACAAGAGATAAAACAATACAATAACAGATAAATAAATCAAAATAGATAAAACAAAAATAAACAAAACAAACAATATAAATACATCTGATGAAACAGTACAATTAATTATACGATAGTTACACTGGAAAATAAATTTAAAATACAAATAAATAAGCAACTAATAGGTTTGAGTTATGTACGAAAGGCCAGTATGAATAAGTGGGTTTTGAGAAGAGATTTAAACTTGGTAAGTGAAGTGACTGCATGTGCGTATGTGAAGAGGAAGAGCATTCCATAACCAAGGAGC
Source organism: Mormyrus hasselquistii (assembly GCA_026779605.1). Lineage (NCBI taxonomy): Eukaryota > Metazoa > Chordata > Actinopteri > Osteoglossiformes > Mormyridae > Mormyrus > Mormyrus hasselquistii. The sequence goes on from JAODKE010000125.1 coordinate 7,861,265, forward strand.
AGCTAAAAGATCTTAATCCTATAGTGGGTAGTGATGCAGCGAGTATAGAGAGAAAAACAGCAGAGGAAGAACGGAGAGATGGTTCAAGGCGTTCAGAGAAGTATGGTGGGCCCAAATTGAGTAAAGCTTTAAAAGTTAGGAGAAGAATTTTAAAGTCTATATGAGAACAGACTGGAAGCCAGTGAAGCTGCTTGAGAACAGAGTTAGTGGAAGAAAAACGCTTAGATCTGGTAACAACTCGAGCATCTGAATTCTGAACCAGTTGTAGTTTACTAAGAGGTTTGTAAGGTAAACCAGAGAGAAGAGCACTGCAGTAATCGAGAAGGAATGTAACAAGAGCATTAACCAAAAGAGCTGTATTATTAAGAGAGTGACGGACGTAGATGGTTAATGTTACGATGATGAAAGTAAGCAGCCCGAGTAACATTATTAACAGGGGTGGAAAGTCCGGGTCCAGAAAGTACAAATCCAGACCAAGATTTTATTTCAACTACCTATTGAATACTCCGTGACTGTGACTCTTTATATTCAACTGATTGGTTGAAACAAAATCTTGGTCTGAATTTGTATTTCCTGGACCGGAACTGTCCACCTTTGATTATTAATATGTCGAACAAAAAAGAGAGAGCTATCAAAAATAACCCAGAGGTGCTTAACCTGGGAGGAAGGAGAGATGCGCTTCCAATGGGGAAAGAAAGGTGCTAAGATGTGAGAGTGTGGACTTTTTACCAACTAGGAGTATTTCACTTTTGGACCCATTAAATTTAAGGAGGTTATGAGAGAACCAAACTTCTAACTGAAGTGCTTTCAGAAGTGGAAACTCACATTTAGCAAAATACGATGAGAAATAGCATCGAAGGCAGCATAAGTAATATCATTATTATTTACATCTACATGCAAATAATTGTAATGATAATGATAAATTTATTTCAGATGTAACGGGGGCACTGCGCCGACCCCACCACCGCTAGAAAGGCCCCTTGTCCTAGAAATATGCGTTTAACCACGTCTTGCAGTTTCGCAGAATTGCAAGAAGGCTTACTAGGGAAGCCCATCTCCGCCAGTAAAAGAAAAAAAATAAAATAGAAAGTCGAAATTACGATAAAAAAAAAAAAAAAAAACGAAATTATGAGATAAAAAGTCACAATTACGAGACAGAAAATCGAAATAACGAGATTAAAAAAAGTCGAAATTACGAGATAGGAAGTCATAATTACGAGAAAAAAAGTCAGAAATTATGAAATACAAAGTCATAATTACAAATTAATTAAAAAGTCATGCTTTCACACACCAGTACAAATATCACATATTTGGCTTGAGGTCTCATTCTGTTTAACAAAGGAATGCATGACTACATTGAGGATTACTTTAAACGTGACTAAATGAAATACTTAATTTGCTTGTTGAATTGGATGCCATTGTATTAAGCCAACGCACCCTTGAGAGGATTTTAAGCAAGAAGCAACTCTGGCGACGGAAGAATAAAACCTTTATTGAACAATAATGTAGTGAAATGAGGGATTCAGAGTCTGGCAGTTGTATATCTAACATTTAAAAGCATCTCTCGTAATGGCTTACGTTAGAACTGCATCACACCACATTGAGCTGGACTCGAGCTCATGTGTACTTCCTATCTCCTAATTTCGACTTTTTTATCTCGTTATTTCGACCTTCTATGCCGTAATTTCGACTTTTTAATCTCGTATTTTCGTCTTTGTATCTCGTAATTATGACACTGTATCTCATAATTTCGATTTTTTTTTTATCTCGTAATTCCGACTTTCTGTTTCATTTTTTTTTACTGGCGGAAATGGGCTTCCATAGTTATCGTGTTTTTAAATTTTACAAAAATTAAACAGTTCAAAAAGTAAATAAAAGAATGTATCATAAATGTGTGTCATTAATAGAGTGGATCTTTCCTAAAAATATTAAATTCCGTATCTAGGAACAGCTGCTAAATAAATATGCACAAACATACAAATGAATAAAAAGGAAGAAAACAAACGGTTAGAGCAGCGGTCACAGTCACGCCCAGTTTCAACTGAAATGCTATCCACTGCAATAGATTTAATCTAATTTAACCGTAATACTCCAACAAAATTCCATCATACTATATGGCTGTTTTTGAGGTCTGGCTGCATAGTGTCTGCGCTGTAGTACTTTAAAATTATAGTTAGCGCCACAGACATGATCAAACCAACCAAAGGCAAATGACATCAATCATGAAAAAAGATCGTCGCCATCCGCCGTCAAAGCTAAGTATGTCACTATACATAATAAACGAATACATGTTCGTTCTACTTTTGCTGTTTAAGTATCGTTTTCTAAATGTATTTCTTGGGCATTATTATTTCAAACGAAAATGTCCTGATATTATTGCATTTTAATGTGCGTCTTATTCAATCCAACTTCGATAATCAATAATTATCATTCTCGACCAGCAAATTAACCAAATCATTTTAAACAAAACGAAGATAAATCATTGTTTCGTCGTATCTAGAACTGCTTTAATTTCCTTTAAAATGTCAGTCACAACTTATTCGCAGCTCCTTATTCGGACTTTCCGATTCACCTTAAATGCTCCGCAGCCGAATGCAATAACGCGATTACGTCAGGTTTCCATGCCCATTTTAATACCTTTAACCTCTCTGTGCCAGGCAAATATCAACTTCTCAATACACGTCACGTACCCCACTATATAGAAAAGGTAACATTGTCTTGGCCCAGACTGATTTAATGCTTTAAAAATCAGATGGAATCAAGGCATGTCATACTATTGCGCACAAAGGTGTGAACGAGAAGCCTGGTTTCCATGCCTATTTTAATACAATAAACCTCTCTGTGCCAGCCAAATATCAACTTCTCAGCACACATCAAGTACCCAACTATATAGATAAAGTGACATTGTCCTGGCCCAGTGCTATTTAATGCTTATAAAATTGGATGGAAACAGGGCATGTCATACTATAGTGCCAACTTCAGCCTCGTTTCGCTTTCTGCCTCCTCTCCTGACAGAGGAAACCCCGATGCCTTTTAAAATTAGACGGCCTTTTGGTTCGTGCAGGCGGAAGCTCAGTTTGCTTTGCGCAGTATTACGGAGGACGCGACAGAGTATTATTACCTCGTTGCAGAGCTGAGCAGCTCCTTAGCAGCTAGAGTGGTGAGTCTGCTACAGAACCTTCCGGAAGCAGACAGATACGGTGCCTTAAAGTTTCTGTTACGAGCTTTCCGAGACAGAGTTGCTTTGAAACTGGAAGTTAAACCATTGAATCTCTGCGTTATTTACAAAACTAATCACTTTTAATGACTTATCTTTCATTTCTTTCAATGTTAACTTATGAGTTGAGCATCCGTCCATTTCCTATATGCACGCATCCTATGCAGGGTCTTAGTCGCCTGGAGGGCAAAGCAGGAAATCACCTCGGACAGGCCACCAACCCATCACCTTAGCATTTGTTTGGACTATGGGGGGATTCCAGAGAAGGAAACACCATGATGACACAGGGAGAATGTGAAATATGCTCACGTGATGAGTCTGGCTCTTCTTCAAAATTCTCTATTACTTCATCAGTAGGTTCCAAATTACCCTGTTCCCTTTCATCATCTGACAAACCTACACCTGAATCTCCCTCAGTTATTCTGTACAAAATATTCTCTGCATCTTTATCTGTCCTGCAACAAAGGTTTTGAAAGACATCTGAGTGATCCTGGTGTCCAAAAAAAAAAAAAAAAAAAAAAAACGTTTAGGGTTAGGGAGGGGGGTAAAATTACGAGAAAAAAGTAGTCCTGAGATTAATGTGATACATTTGCGTGAAAAACTCAGATATCCTCTGATATTGTAAAGTCATAAATTTGCGAGAAAGAAAACTCTGAAATACTCAGATGTAAGTAGTAAATTTACGAGAAGAGAAAGTCGGATATTCTCTGAGTTTAAAGTGGCAAATAAACGCAAAAAAAAAAAAAAAGCCCACACATTTAGACACAAGTAGCATGCGTATTTAGGGGGGGCATGCAGGATGTAACGGGCCACTGCGCCGACCCGACCACCCCTAGAACCGCCCCTTGCCCTAGAAATATGCGGTTTAACCACATCGTGCAGTTTCGCAGAATAGCAATCAGGATTACCGTGTTTTTAAGTTTTACAAAAATTAAACTGTCCAAAGAGTAAATAAAAGTTCACACTGCCTGGGCTGGGCAATTCATAGCCCTCGAAACTGATGGATCACATGCTAGCTCTCCTAGGTGACCATCAGCCCTGCTTCATTTTTAGGGAATTCTTCTTACAACAGCGGCCCGCAGACATGCAGGGGGCGTTAGCTAATCTCCCGCATAAAGACTGTAGGGAGCTTGCTGGGGAGGCTGACAAAGTGCACACCGCCAGGCTGCCAGCTTGTTCAGCTGTGTGTGCTCAGGGCTCAGATAGCTCCCTGCCGCGTGCCTACTGTCTCGGCCTCGCAGCGGAGCAGTATAGCGGGCCTCTGCTTGTACCATGTGCGGTTTGGTGACAGCAAAAAAATGCACCACCCTTGCCGTTTTAAGGTGATGGGAAACACACGGGCCGGCGCTCGTTAGTGGCAGTGAGCATCGGCCGTCCCGGCAGCCTGCTCTTCGGCATGGGTGCTGTGTCTGGCCGCCGTTTCCTCTGCCAAACAGGGGCGTGCAGGTCAGTGTTTTACCTGTGTCAGTGGCAGATATGTGCTCCAGGAAGGAGGGCCCAACTTTGGAGGCCGCCAATGGTAGCAGTATTCACACTTATGGCACTCATGTTGAGACAGTTTTGGTAGCCAGCGGTTCCAGTGGCGCTTTGTAGTGCCAAAGGTGTCCACCCGAGCTGGATACCCGGGCATCTCCTCTGCATATGGTGCCCAAGCCAGGTGGGGGATGGCGCCTGTGTGTTACCGCCGGCTTAATGATGCCACAACCCCGGATTGCTACCCGATCCCACACATCCAGGACAATTCTTCCTGACTGGCAAGGACATCCATTTTTTTCAATGGTCGACTTGGTGCGTGGCTACCATCAGGTCCCAGGACATCCAGGGGACATTGCAAAGACTGCAATCATCACCCCGTTTCAGCTTTTTGAGTTTCTTTGAATGCCCTTTGGGCTTAAAAACACTGTTGAGTCTTAACATACATGAAAAGGAAATTTATGCTATCTTAACAAAATTCCTATGGTTTTTAACGGCAGTAACAATTCGATAAGGAAATGTATGGAATCAGATCAGCATGTCTATAGCACGTAACGGAGCCGGCTCCCCTACAGCACTCATTGTTCCAGCAGCTGTCTGAAATTGTATTTATGCAAAATATTACAAACCACGAAGAAAAACGAACAATGCAAGAAAATAGAATGTGTATGACAGAAAGCTTGAATATTTTTGCAACGGTGGAATTAATTTATGTACTGGTTAACGCAGTGTAAATGCTACTTTTACATATTTATAACTATAACTACACATAATAAAGGGAAAGCATAATCGGTTACTTTTCGTCAAATATTCTTCAAACGGTATGCTGAAATCATTACGTAATTCTGTTCTACACATGCACTGTAAATGAGAGCATGCTATTCTGATAGGTATGCCCGTGGGCGTCGTTAGGCCTATTTAGGGTGGGCTTCATCCCCCCCCAAAATGATCCCAAACCTCCCCTAAAAATATAGTAATTGTAATACTATGTTTAAATAATATATATCCGTACATTTCATGCAAGGTATCACTGAGCGCAGATACGCACTTAACAAATACAAGCAAGACTACGAATTGAAATTAGAAATAATGCTGCAACTCTAGCTACCGTTATTTAATTAAAATGATATACTGGCTGTTTAAGCTGCTATAGGTAGAAGCGGGCATTGGGACCCAGGCGGAAGCTACGTGTCGCTGCTTGTTAGCGAGTAGCAACGTTCATCCGCAGTTCGACAAAAAGAACCGGCCAGATAATGTCCTTGTCAGAGATCGTGAGTTTGTGTCAATAACTGTTAATTGCTTAACTTTACTTATGTTTCCTTAACTGAAAGGAAAGTGACGTTGTTTTAAAACTTATTTCGACTAACTTGCCCGCATAATGCTGCTGTTAGAATTAGTTATTGTGATCAAAAACGTAACGGTAAGTGTCCCTGTTTTTGCTGTTGTACAACCGCAAAATCAGGGACACTTACCATTAAGTGGATATATTTATAGAACAGCAAAAGCAGGGACTATGAAGTTCAGTTAATATACAGTACCAGAATATTTTGAAAAAATGAGGGAGAAGCAGGAGAGCGGCAGGGGAGTTGATGCAGAATTAAGGCTGCTGGAGGTTTTGAGATGATTTGTTTTGTTGTTGTTTCTTTTTCTTCTTAACAAAGTCTCAACTTAATTTTCTGCCTTTACTGGCTGTTGGCTAATAAACAAGATAAGCATATAAGGATGTTGCCTAAATGTAAGGCTGAGTACATACTCTAAGCATATAGACAAAGATATATTTTAACAACCTAAAGTTTAAGGAAACCAAAGGCAGGAAATGTTCCAGAGAAGCCAGTGAAATAAAGTGAGCCAGATAACAGCATTATTGCTGTACAAGAGATAATAAAATAAAAGAAGCCTGTTTAGGTTTGGTGATTTTTTTTTCAGCCACCTATACGGCTAATTCCTCCCTACAACCCTGGGGGCTAAGCCATCCTTGTCTTTCAATCCTAGTGACGTCCCTGGGTATGCCCTAATGTCAGAAAACCTCCCGCATGGTACCGCTAGGGGGCGCTAATGCATCTGAAACCCAGGCACAATCATGTTATCTAGACCTATATTCTTGCAAACTAAACCCCTTCTCAGTTACTCGGCGAACTGCTGACTTTGCTTGATGGTATGGAAAATAGTGGCGGAATCTAACATTTTGAATGGGTACATATCACTGCATGTAACAGGGCATTCGTTTAACCCATCAGAGCTAGGTTAAATTCTCGGAATCTTGAACCACCATAGGCCATCATATTAAATTCATATCATATTAAAGACGAACACCGATTATTACCCCTGACAGTAAAGCGATGATAACCAGCCACAATCCTTTCCTGATTCCATTACAAAGTAATGCTCAATGGTAGTTAAACGGTTGTTATAGATGTGGTTTCTGCAACTGGTGGCGGCTCAACATTTCACTGTTTGTCCGGTTGTGAAAAGTAGACTACACTGAAAAGTAGTGCGGATGCATCATATGGCCACTGAGGAGGCGCGGGCACAGCATTTCCGCACAGGAAGCAGAAGAGGGATAAACGAAAACATCCCAATGGGAGAAAAGACTTTCCCACACTACGAACACATAATTTCCTCATAATAAACAAAAACTGTCTCTAAATATAGGTAGATGGCTGTAATATCTGTCCAAATAAATTGTCACGCCCTCCCCGCCTCGTCTAATTAGAAACATCTGTTCGGCTCCTTATTTAACTCTTCTGCCCGATTATTCCTCGCGATGTATTGATGATTTTTCGCATTAGACTTACTGAGCATACTTACACGTGGCTTCCGTCTAGTCCTGATCCGTAACCACCCTGATCCTCAGCCCCACGGAATCCGCCTGGGTATCTGCCCCGCGTTTGGTGGTCTACCCGTCGGACAGATCATCCCGGCTCCGGACCCTTCTCGCTTCGTGCCCCGACTTCAATCCAGCCTGACGACTTGTTCATTTTGAGTTTTCCCGACCGCCTCGGCTCCAGGCATGATCTGCTCTGGTATTCTGTACCCTGACCTTCGCCTGCAGACTCTTCCTGTTTGCCTGGTTTCGCTAATAAAACTCGTTGCACGGTCATCCGTGCCAGCGACTTCGTGTATGCAACATAAATCATAAATCTGCAACATAAATGGCAGAAAAATACTGCCATTCGATGACCAAAATATTTTCTAGGCCAGGGCTTTTCTAAAGGAATACATCAGATTTTTGTTCAAGGTCAGTGAATTTAAATTTTCAATAACAAAGCCATATTTCACGAACTTCATGAATTAATAACTTTCAATATGAGACGTCAGTATATAACGAGGGTAGAAGAGTGTAACTTACAATCCCTAGTCTAAAGTCTTACATGGGATGGAACACTGGCTTGAGGCCCCTATAGCCCTGGGCAGAAGGTTATAATGGCTATACTGTTAATTAAACTGATGCTTAATCATGGCTGTTCCTCCTTAATGTTTGTGATTAGCTTTTTCCATTAATGACTAAATCCTAGAAGATTTTTTTGGCCATCGAATGCCAGTATCAAATGCCAGAATGCCAAATTATATTCAGAGATATCAAAATATCAGCAATATCCTTCTGAGACCAAAGGGGAAAAATGGGTCTTTCAGTTTTATGTTACTTGGGATTTTCCACATCTTTGGAGGAAATAAAACATCTTACATTTTAGACTTTTTCTAAATGTATTGATCGCTGGCTTGCCCTGCTGCAAGAGGTAGCGTATTGGCAGGAGCTGCCAGAGATCCGGGGAGAGCCCGGCTTACTCGCCATAGCGGACCGGAGCTGGGAGCTCCTGCAGGGAGTTACCCTGGAGAC
>JAODKE010000125.1:7876596-7895636 GCA_026779605.1 Mormyrus hasselquistii
AGATCCGTCATTGTATTGTCAATGCATGTTCGTGCCTGTCTGCCGTGCATTCCCAATAAACCCCGTTTACCCTGTCCATCTAGCTCCATTCGCCTCTTTGCCTGCTTGCCTGCCTACGATGGCCCGCGAACGTGACAATATATATATATATTTTTTTTTGATCTGTGAATGCAATCAAAAAATTTAAAATGCCAAAATTCTTGTATTTTACTTGGTTACTTATAGTTAAGGTTTGGGCTGGGTGGGGGTTAAGGTTGTCATGATGGGATGAGGGTCCATGCCCATTCAAATGAAGTCCCCATAAACAAATTTAAATAATAATAAGTGGAAGGACGTGTGGGTCTCTGTCACACATGTGCCCTACTTTGTCCATCATGGAGAAGATGCGGTCCACGCGTTTTTCTGGTGTGTTCTCCTCCTCCGGCAGCTCCACAGTATTCCCCTGGAAACACACACACACACCCACACACACACACACACAATCTTTTCATAGTCTGCCGTACACAACAAACCTGGTCCCAGCAGCCGAAAGTAACTCACCACCATCTGGTAAATAGCGTCCACTATGTTCAACATCTCGTCTCGTGTGATGTAGCCATCATTGTCAAGATCGTAGAGTTTGAAAGCCCCTGTGATGGTGACCAAAGAGAGAGGGGCCACAACATATCACATCCTAATGCAATACACAACAATGTACAATGATATCACAATACTTAACAATATAGTATGATATCACAATACCTAACAATGTACTATAACATCACAATACACAACAACGTATGACTGCATCATACTTTTCCAAAAAAAAAAACCTGTACTTTCCCAACAGAGTATTAGATCGCTTGTATTCATAGCCATGGTTTTATTGAGCTAGTATCGGGAAAAATTCATAGCAGAGTCTTAAAGCACTTATGTAAGTCGCTCTGGCTAAGGGCATCTGCCAAATGCTGTAAATGTAAATGTATACATGACTATATTAAATCACTGCAAAACAGAATGAAGCACTTTCAGAACAAAAGTCTCCCAGCAGTAACACAAAGAGGCATGTGTGTGGAGTTTGCATGTTCTCCTTGTGTCGTCGTGGGGTTTCCTCCAGGTTCTCCGGTTTCCCCCCACAGTCCAAAGACATGCTGAGGCTAATTGGAGTTAATAAATTGCCCGTAGGAGTGCATGTTCGAGTGGATGGTAACAGTGTGTGAGTGCGCCCTGTGATGGGCTGGGTCCCTGTCCAGGGTTGTTCCCTGCCTCGTGCCCATTGCTTCCGGGATAGGCTCCGGACCCCCCGCGACCCAAAAGGATAAAGTGGGTTGGAAAATGAATGAATGAATGAATATATTTCATAAATTATATGTTATGTGATTGAACTGCAATCCTGCCCATATGAGACCAATCAAGGCGATTCAATGGTCAGCCTGCTCCTTGGGTAGGAAGTGTGAGTCCCATTTGGGACAAGGCACCAGGGTTTTCCTACATTTCTCTGTCTTACATCGTAGTTTCTCGTCCAGGGTGCCCCGTGAGGTGATGGACAGTGCCTGGATGAACTCCGAGAACTCGATCCGTCCGTCCTGGGAAGGGTGATAGGGAGATAGTGAGTCAGTATCCTCTGTCCCGAAAGACAGAGGGGCTATGATTTTTACTCTTTACAGTTACTGTTTTTGAGTAAGAATTCACACAACAGAAACGTAAATAGCATTTTTATGGATATCAGCAGTTATCTAGCAGTTGCCAAATTGCTGCTAGATATTTATTAATCACTTTTAAAATCTGAAGCATTCTGGATATTATTTTCTCAATGGTATAATGTTCTGGAAACAACTATCACGTTATCTACTGCATTACTGCATACTGCATTATTCATTCTAGATACATGAAGTACATTTACATCAGGATTAAAATAGTACTGAAGCAATATTGTCATACAATAATCATTTAATTGTTTTATTCTATTCTCTTTTGCACATGTGCAAAAAAGTGACGAGGCTTGAGAGTGGTTTTCTGCCCTGGTGTGCACCAGAAGGGGCCTGAGAGTGAGAGTGGCAGTAACTCTGAGTGAGTGTGGCGGAGCCTGGGATTGAGAGTGGCGGGCCAGAGAGTGAGAGTGGCAGGACTTGAGAGTGAGAGTGGCAGGACCTGAGAGTGACAGTGGTGGGGCCAGAGAGTGAGAGTGGCAGGATTTGAGAGTGAGAGTGGCAGGGCCTGAGAGTGACAGTGGTAGTGCCTGATAGTGGCGGGTCTAAGAGTAAGAGTGGTGGGGCCAGTGAGTGACAGTGGCAGGGCCTGAGAGTGACAGTGGCGGGGCCTGAGAGTGACAGTGGTGGGGCCAGAGAGTGAGATTAGCAGGACCAGAGAGTGACAGTGGCGTGACCAGAGAGTGACAGTGGCGGGGCCAGAGAGTCAGAGTGGCTGTGTCTGAGAGTGGCAGGACTTGAGAGTGAGAGTGGCAGGACCTGAGAGTAAGAGTGGTGGGGCCAGAGAGTGAGATTAGCAGGACCAGAGAGTGACAGTGGTGGGGCCAGAGAGTGAGATTGGTGGGGCCAGAGAGTGAGATTGGTGGGGCCAGAGAGTGACAGTGGCGGGACCAGAGAGTGACAGTGGTGTGACAGTGGCGGGACAAGAGAGTGACAGTGGCGGGGCCAGAGAGTGACAGTGGCAGGACCAGAGAGTGGTCCCTGCAGCCACACATTACGCAGAGACTGGCACTCAGAGACTGGCAGACAGAGCCATCAGACTTCCTTAAATTGGACGCCCAACATCCAGTTCGTTTGAATAGTGTGATCACTCCATACTGAGACCCGACATGGCACACTTAACCCTACGCAGGTCCACTTGCTGTGAACAGGCATCTGGGACAGGTAATGCCAGCAAACCATCCAATCAGCAATGGGTAAGGAGTAAAATGACAGATCTTTCACCAGGTTCTGTCATTTTACCGCCTCAGGTATCAGACCTGAGGTCATTAACACGATCTCCTGCTGGTGCATCCAGATATAGGCTTTATATCGAGAGATCAGAGTCAATGAAAGCAGTGAAACACATGCAATTAAGACATACAAGCAAGAGGTAACGATTGTGCGCTGATACAGCCACCAGACAATGAACCACCTCAGGGATAAGAACCCAGGTGTAGCCATGTGGAGGGTGATACCTCAGCACCACACTAGTTTGAATGGACTAGAACAGTGTAAGGTTGTTTTCCCTGTGGCGAGCCAATCCTGCACAAACAAGCGAGTTGAAAAAGTATATTGGCTTTTAATTTGCAGACCTGTATTACCCTCGACTCTCTCCCCTCCTACAATCCACATCCTGGGCCCATCTGTATAATTTGACACCTGAACGCACACATACACCAGGAATAATCAATACGAGACAAAGCTATTGGGTGTGTCAGGGCTGGTGTTGAATTTCCCACACATACCCCCACCCACCAAATAAATGTTTACCGTGGACTCTTGTTACCTTGTTCTCGTCAAAAACATTAAATACGAAGGTGGCAAACTTGGTGGGATCTCCAAAGGGGAAAAACTGCTTGTAGATCTTCTGAAAGCCGGCGGCATCCAGCTGGCCACTGGGGCAGTCCTTGATGAAGCCCTTGTACCTGGAAGAGAGATGCATGATGGTCAAGAGCATGAGCTGAGGAGGGAAAAATAAAATGTTGGTAGTAAAAAAGTATTTGGGTCTTCAAGCAACCGGTTTGGAACGACAAACCAACCACGCAAAAAAAGATTAATTTAGAAGGTTTCCCAGCATGGTGAGAACATTTTCAATCTCACTTGTTAATGTTTGGTGGACATACTACTGCAGACCTCAAACCGGTTGGGCAGACCCTGGGAGAAATGTTGTTACACCCAGATGAGCGATAAGGAGGACCAGCCGGTGTTGGGGCATGTCCACCGCTCCAGTGTGATGAGGCCCACTAGAGTCATATGTTTGCCCCCCTACTCCCCCCACCCCACCTGCTCCACAAATGTTATCATTTGCAAATTGTCAAATTTATTTTCCATTTTTATAAAAGGAAAAAGCAACATTTTTCTTTACAAAGTGAAGTTGCATCAGTTTTCTGAACATCAATGCTGTATGGGTGAATCTAAATGATGCAGGATGGTTACTGTAGCCCTTTGAATCACTGACTTCGTTCAGTCACTGTCTCCAACCATCCCCATTTTATCTACTAATTTTCTAGTATGGTCATTGCACCTACCGATTTCTTTTTAAAGAAACGTCTTATATTAACTTAAACTAGGCCTCAGTTACTTTCTATGTGTGGCCTTGAGTTCTTGGGTCAGTGTTGACGACGAAATGGCCCTCAACTTTACTTCATTAGACAATCCTTTAAACCAATAAACCACATTTGGGTGGTCAGTGAATTTGCATCATAAAGAGAATGACTTTACACTCACAGAATAACCAAGCGTTTTGTTCAATAGGGGTATGGAGGTATCTGTTTAATAAAATACTTTTCTGAATCTCTGTAGTCTTTATACAATACTTAATGATTTTTCCTTAATCATAGCTAAATTATTGCTTAATTACATCCTCACCCAGTAATTTTAGCTATTTTTGCTTTTCAGCTAATTTAAAGTCACCGACTGGGGAGTCATAAAGGAGGGCACAGTTAGGACTATTCCAAAGGCCCCTGGGCGACAGGGGTCTTAACAAATTTGGAACATAATACAATTGGTCTGGTTTGGGGGCCTAATATAATACGCTTTCATAGGGCCAAAATATCTAACGACACCCCTTGTCAGCGATGTAACGCAATCTGCAAATTGTAAACTGTTTTATGTTGTGTGATGTACGGCAGGGTATTGTGCTGCGAGGCAGACACACACAAAGCAGGCATTTCAGAAAAGGATTTGATGTTAATACGCCACAGATGAAAATTGGCAAAAAAAAAAACAGACTGTACTGCTCCTGAATCCCTTAAACTGTTGAATAAGGGTGTCAAGACATCGCGGTGTTTTAAACCCTCCAGCTTTACCTGTGATGGAAGTGACTGTTCTGCAGGGGGCAGGTATAGAATACGAGTGTGGTGCTTTATTCATCCCTGTGAGGAAACTTGTCCCATCTTGATCTCCATGAGACACATATACAGCAATTAAGAGACTACAAGAAAATTTGCCTCACAGTGTAGCCTTCTGCCAGCAGACCCGGGATTTAACCAGGATTTGAAAATGCATAAAAAGGATAAAAATTTCGAGCAGTCTCAGTTTTTTCCAGAGCTGTACATGTGAGACCTTGGGACACCCTGTGTCAGAATTCGGACAAGTGCCCGTCCAATGACTAACAGGGAATCTTAACCCACTGATCTGTCTGCTGCAGCTGAGCAATCAGACAGCGGCAACATTTAGAAAGAGGATGCTCGACGCTGCAGTCTGCATGTCCCAGCGTGTCAGTCTGGTTTATGTGATAAAAAGAAGCAAAGAATTTGAAACTTCTTGTCTGGAGGCATCGGAGCTGAGAATCAGAGGCCCTAGTCACCAGGGAGCTGGGATCTGTATCTTTCTGGGCTGAAGATTAGAGCACAGGGAGGAGGGTGAGATGTGTCTCTGCGGAGGGAAGCTGCCCTCCTGAGGAACGTCAAGCCAGAAGTCGGGACGCGCAGTGACTCTGTGAGGCTGAAATGCTGCCTCAGCAGTGAGCGAGTTAAAATAAGAGACCTCCCTCACAAACAAGAGTGTCAGTACCAAGGGTAAAGGTCGCACAGGTACGGCATGGAGGAAGCTCACTAATGGGCGGAGAGTAACAGATGTGTGGATATAGCCAGTGTGGGGGGGGAGTACCCAGAAGGCCGTGGCACATGAGTCACCAAACCGTAATAACTGGCATGACCCTCAGAGCTGAGGGTTGACTAGTGGCTCAGAGGAATTTCGAGCCCAGTCTTCTTGTCTTCAAGATCACACCCCCGCACTCAAATTGCCAGCATCAGAGATGTTATTATTAAAAGACAAAATATAATAATAACATTACTTTTTGGTCACCAGGGTACTTAAGGCAAAATGAGAGATAGAGCCCTCTAATAAATTAGTTATGTATTGTAACATAACAGGCATCCTGTCCTCCTAGTGTTCGCTTTGTGAATAACACCAGGCCACCCATGTGGGATACTGCCATATTCTCAACATTGTGCTTACTTTTCCAGTCTGTTGGGATCACATTCCTGTCTATCATCCCTGTCTACACTCAAATCCCCCTCCCACCCTCTGACTAAACCCGTTCTCTCTCATAATGACCGAATGATGGCACTTTCGCAGTGTGGATTTCTCACAAAGCCGGCAGACCGTAAATAAAGGGATTCTCGCCCTGTGATTATCACTGCACTCGGCAGGATTAGACAAAGGTATCCAACGCACCGCGCTGGAGCCGCTCGCAGTCGGCAGGCAGCTGGCGGCAGATTAAATGGTGGGATGAGGTTCCTCGCGGCACAGCAGCCGGAGACAGGCGCCCCCACCCCTGCTTATTCGAGAGCCACAGCTGTGCTGCTTTCAGCACCAGCAGCCAAGGACTCCCCCCAGCAGCGGAAATCACCAAGAAGCCACAATACGAATGGAAAACACAGAAAAAACTTAAAGAACATTTTTGAAAACTGTAAGAGAAATGGCAGCGAGTGGAGTACTGGACCCCCCCGGCACCGGCGAATGCTTAAAGGCTACATGGGAAACATGGCTTCCCCCATGCAACTGCAAAAAAAAAACTTCAATTAGTCAATGTATCAATGTAAATTCATTTTATTTGCTATTAAAACTGTAATCTATTGTCCTAATTAAACCACAGCACTGATCGTTTCATAGGAGTTGCTTTTGACGACATGAACGTTAATTTTCTCTTTGAAACCAGGTTAAACATGGCCCATTGATGCCCATTGACGAGTGCCTCACTGGGAGTCTATGGAAGATTCACATACGCTTTGCCCGAATGGAGAATAGACAAAAGCTTGTTGGTGTTTTTGGAGCCTGCCCAGACACCGTGCTTCACTGGGAGTCTCTGGCTGTGTCTGATTTCAGGGGCTGCATCGTTTGAAACATGCGGTCTACGAAGGTGTAACCTTTGTGGGCTCCATTCTTTGAAGATCAAACAGAAAGCGCTGTCAAATGCGACATTCTGGTCTACGGACAATTCCCTATTTGTGTCACCAGCTGTTCCTTCCCTTATCATCGAGTAGTAGACTCTCATCGCCTAGCCGGGACACACCCAGTTTACCTCTGTGTTATGAATCTTGGGATTTGTTAGGTTGAGATGAAAAGAAGCAAAGAATCTGAAACTTCTTGCCTGGAGGCATCGGAGCTGAGAATCAGGGGCCCTAGTCAGCAGGGAGCTGGGATCTGTATCATCCTGGGCTGAAGATTAGAGCACAGGGAGGAGGGTGAGATGTGTCTCTGCGGAGGGAAGCTGCCCTCCTGAGGAACGTCAAGCCAGAAGTCGGGACGCGCAGTGACTCTGTGAGGCTGAAATGCTGCCTCAGCAGTGAGCGAGTTAAAATAAGAGACCTCCCTCACAAACAAGAGTGTCAGTACCAAGGGTAAAGGTCGCACAGGTACGGCATGGAGGAAGCTCACTAATGGGCGGAGAGTAACAGATGTGTGGATATAGCCAGTGGGGGGGGTACCTCGATGGCTGTGGCACATGAGTCACCAAACCGTAATAATGCTAAGAATCTTGGGATTTATTCGATTGTGTGAAGGATCCATCCGGCGGATCCTTCATAACTCAGCAAAAGAAGGACACATTTCCAGGTCTAAAATAAGACAGCCTTATCGTACTGCTGTGACGCATACGGTCTTTGAATGCAGCCTTTGAAGGACACTGTCCTTGAATTCGGACACAGCCTATGACAGCTTTTTAGATATTTTTGTTTAGGTAGTGTTGACTGGACAATTGAACATGCAGTCAGATATTTTAGACACCTGAAAGCCAGACCTCTCTGCATAGTGTTTGGGAGATGCCTCAACAAGATAAGATGAGCTACCAGTAACATTAACGCTTAGAAATGACAAGTTTCACAAGCAGTTGGAGGCGTTGGTTCATAACATATTCTGTTGCATGCAGGGGCACAGAAGCTTTCGTTGTAACCGATAGTGACAGTTTATGGTTATGTATGTCATCTTTCACCATTGACATTTGTAGATATTCTAAGTAAGGTTGCTATCATTGAGATTTTTGTTTAATTTTTCAGTGAAAGTTTTTATTAGACTACTTAGCTAACTACGCCGTCTGTGTGCTCGAAATGGTCAAATTGCTTGACACACACACACACACACACACACAGACACACACACAGACACAGACACACACACACACACACACACACATAAGTTGGTCTTCCTATCTAAATGGGGACTGTCCATTCATTTCTATGGGAAAAACCCTAATCCCAATCACAACACCCTTAACCTCTACCCATCCCTAACCTTAACCATGCCCAGTGGAGATGGGGGAGCTGAGACAGGGGCCTCGTGACATTGCAGGCTGGGTCCTCCGAGTGAACATTAAGGTGCCCTCAGATGTGCCTGTGTGGGGGGGGGGGGGGGGAACGGTGGAATGCACTTACCACTGCTGCACTTCCTTCTCCGTAACTGTGGGGATGAAGCAGAAAAGGCCAGTCAGTCAGCGAAACTTCATCAAAGCCTCCAACCCCCAGTTTAGCCATTTCCAATTCAGTAAACATTCAGCCTCCCGAAGCGCCGCCCTTTGGCCCTCCGAGAGACCCCCCCCCCCCCACCCCCACTAAGCCAATTACGTTACTCCACCATGGCACTTCTGGTCGCCATAGCATCCATCCATAATTTGGAGGCATAAAAAAAACATGAACTCCTTCCTAAAAGAAGTATGCAGAGGGGTATGGAGAAGCTGTCCAATCAGAGTCAAGCACAGACTGGAATCACCTTTTCCTCTGAGCACGGTACTACGCTGTACTACAGCTTAATTCACTGAATTAACTGTTTTGCCACCTGCTGGCCAAAGCCTGCTAGTGCAGCCCTGTAAGATAACATGGTGGCTTAGCAGAGCAGCATCGTAGCCTAACACCTCTGGTCTGGGGGGTTTGTTCCCCCCCCCCCCCCGTGTGTGGAGCTGCCCTCCCTCTGATGTTCAGTTACTCTCTAGGCTACTGCAATTTCCTGCTGCGGTCCAAAAGCATGCATGTAAAGAGTTACCCCCCCCCATAAACACTACCTCATTGGACTCTCCCCCACACAACCCAAACCAACAATCATTTCATGTGATTGTTCCAGAAATGACCATTTAAACAGAGGCTTCACACAGCACTGATGACCTGCGCCTCGCGCGCTTCCAGCATTTCTTTGCCTGCTATTTCTGAATCCCGGACCCATAAATACATCACAAAACGGGGGCAAAGCACGAGCTTGGCTGGCTAGCAGCAACCCCGCTGAGGCCTTTATATGCTGAACACTCGAAACAAGCATTGGCTCTCAGCGGCGCCCTCTAATGGACAGGGGACATCTTGCCCTAGAAGGGCTGTGGGGTCTGAGGCTTTTTCACTAAACCCCACTGGTCTATTTATTAATTAAAAAGCCCTTGGGATTATTGTCACCTGGCTTTGTCACCTGGCTTTCGGGAGTATAAATAATTTAGGCCGGGCCACATTCCAGTCGGCGTGCTTATCTGCAGGAGACAGGTGGTAAACCTGCATTTACGGTGACCTCTAGAGGGCGGTACAGTACACCGCCAAGTGTGGGACACGTGGCAGGCACAAGGGCCAGTGGGAAGCCGACAGGGAAAAGCACAGACGCATGGAGCAGTATCGTCAAGCAGCACTTACGAGCTGGAGCTGGTCATGTGATCTGACTGAGGGGTGTTGGGGGAGGCGTTTCTGGCCCAAAGGGTTTAAGGGGGATCCGTTCCCAAGGCACAGTGCTCCCGTAGTGTGTCTCCATTTCCGTACCTCCTCCTCTGCCCCCCAGCAGGAAAGAGGGCACATGTAACGTAACAGGCACCGGGGTGTGTGAAGTGGGTCAGAAGAATGGCTGTAAGGGGGGGGCAACCACAAGTGGCCGAGTTCAGAGGTAAGAAAAGACCCCCCTGCAGATACGAGAGGGACTGATAAGCCCCAAAACATCAGTATGTGACTAAAGGGGTCACGGGAAACGGGGAAATGGCTTAAGCACATCTAGACTGGTCTGGAAACCATGGCGATGCTCCAGTGTGACTGTACGGTGTCAGCCCTCTTTGTAGGGGCAAGACAGAGGAGGAGGGAGGGAGCGGAGAGCGAGAGACAGAGAAGGATGAACCACAATCACGCTGAAGAGGGAGAGGTGGGTGGGGGGGGCGGCAAGCGGACGGCCCAGGAGAGAGGAGGTGTGGGGGGGTGCCTTTTCAGTTACGGGTGACCCTAATTACACACCAGGCTGTTCTCTTCCTCACAAGCAGGGAGAGAGAAGAAAAGAAGACTGGCGGGGAATGGAGGCAGGGGCGGAGGGAGCGCAGCGAGCGCGGGCGGGGCCCATGCAGACGGGGAGACGGAGGCACAAAGGCTGACACGCGCCCACACACTCGCAGACGCACACACACCAACAGGTACAGCAACCTGGACAATGGCGAGACACTAAAGAACCCATTAAGTTCCACACCGTGGACATTTACAGTGCCCATTTATTACTGCCCATTTATTACTGCCCATTTATCACTACAGTGCCCACTTATTACTAACCTCAGTCTGTGGTGTGACTGACCCTAAAAGGACCTAGACAGTATTGTGTGACACAACGAAGAATAACCTGAAGGGTCAGGCTTCTGAAGCCCATCTTTGCGAGTGGTCCGCTACCTTAACAACGAGCACAAGGAGTCCTGTTTGTTTGCCGACAGCCAACGCAGAAAAGCGGTTCACGACATCGTACTCAACCGTTAGCTAAACCAACTGTTTGGGGGGGGGGGGGCGGGGGGGGGGGGGTCGTCACAGACCCCAGGAGGGGACCTGCTGTCGTACCATAGGACTGGCCTCCAGGCATAAGTCACGCGAGTCACGTCGGATGGAATCTAGCGTATGGGAAACAGGATCCGGCCCGTGATGAAGTCAGCAACAGTAAACAGAGCCTTTGTTCCTCGGGCAGGTAGAAAGGGAAACTGACCAGTGCTCATGGTGTAAAGCGTCCGCAGAGGGGTTAAATAGCAAAACAGTACCTGAAAAGACACGCGGATGGGATTGGCAAAGCATCGAGGTTACACACATACTCCTGTCTGTCCATGAGTGCACTACTACAGTTAAAGCTGTCAAATTAATTACTAATTAGCCCGACAAAAAAATTATTAATTAAAAGGCAGTTTCACGCAAAGGTCCATCCATAATGCTGATAAAGTGCATTTTCATTTGTCAAGGTTCAGCTTAAGAGGTTAAATAAAAAGATCTGTAAATTGATTTGTCGATACTAAGCTCATCCATGCTCTGAGATATTTTGTTTGGCCAATATGAGTCTAAATGTCACGTCCAAGTTTGAATTGCATTAAATTAGTAATTTAGAATAGAATTTAAAAAAAGGTTCCTACTTAGTCTTCCATACATAGATATTTTCACAGTGTATATTTTTATATCTTGACTGAGCCCCAGAAATGGCACTTTTTATAAGTACAGTCAATATATGTCAGGGGCAGGAGTCTATATTCTATCAGAATGTGCTCCACCCCCCCTGTGGATTCCTGCTTCACGGGACCAAGAGGCTGAGTCCATGAGACAAGAAGAAAACTCAGAAGATCTACTCTGACCCTGTGCAGCAGGGTTATGGTTTAGGCGCGAGAGAGAGAGCTGGTACTCACAGTAGGTCTTGCCGGTCAGCTCCTCCACCACCTCTGGCTTCAGCTTGCTGTTGGACTTCCCCATGGCCGAAGCTGGGGGAACACCTTGCCCCCTCCCCTCCCGTTCTTGAGTCTGGAAGACGCGGTGGTGGTGTTGCTAAGAGCAGCTCCCTCTCACAAAAGCTGGCTGGGGCGGCTGGCAGCAGATAATCCGCTCAACCATGTCGCGTCGCTGCTCTCATGTCGACCTCCGCTTTATGTCAGCCCCGCCCCGCAGGGGAGCTGTGTCCACGGGGGGGCAGAGGCTGGGGGGCTCTCTTCAAGAATCACCTCTTGGGAATCTACCACCTGGAGCCCCCCCCCACCCACTGAGATCCAAAGCCTCGTTTCAGGAGCAAGTTCCCAGGAGAAACCCCGCTTAGCGGCTTGGAGATGCGAGCTCAGTGCCGCTGTCTTCAGACTGTAGGATCTGAGAAAGCTAGAGGGAGAGGCAGGCGGACTCCCAGCCTGTGCGTGCGTGTGTGTGTGTGTGTGTGAGTGTGTGTGAGTGTGTGGCGTGTTGATAGCGTTGTCCGTGGTAACAAGTCACCAACTCTTAGCTGCCTGCTCCCACACAACCCCACCCCCTCAAAACAAGCCTGTATCATTTTAAACCATTCACATTTCCTTCCCTAAATTCTGCTTAATTATACAGAAAAATATGAAAAGAATCTTTTAATAGAATGTATCACTGTATATATATGTGAAAAATAAACTACAAGGTGTACATTAAAATGCATAATATATCAAATATATTATGAATTAAATCTATCGTGTGACGTTCAATTCGACGTTCTTGCGACATACAGTACGTTAATATCAGACAGTAATGTCTGGGAACGGGAGTACCTCTGAGGCCCCCCCCCCCCCATTAAGCATATTATGGCTAGGGTTTCACATGAGGCCCCCACACGTGGGGGAGTGCTTACTCTGACCTCTTTCATCAGTGAATGCTGCATAGCCCCACTGTCTCAGTATCTCCAAAGTTTCCCGATAGAAAACACCAGAAAATATAAACAACACTGCCCTTCAAAAGAGCCGCACTCACAAAAATCTGTTGAGATCCACTTCTTCTGTTCCTCACTGTTCTAACCGCACTGGTCTTCTATTAATGAGGTTACCTCATTTTTATTTGTTCTTCCAGAGCCGACTATCGATTTTGAGATTTTCCCTCCGCTCACATGTACGTCACTTCAACATTATATTTTCATGACTTCATTAAGGAAAATCTACTAGATGGTAGGAAGAGCAAAAAATATCAGTTTAAGCTTTAATTAAGAGCAAGTAGGCTATGAAAAAATCTTTTTGGAAGTGATGTGGGTAATTGCATATTCATGGACCTATAAATAAAAAGAAAATATGAACTCTGGTTTAAATATGTACACAGTACATCTCAGGCAGTTTATTAGAGTCGCTGTGGAGAAACAGTCTCAAGGGCCTGGATTGTTGACTCGAATTTGGCAGAACTTCCTTATTTGAGAAGCAGCAATGTAAGCATTTGTCGAAAATAGTTCAGATCCACACGAGCATGCAGGCAGCATCTGGCATCTCAGCTAGAGCCGTCCAGCGAAGCCTGGACAGCAGAGACGAGAACTTTAAACACGCACCGGAGCCCACAGCTTGGGCTGCTGTTTGCTTTTAAGCGACACGATTCGTGATGCTGATATCAGAAGAGCAGCGCTATAACTGATGGAGATGAGTGGAGCAGGGTGACGTGAACAATATATCAACTTAGACTTCTAAAGCAGTGCTTCTCAATCTTTTCATCTAAGAAACCCCCGTGTCCAGAACGTGTTTGGCCCCGCCTACACAGGCTGTGATATTGTTTCTCTTGTGTGCTTTCTGCAAAAATGACAACTGCTTATATTTATTAATCTAAACATTTTAATTTGGTCACACTGCCAAACAACGTAATTTCTCTTGACTCAGACAAGATGGTTTCTTTCCACTACATCCACCAACACTGTTTCTTTCTCATTTTATATTATTCTCAAAACAGGTGAATGTTTATGAACAAAAATTTTAATCTAAATCCTATTTGGCAAATGGCTCTAAAATCCAAGTATATATCACTGCAGCTGGGAACCAAGTGTCGAGTAGGAGGGGGTTATCACAAGGCTTAAGCTATCAAATGAGAACAGGTCCCTCGTTAGAGAGCCCCCCCCACATTGTTGCGGCTGTATACCTCACTGAATGGTTTTATTTTAGCTGAGAATTCTGGGATTCCGTGTAACATCACATCGGCTTACAACCAGGAAAGAATACTATCAGTTTTTAATAAAAATGTTTAATAAGGTCTTAATTATAACACACAATTAGAGTATATGGATATAAACGGTATTGCATTATATTGTATCTCGTAAAAAAAAAAAAAAAAAAAAAATCGATACACTGTAAAAAGTCTACACCAGTCGGTTCTAGGTTGAGCCACGTCGTGTTTTTCTACGCATTTCAAATAAATCGTGCCAACGGGGTGGCCAACTTTGGTCAGCTGGTTGGAGTGAGATTTTCAATTAGAGACAGGTCTGCACATGCATTTACATGTATGTAACAGTTTACCTTTCAAATAGTATGTAGGTGCAAACTACCCCAGAGCTTTTGATGCCAAAATTAGGTTTATAATGAAATAATATACATTTGCCGTAGACTTCAGGCGTGAGCCTGAAAGCGTCAGTGTCGTGCCAGATGTGTGACAGATGGGAGCCCTGCAGCAGCCGTATCTAAAAAGGAGGTATTGTAGATAAACAAGGTGAAGAAGACATCAGTGGTGTGGCAGTACTTTGGCAATTTAAATGCGACATGCAGCACACCGGTGCTGTGCACTGTAAACTCTGCCGAAAACGTGTGCCAACTAAACCTGGAAATACTGCGCTAGCATCCACATGGGTACAGTCATTAAAGCTTACAGTCCATTCAATTTGTGATAAACTGCTTCGGAACATGCAAAATCAAGGGGAATCCTAAAGGAATTTTAAGCAAAAATAGAGCCTTAAAGAATTGCTTAAATTACTATATATCTCAATAATTTTCAAGATTGACTGATATAAAACCATATGGCTCAGCCCTAATTAGTACCAATGGATACCTTTACTTAAGCAATTCCAGTTATGTCTCAAGGTTTGTGACTTGATGACAACCCATCAACAACCAACAACCCATCATCAATCCAACACACGCCGACAGTGACCACAATTCCCACGCAAGCTCAGGAATGGCGTGGGAAGAATACTAACGGGATACATTAGCCGATGGCCAGTAAATGCTCCAAGCAGAGGGTAGGATTGTGTTCTCCAGAGCATCCTAAAGGCCAGCGATGGGGAGGAGGACAGGGAGAGAGCCCCAGGCACACAGACTGCTGATGCCATCTCTTTCCACCTGGTGAGACGGGCTGGAGCGCAGAAGAACACGTCCATTTGAGCCAAGCGCTAAATAATATTGGTATCGATCGAGAGTATCGTCTCCTAACTAGATCAAGGAACATGAAAGTTACATAATCAAGAAGAAACCATAGCATTCCTTACACTGGTCTGTCCTCACAAACCGCCCAAGAAACACTCACCATCCTGGCTTACTATCCACTACCATGTGGGAACCAGCCGAACGTCATTGACTGGACCACGAGCTCTTAAGGTACAGTATGAATAATAGTATTCATTTAAAGGGAGGAGTGAATAAACTCCTGTGTTGCATCATAATATTACACGAACATATAAAGTATATTTTATTTTTCCACATTGAAAACCTTTGTAATGTTTCAGCCTGATGATGAATCCGAGTTTGAGGGTTTATGTAAGAACAGAGGAGGGTATTTAAATACCAGGAAAACATAGGGGAGGGAATATTCAAGTCTGGGGGAGTTTTACCTACTTTGGAGACAAAAGCAATGAATCGATTATACCCGGACAAGGAAAAAGTACTGTTCCATACTTCAGAGACATATGGCATCCTCTGCTTTGGATCTGTGTGGAGAGGTATTAATATTGCAAAAATCAAGCCCAAACATAGGGGCTTTGCATGGAAAAACAGCAATAAGTACTGACTTTCATGGACTTTCTTCCTCAGTCTCCCCACTGCACTTGAAGACAAAGGAAGATCCACTAAGTTTTTTCACTCAAATTGTTACGCTGATAATATCCTTTGAAAATTAGCAATTTCATATTAAATTGCAAAATAGAAACATTTGCATTTGTGGTCTAACACTTTTGGAATCCATCATGAATGTAATTTATGTCTTTATAGGATATCTTCTGTTTCACTTTATTCATTTCCTTAAATATAATTAGAATATACATGTGATATACATTCCATAAAATTTCCCACTTTTAATATCATTTGACAGATGATTAGACTGTCATTTATTATGGGTGCAAAATAAAGTGAATGATTTAAGAACATAAAGATCTGAAGTTTGTCCAATTTGTTGTAGACAGACAGACAGAAGACGGTTATTATTTACAAATGTGAAGCAGAAAAGAAACCAAATCCAAAATGAAAAATTACAACTAAGAAGCGGAAAAAAAAAACCACCCTTGCAGATCTGAAACTGCACACCCAGGACCAGCACAGGGGACGTAAGCATCGTTCCCCGTGATGGTTCTGTTCGGTAGGAACCTTTACCCCGGATCCCGATGGCGAGAAAACCACAACCCGACTCTCCATTTTCACAGCAAGACAAACAAAATCCACCTGTGCGGGTCTGTGTTATTCCCCAAATGGTTTCAAACATGCTTTATATTTATGTTACAAAATAGCAAAAATCGACACACCCTCCTTCCGTCCCGATGGGGAAGCATTCAGAAGCCGGACAGCGTTACACACTGAGAGTGGCATCGCGGGTGGCAAGGCAGCTGCAGGTAAGGGTATCCCATAATCCACAGTGCGGCCCGCAGCCTCCAAGTTCTGCACAGTCCAACACCATTGGGCTCAAAAGCAGGGGGACAGCAATCGTGACGCCGATAAACCAACGCTGGCGCCAGGTCATGGACAGGAAAAAGTATAAATGATATCAGGCAGCCGGTTTCGACTGTACCATTTTTGGGGGAGCCACATTTATGGGGGGTGTAAATAGGTGAACATCTGTTATGGCCCAATCCACTGACTTTGTACACTGACTGACATTTGGAGTAGCCAACAGCCAGAAGTAACCCACAAAGTGAAAAGAGCCCTTGTTTGTGCATGTAATAAATCACATTAATAACATTCTCTATCATATTAAACACAATAAATAAAAAAAAAAAAAAAAAAAAGAACGCCACCACAAAAGTCAAAATAAATACTGACAATTCAATGAGTTTTCCTTGACGGTCCGCTGAGATGAGCGAAGTTCAATGTGGGACAGGAAAAAGTGTTGGTACATCAGAGCACCAAAATATGGGCGTACTTGTGCAAGAGCGTGCGTGCGTGTGTGTGTGTGGCTCTGTTGATGTGGTAGTTCGACAGCAGTTGTCCTTCACAAAAAAAAAAATTCAAGCCAAGTATAGACAAGTCCCAAAGGATCCTGAAGACTTGGGGCCAATTCAGAACTGCAGAATTGCAGTCCAGTTCAGAACTGCAGCCACAAGGTCCAGATAAAGAGGGAGGGGGGGTGTTTACTTCTGCCAATTGCCACCCACCCACATTGTGAAGATCTTCTCAATCAAGCCATGCTCTCTCTCTCCTCCGAAGGCCCGTTGGAGACCTTCTTCACCTTCTTCACACCCTCCGTCATACCCGTCGTCGATGTGGTGACCCTGGAACGGATGACAGACAGGAACGTCAGTGTGCACGGGATCGGACCTCACCGAGACCCTCGTACCCAACCCAAAAAAACCTCTACAACAGAGCGATGAATCAATGAATTATTCATCTGCATTTTCCCTAATCGAGGTCCGACTGAGACAGAGATGCCTGCTGAAGTCATACCTCCGCAGATGGCTGGAAAAGCAGAAGCAGGGAGAAGCTGTTAATCTGTGGAGAAGGTGCCAGTGAAGGAGCGACCTGGCATCCCTGCATCACGTTAGGCTGCCAGAAACCAGACTCACATCTGCCGCTCGCAGCCCGACACACTGAGGGTCAGCAGCTGGAGAGCAGAGGTGATCTCCACCAGCCAAAGCCTCACCTGACCCTGCTGACCCTCTCACACACACACACACACACACACACACAGACACACACACACGCCATGTCTGCCTCTGTATCATCTAGGTCCAACAACCAAGGAAAGAACAGAAGAGTCGAGATTCACATCCATGTCTATCAGCTTCATTCCTAATAATTGGCTGCTTTTGTGTAGATCGACGAGCGCGATCTCAGAGCCCAAAACTGGAAACAGAGGAAGTGGGGTGGTGTACGGCGCCTGCAATCGGAAGGTCACCGGTTCGAATCCCAGGCTTCTAACCCCCCCAACTGCCCCAGGGGCTGCTTGACCCTGTCTTCAAGTGTATGTAACCCTCAAATGACCTCCATACTCTGAGCAGCTTTGATGGGCCTGCAGGTAACCGGTCATCATCATCATCATCATCATCATCATCATCCTCCTCCGACATAAGCCCAAAGCAGGAAGCTCCAGCACCAAGCTGGGTCACTCAGCCCAGTGGGGAGACGCAGGGGCAGATCGGCCCGCCGAGCATCTCTCAGCTGCGGTGCAGCAGCTCAAGGTCGCCGCTCCTCCCCAGGATGGGAAAAAATATCACAGCATGACCCCTCCCCCACCAAAGGCTGCTGTCACAGAGCAGGTGTTAAAAGCACTGTCCAGGTCCCCCGCACGGCTGAAATGTGGGTCGGGGCACCATGTGGGACATGTACAGAGCAGGGAGGGGGCAATTCTGCTCTCATTTCACGTCATTTTATTATTGGTATCAAAAATGAAAAGATATAATGTTCTTGAGAATCTAAAGAGGTCAGTTCGCAGTCCACTGAAAGAAAGACAAGACTTTTTAATAAATAAAATGTTATTCCCACAAGAATGAGGAGAGGGGGGTTGTCTATAATTTATTGCATGATTCTCAGTCCATGCAGCAGCCTGCTTTTATTTCTCAGTGTCTAACTCAGAGACTATCATTTTCCAACGCCGTGAATCGAGTCATTAAGGAGTTGAGATTTGTTGATTTATTATAAGCCATCCATCCATCCATCCATCCATCCATCCATCCATCCAGCCAACCAGCCAACCAACCGTTGAAAGACAGCAATTAACCTAACACGAAAAAAGCAGACAAAACTCCCAAGCCTCCTTTACCATCAGACGCCAGAGACAATGAGTCCTGGTGCGCTGGAGTGAA
>JAODKE010000125.1:7898159-7909521 GCA_026779605.1 Mormyrus hasselquistii
AGCACACGATCTAAAGGAAGGAGACGGAAATCTGATGAATCAGCAGCAAGGTAACAGAGAAAAAACCACAGCCTGCGGTTATGAGATTCTCACTCATGTCAAATCAGCTAGAGAGCCTCACTGGAGCGTCAAATAGCGACTTCTCTCTGAGTGTGGTACGCTAACACGCTACTGCAGAAAAACACTCAGTCAAAGGGTTAAAAATGGCTTTTCCCAGAGCTATTTTAAGACTTAATGACAGCTACAGCTGTAGCCAAATATGAGCTTGTCACTGTTAGGGGCCATACAATTACCAGCATGGCTCCGGAGCAGCGTGCTGGGTGCAGGCGTCAGAGGCAGCCGCGTAACGGAAGGCGGGGGGAAATCACTTACCATCACGTAATAATGCCTGAACAACTTCAGCTGGGCCAGATTGACGGCAGCTGGTGAAGAAAAATAAAGCAATAATGATTTAGTCAGAGGCTTGTCATACCCATTTCCACCCACAGGGGGCAAACACTGTCATCGAGTATGAGCGCAATAAAATGCTGGTGTGAGCCAGTGTTATTAATGGTTCGATTCATTCGTTTCGTGGGAATTTTTGTTTAGTTTTGGTTAGCTTTCAGAGTGACCTTATTAGTTTGTATTTTAAAACGACACGCTTCTATATAATCATACATATCATATTACTTGTTTATCTGAATGCACCGACTGGACTGCTGCAAAAATTTCATTGTACCCCGTATCTGAATTTAAGTTGCAGAGCTGTGTGTCTGATCTTTAGCGAAACCTACATGAATACAGTGCACATTCTGTACTAATATCATCAAAAGGGCCAGGAATTATTAAATGGTCATTTAAATGGATTACAGTTCCTCTAATGGAACCTTGGTGCAACTCTGTGCATGTGAACATGGTAACTCACCGCATGATGTCACAGTGCATCGGGCCCCCATCTTAACCTATGAAAGCGCTAATCGCCAACGAGCACTTCGGACCACTGAACCATTACGTGCAAAGTACAAAAAGCAGAGTAACAACTGCAGCAAGAAAAACACGGGGATAAAAGGAGAGAAAAGCTCAGGATAAGTGGGCACATTTGCAAACTCCTAAGTGCCCCGTGTTTGGACGACAACCAGGATAACGACGGGCTTTCATGCTTTGATGAGGGAGGGGCCGGCGGCTTCCATGAGGCAGGACGCGAAATGAAACAGGGAAGCACACAGAAGCGAAACACCCCCAGGGGGAAAAACAGCATTATCCACACTGCCGTCTTTCCCGAAAAAAAAAAAAAAACACACAATATCGTTGGACGGACTCGAGGAAGCAAAAACAGCCTGACTCAGCGGACAGAATGAAAATGACAGCCGCTTAATTTAATTAAGCCATATTAAACAGGAGTGAATTGATTAAATGAGTTTAACCATCTTATTTTAAGGAAAGCAAATGTACACTACAGTACTGGACCAACTGACTTATCCATCCATAAATACAGGCGGTTTCCAGGTTACAAACGAAATCTACTCCCTAAGTCGGTCTTTAAATGAAATTTTAATGTTATTCAGAAAAATAACAATACAGTACATAATAATCATTATGCAGTAATAATAAAAGTGACTGCATATGGTATTTCACTGTACGTCAAGCTGATGCATCACTGAAGACGCGCAAAGCAGTGTGTGCGTTCATTATACCCAAGTGCGTGGCTTTGTGACATCTCATTGTATTTAATACTAATTTTTTACACAGTAGACTTTAAGGTTGCTTGTTCCTAAGTAAGAGTTGTCTGTAAGTTCTAGGCTCTAGGAGAACCCAGAGAAACCGGAGAACCCTAGGAGAATCTCTGGAACCTCAGGGTACAAGGCAGGGGACACTTGGAACGCCAGTCCAGCACAGGCCACATTCCTACACACAAAGGGTAACTGAGATACCGATTCAATTTCTTTTTTGGACTGCAAGACAACAGCAGAGTATCCAAAAGAAAAGGCAGAGAAACACGATCCGATCACCTAACCCCAGAGGGGTGAAGCCGCAGCATTGTCGACCATACCCCTGATGATTAATTCATTAAAATATAAATTCAATCACTAAATACAGAAACCAGACCACAGGCCTCACGATTAATGCTGTGTGATACTGTCCACTTCCTGCAGGAAGGTGTTTTTCAGCGTGCAGATAGCTAAAATGAAGGTAATAACTTGGCTGGTTTGGACAGAACTAAAAATAATGAAAAAACACCAGTCAGGGAAGGGGGATTTCGGTAATGACGTCCTAAAATGCCCCCGTGAGTACCCTCCAAACCACCGGGGGGCACTGAATCATGGGCAGACTGCAGAAAGGGGTACGATGCTAGTGTTTGCAGGATTTACCGCTCTTACTAAACTACAAGCAAACAGGACCCAGGAAGCTGCAGTGGCTCATGCCAGAAAAATGAGCGCAGGGAACAGCTGAAGATGGAGCATCACTCAGCGGAAGAGGAGGACAAAAAACGACAAACAAAGAAGGGACAATGAGCAGGGCACCCCCCCCCAGGTCTGAAACCGACACTACCTGCTGCACTTCTCTGACGCTAATCTGCCAATCCTCATACTATAATCCTGGCAATGAGTTCAGTTCACCTGGAGACACTGTAATTATGTAACACACTTAACGCGAAGCTGAGCAGTGGACATGCCTCTGTTCCGCCTCCATCACTGAACAATCTTTTCAGTCTTCACATTGTATTTCCCATGACAACTGAGATATTACCTCCATTTTCACGCAGCAATTCAAATTCTGCTGTCAGGCCAGTTTACCCGGCACTGCCAGTGCAAGCAGGATGTGCCCGTTCCCCAAACTGGGGGCACATCTCTCACACAAAAGCGATATTTTTATCCGGCAGTGGGGGGGGGAGGGGTGTTTCTCCAAGAACATTATTAATCATTCTGGATCTGAAATGTTCCTATATAACAGTGTTTCCCAATCTGATCCTCGAGGACCCACAGACGGTCCACGTTTTTGTTCCCTCCCAGATCCAAACAAGGCCTGTCTGGCAGGGAGCCGTGAGGGAGCAAAAGCGTGGACCGTCTGTGGGTCCCTGAGGATCGGACTGGGAAACAGTGGTATATACACTTCTAGCCTGTGAGCTAAACTTTGCCTCTTGTGAGGTGTTTTCCTGGTCTCCCTGCGTAACATGGATCTTCCCCCCCAGTCCAAACACACACAGTTTGCCGGCTGGTTCTCCAATGTTCTCCATAGTCTGTGCACCATGATGAACTGGCCGGCAGGAGCCAGCTCTAGCTTTTCATGGGCTCTAGCCAAAGTCTTACTTGGGAGGCCCCCCTAAGCAGGGAATCTGATGGCCATTTCACTTCCCCCACAATGCAGGTAATTCTGGGGCTTTGGCAACTGCCTGTACCTATAGCCGGACCCTCCTGATACAATCCCATCAAATCCAGGGGCACAGACTGCGGAACGCTAAGAGCAGCTTCCTGCTCTTTAATGATACGGACATACCTTTTCCATCTGTGGCAGAGGCTTCCTGTAAGTGTCTGATAGACCTGCGGATGTCACAACGAGGAGAGGTCAAAGATCAGCGCTGTATATAACTGGACTGTCACATTAACATTAGATTACAAAGAGAAATGTACTGGGGTCTTAATGAAACAATTCTAACACTAGCAGAGATATTATAATCAAAGCATTTGTTTAAATACTTTTAAACAAATACTTAAAAACAAAATCCGATTAAATCTCCCACCAAACTGACTGCAATCTTAATTCAATAAGAATTCTAATTTTTTTCCATGCATTAAACACACTGACTTCTTCAGTTTTATTTACTTTAAAAAGCTTCAGATAAAGCAACGTCTAGATTATTTCTGATAAAGACACGAAGGATCTGAGCGAGCAGGTGAGTGTGTGAGCGAAGCCGTACCAGACAACAGGAAACAGAATTGCACCACAGCACAGCAGGTCCACCAGGAAGAGGATCTCCTTCCAGAGGCCATACTCAGTGGTGCCCTCCTCCGTCGACTCAATAATGATGTACGCAACGTTAGCCAGGACCTGGAGTGTGGGGGGAGCAGGGGGAAAGAGAGGACGCGTGCCAGTAAGGACTCCGATTTCAGCGTTTACCTCTTGTAAGGGGGTGGGGCTTCAGTGCCAGCATGGCTGGAAAAATATTTGCATTGCAGCAAAAGACTGCGGGGCTCCAAACACCTGCAGAGGGATGACGATCATGAAGATCTTCTTGTCTTTATCTGACAGGATGTGTTTGACGAAGGCCCAGCCGGTTCCGATCAAGGCGATGGTGATGAACAAGAGCGCCCCCTTCAGTCTAAGAAGGGAAAGACACAAACAAATACAAACTGTCTTTTACAGCTTTAACACTGAATTCATTGTCTACAGTTTGAAAACTGGAGAGATTTGAGGCGATTACAGGCAAGCAGTGGGTTTGTGACTTGGAGTCTTTCCGAGTCACTTCTCAGTTAGCGACTAATTTACAGCTGAAGCATTCAGAGAGGTATCCATGACTTACAGGTGTGTGATGTAATATACCACTGCCCATACTTCAATGGGGAACCCCTGGTTAGAGATGTAGTAATAATCAATCTGAAAAGGAAGCACGGTCAATCAATCGATCACTCAATCAAATGAATCAATCAACGTTTTATTTAGTGCTCTGCAACATTTTTACAAGCCATTTTGTCTCCGTGTGATTTAAAAGGATTTGCCCCAAGAGCAAACTTCAAGTGCAACCTTAAGTGGTATAAAAAAAAAAGCTTTATAAAGATGTGATGTGGCTGGAAGGCGATATTGTTTTAGCTGCTGTGCATATAACCAGAAATCCAGAAAAGGCAGAATTTGGCACTTTTGAAGACTCTCGCACAGCCTGCGTAACACAGCACATCCACCATGCCCGGTGACGTGGGGGGGGGCTGAGGTCATGCCAATTTGCGTGGGCACTTACAGCGTGGAAGACCAGGGACAGGGACTTGGTGAAGGGAAGAGCCGTCATCAGCCAGTGGATCTTATAGACGTCGGCCCTGAGGGAAGAGAGGAACCGGTTAGGAGGGAGAGAAGGAGGGAGAGAGGAAGAGAAGGAGGGAGAGAGGAAGAGAGGGAGGGAGAGAGGAAGAGAGAGACAGATAAAGACCAACAGAGAGAAAGATTAGCCAGGGATTTGATAAGGATTTGAATTCTTCCTTCCCTAAAACCTTATGAGGCTGTAAATCCCATCTTAGGCCAGGCGTGGAGAGCATGTATACTCTCGCAAAGTTACAACGCTCAACGTGCCAGGCGAAGTTGCTTCAGTGATGGAGACACTAAGCGAAAAACACAGACCAGACCATTCCAGGACACCGGATGTCCCTCAAGGGGAAGCGCGATGTCATACTCTCAAGAAAAAAATACATCTTCCAACTGTCCTCTCTGCCCTGATTGCATATCTATTTATACCCGTTTATAACTAGGCCAGCATGGGTAACAGCATATTTGTTCCGAACTCTTAAAACGGATGGATCATTATTATATTTTTAGTCCTCTTAAGGCTAGTTTGTTAGCTTGATGCCGAAAAATTCTTCGTCTACGCTCCATAAGTACTTTCGTGACCATGCACTGGTATAGCTATTCTTATTTTATGTGCGTCACCAGTGTAAAGTGCATTGAAAGACTGACGTTAGGTACAAGTCAGCCACCGACATTTAACCTTTATTATGTAATCAAAGCCTGCTCTCAAAACCAGTTCCACTTATAAATCTAAGTTTCTGTAGTTTTTCTGCACGATATTCA
Organism: Mormyrus hasselquistii; assembly: GCA_026779605.1. Taxonomy (NCBI): domain Eukaryota; kingdom Metazoa; phylum Chordata; class Actinopteri; order Osteoglossiformes; family Mormyridae; genus Mormyrus; species Mormyrus hasselquistii. Next base: position 7,903,911 of record JAODKE010000125.1, read on the forward strand.
CCTGTCATTCAGAAAAGTCTTACAATGTCCTAGTTAAAAAAAAAGAGGTTCGTTCTTTGCCCTCTATTGGCAAATATTGGTACTGCATCTATTAATTTTAAGATTAAATTTAAGATTAAATAAAGAAAACTTTAATAATTGGGAATAATGTATTCTATTTAAAGGTAAGCAGAGTTCAGATAAGACGCTGAGCCAGCCTTGAAGCCATCCCTTAATCCTTTGAGCTCCACGTGGAAACACAAGGCCACAAACTGTAGTGGCATGCGGCCGCTCCTCTGTGAGACTGACCTGTGCGTGCGGAGCACATGCACCCACAGCACGCCGATGAGGAAGAAGAACATGGACATGAAGATGTAGAGCTTGGGCAGGGGGATCTCGCCGGCGGACAGGTAGCTGTTCGGGTTCTTCTCCTCGATCTTGATCTGGATCCCAGGCAGGTTGGGGAGCCAAACAGAGCAGCAGCATTGAAGAGGAAGAACCAAAAATGGACAGACAGAGTCAGCGAGGCGGGAGCAAAAACTACCAGAAATTGTTTTTGGTCCCACCTCAATGACTGACAGTCAGTCACTGAATCAGGAGTAAAAATGGACAGAGTCATTGAGGCAGGAGGGAAAATGGACAGAGAGAGTCAGTGAGACAGGAGAGAACAGACTGAGAGAGTCAGTGAGACAGGAGAGAACAGACAGAGAGAGTCAGTGAGACAGGAGAGAACAGACAGAGAGTCAGTGAGACAGGAGAGAACAGACTGAGAGAGTCAGTGAGACAGGAGTGAACAGACAGAGAGGTAAGGATCATGCACTGATTACAGCATGTTGCCGGACCCAGCACATGACAAACCACCTCAGGGATGACAACCTGAGTGTAGCCATGTGGAGGGTGACACCTCAGCACCACTAGTCCACCACTAGATTTTTCTGGTGGATGGAGTGGCAATCCTGCCTCCAACCCCCAAGTTATTCCCTGTAAGTTGGAGGACCTCCTTATAGGGAGAGTCACTGAGGCAGTGCTTAAAATGGACAGAGAGAGCCAGTGAGGCAGAAGTGAAAACAAAGTAAGTGAAAATGAATAAGAACAGACAGTCACTGAGGCAGGGAACGGCAACAAATGCAAAGGCGTCTGTGTAACAAAACCCACGACAGAGGAAAGTACAGGGTGGGTAGGAGAGGAGAAAAAATGGGAGAATGGGATGGAGAGGAGAAAAAATGGGACAATGGGATGGAGAGGAGAAGGGAGTTGAGAAGAGCAAAATGAGGGATAGGAAAGGAGGAGTGAGGAGATGAAATGGAGGGAAAGAGAAAAAGAGGGTAGGAAATGGAGAGAGAGGGCAGGAGGGAAAAAGGAAGGAATGTGAAGCTCCTCACGTCGATACTGAAGCGCAGAGGTCCTGTCTGTTGCTTGTCCACCATGTAGCAGTTGTGAAAGTAAAAGTTGTACAGACCTTGCTGGCTTTCATTGCTGACGTTGAAGTGAAACTGGAAACAGAGGAGCAGTCAGCCGCCATGTCTCTGTACAGAGAGACTTATAAAGACAAGAACATAAGAGAAGCCAAAGCTGACCTGAAATGAGTAGCTGCTGCCCTGTCTTTGGAGGGGGTAAGACAAATCAGTCTTAGCGCCCTGTTAGAGGACAAAAGTCACCAATTACGGCATTTCGTTACAAGAACGACACTGTCGAGTTCCACTCACTGACAGAATACAAGAACTGTAAGGGCACTGGAGGCTTTGGCTGAGCTGAAAACGCCTTACAGACCTTTCGGTCTACAGGTAGCAGTGCTTAATAGAGATACGACTTCACAGACTTAGCAGAAGGGCACCACAGTGGCTCAGTGGACAGCACAGCCGCCTCGAACCCCCAGGGCTGGCTTGTTTGACTCCTGCCTGTGTGCGTGTGGCGTATGGATGATCTCCCCTCATTGTGACTTTCCTCCAAGTCCTCGGGTTTCCTCCCACGGTCCATAGACATGCAGACAGGCTAAATGTGTCTCTTAATTTGACCGTAGTATCTGTGTGTGTGTGTGTGTGTGTGCAGGTGTAGGAGTCCTGAATTGAGCTGGCTTCCCAGCTTTGTTCCCTCTACTGCCTGGAATAGGCTCCGCCCACTTGCGACCCTGACTTGGATAAGCAGTGAGGAGGAGGATGGATATCTGGCAGAGATAATCAACCATATTTACGTGTATCGCAGCTGTGTGGTCAGAGGTCACCTGTGTGGCCCAGACGGCCTCAGGAGTAGGCCTACCTGCGTGGTGTCACGCCTCTCTCTGGCCTCACCGTCCCCTGAAAGAGAACAGAGATTCATCTCAAACACCATCGGCACCACCTGTCACTGCCGTCTGCCTGCCAGTTGGCATCACCAAAACACAGCGGTAAACATGGCAACTGCCAGATACAGAAGTACCAGATATACATGGGTATCCAGGAAAGTGAGAGACACTGACCAGCCAATCAGACAAAAACAGCAGCCAGACCTGTAAATAGTTCCTGGTGGAACCCTGCAGTGAGACGTCCTGCTGTGCGTGAGGGACAGGAGGACTCTAAGCGGGGAGGTAGCTGATTAAGGATAACGCCACTGATAAACTTACCTTTGGCTTTGAGTGGAGCAGAGGAAGGACTGTGTTTGGTGCCAGACTCCGCCTCCTTCTTAACGCCAGCCTCTGCCAAAGGCGGCTTGGGCACCTCGGACACGATGGCAGGGAACGTGCTGTCCTCCGTTGACGTTTTCATTCTCACCCTAAGCAATGCGACAATGTGAATTGGTGGTGCACCGATTTAGATAACCGATTTATAGTACTACGTGACATCTAAATCATGTTGGTATAAAACTATGATTTCATGTCTAATTGTGCCAGCTTAGCCATTTCAGGACTTCACCAAAAATTACCCCAGTATTTTCAGCAATCATCAATACACCTGTGCATTTTTTGACTTGATTTTTCGAGCACTACCATTTTATAACCACAAATCGAAGAACTAAAAAGATTAGCTGTGTGTTCCTTGTAAATATTACAGTTTTGGTTCTCCAGCTAAGTATAAGAAATACTTTTAATGTGCAAAAGTCCTAGACAGTCAAAGAAAATAATGTTTACATGACCTTTATGTTCATGTTGGTTATATTACGTGTGTCACAGTGCGTCAGCTTAATCATATATTTTACAACCCCCCCCCCATATATCCATGTATTTTCATAACTTGACCACTAACACACCTTGTCTGGCAAATCAAGACCACATTAAGTTACTTAACTAATTAAAATTAAGTGAGCTGGTTGTGAAATGTAATGAATACATAGAATTGCAGAGGTGTCACTAAGGAGAAGTTTGCGTTCATCTCGCCATCCAACACGTTATGTTTTGCAGAAGTTGTCTTGTTAGTTTTATACATTTATAGTGTTACTGTTAATCTGCATACACACTTACTGTCCAGATATAAAGCTTTAAACATTTTCTTTGACTACCTCAGACATTCGCACAGCATTGTACTTTTGTCTAATATTGCAGATACTGGTAACTAATTCCGGTATGCAGCTAAACCTCTGAGCTCCACAAATCTCTAATAAAACTAATGTTGATGATGTTACTTCTTTAAGATTTTGTAAAATGTGTGTAGCGACGACATAATGCAGACATTGCGACGCCCGATGCTAACCGATATATCGCGCATCTGTATATCACAGGTACACTCAGTGGGTGGAACTGTCCCATGCTGTCAATCATCACTCGCAAACCAATAAAACCGATAAAGGGACCAACCGCCGCCTGTGATACAGTATACTGAGTCACACCCACCATGGAATAAAAGCCTTGCTTCTGCCATCACTAGGAGAACAAATATCAGGCCGAGGAATTCAATTTGCCTAAAATGAAACCTGATAGCAACTTGGGCTCCTTAAGAAACTAGCTGTCTGTGTGAGGAGAAACCCAGCCAAGGTAATGTGAAGAGCCTACAGGGTGACCAACAGCACCGGTATTCATTGAGACAACCAGCCACACTATGCGAGATTCCCTTCTGTCCTGTGGGCACATCACACCACATCACTCTACACTGCTCCACATCACTCACTTGCTATGCGCGAAGTCGATCAGCAGCAGAGCTACAGCCGAGTCACTGCTTGGCGCCCTCTTCAGGGCACAGTATTCCACGTCCTCATCCTGCAAAAGCATGCACCGTGAGCTCACACCCCACCCGTCACACCTCTGTGCTGTTGGGGGGGGGGTTGTTGCTCACATGATGATGGCCAGACACGACTAACTAAGAGAGGAGAAGGAGGGGCTCCACTCACAAGGTACGTCGAGAAGCCGTTGCTGTTGGTTCTGTCCAGACTGAAGCCGATCTTCAAAATACAAATCCAGCATGAATTGGCATTAGCATGACGCTATAAATGGTTCACTCCTGTGCCTACATTACTTTAAACAAGGAGAGCCCTAGAGAAGCCCCTAGGCCTAGGGTCTCAGTCAGGGACTAATCCGTATCACACAAATACGAGAGATGTTCTTACGAATGAACTTACACTTCAAGTCAGATCTCTCATTTAAATTAAACACAAGTTTGAAAACTGAATATGCATTGGGGTTGTGCATCGAGACCAAAAAATTTTTATTTCCAAGTCCAGAAATATCCTGGATTTCTTGTACTTGTCTATAACAGTGCAATACACAAAAATTCTGCAGGCAATTTTCTTTACCGTGGAGTCATCGATGGTGTTGGTCATGCCATGAAGAACAAGACTGTTCATGGATACATTCATGTACCCATCCTTGTAGAAGCCAAAGGAGTTCAAATGTACCCTTTGCCGGACATCATCCTGTGGGGGGGGGAAGGGGGCACACACAAATCTCAAACAAGGCTCTATGTAACAGTGTCTATGAAAAGACATAAAAATCCTGTTACACTGAACTCAAATAACTCAGCATGACTGTCACTTTCCTTAATTATACACTTTTTAAATAGCCCTGGACTCTTATGTGTCCCATGTACACTGTGATTCCATCAGCTGATCCTAAAGCATCAACAGGCTAAGCCGCCAGGCCTTCCCGTCCCCCGTGGTCACCTCTGACCCCCTGTAGTCCTCACATGAGCACTGCGTTGTAACTCTGAACCACGTACCAGCGTCACATAGACAAGCAGTTAAGACACAGCGGTTTAACGACCCAACCAGCGGTCGATAAAAGAAAATACAGTCAGCATTACTCAAGGAGCTGCGACCAGTTAGACGTCACCGAAAACTTACGTACCCTAGATAATCAGCCCCGTTTTAACACGGATATACAAGTACAACTATATGTACTGTCAAGGGCAATGAGGAAGATAATACACGGAACTTAGGCTAGCTGAAAGTGTAAGGGTTTCCCGCAACCTAATGTCCTACATTTAAATCAGCTTAATTTACTTAGCCAGCCATTTCTTAGGATTACCAGCGGCTATGCTCAAGCCTTTCGTAGTGCATGTAGCTAACTAGCCACCTAATACTACTAGCTAGATAGCTACTCCCTTGACCGCGGGGGGGGGGGGGGGGGGGGGGGGTTGAACAACTCCATCATCCTACACCTTTCAGCCAGCGCCCAGTTTAGCACAATGGGCTTTTTTTTGTCCTTGGGGATGGGAGGGGGGGCGTGGCC
>JAODKE010000125.1:7910788-7927419 GCA_026779605.1 Mormyrus hasselquistii
AACTATATATATATGTGTACAGAGTGGAAATATATAAATATAAATATTTGTACAACACTGTGAAATTGCACTCAAATGAAATATTGCACATAAGAAAATAGTATGGTGTACTGGCTATGTGTGTTTTGTTAGTCTATGTGTGTATGGCCAGCTACAAGGACTTTGTTATAGAGTCTGACAGTGGATGGAAGGAAAGACCCGATCTGATTTTTATCTTTATTTTATTGAAATGCTGTCCACGGAATCTCACTTAGATCATATTCATTCACATATATACAAGGCACAAGAGTAATCAAAGATGTTTATGCACTCCAAAAAAATATTACATTTTCAAAATATGACATTTAAAAAAAAAAAAAAAAACACTAAAAGTTTTCTAAATTAATGAAAGGAATTCAAACATAAGACCAAATTGTAGTTAAAAACAAAACTGGCACATGTGACAATGTGCAAAATGCATGCAGGACCTGAATCAAATATTTTCATTGTCCATTGGGGTAAACATGTAATAGTCATACCCAAAAGTATGCGAATCAGGATGCATCCATGCTGTCAATCACCCACATGTTTAATATTATTGGTTAAAACTTGGTTCGATTGATTACTGCAATCCCATTCTCAGCTGTATCAGCATGTGAAAGGCAACAGACATGGCAACAGAGAGAAAACTAACATTACACAGAGAGAGCCTATAGTGCACATTCTCACTCATCCAAAACAGGATGTGGGTCAGGCGGAAAAATCAGATGCCGATAAATCTCTGTGCTTCGATAACCAGAATCAGAGTGGAAATAAAAAGTGGACTGAGTAAACTCTTACACGTCAAACTTGATTTTAAGATCACTAACATTTTACTGGAATGATGGACATTGTAAAGGCAGAAAGTAAGTGTTTGAGAATATGATTATGCCCAGATGTCATGTTTAAAAAGGGCTCAGAAACATAACGGCAGCTCTTTCTACGTCCTAATCTGAGAGGACGGACGGTGAAATAGTAATGCGTTCATGGTCCATACAGTTAATCTCTCACCGGGTCATGATGAGACCGGATGGGCAGATATGGATGCCAGTCTACCAAAGGGCACCAGGCAAGGGGCACCCAGAAATGACTGCCAGTCCATCACAGGACACCTGGCAAGGGGAAACAAATTATAGTTTTGCGAGAAGCATCAAGTGATATGAAGATGATTAGTTTTTGTTTTGCTTGATTAGTGTTTTCAAAATATATCCGAAGTAAAAATAGCCAAGCCCTTTGTCACCAAATGGGGTGATTAAGGAGGGTCATGTTCATACACAGCAAACTCTCCCTTCAGCAGCTCTCCAAACCCCAAGGTCATCAAAGCTGTTCGGGTTCCAGTCCTACCGTCCAACAGCAGCTGTCATATATGTAGCTGTAAGACGACACTTATAAGCCTCCAAGATCATTTAATTAAATTTTAAAAAGTGCTCCGCATTAACTCATTTCTGGAAGGTGTTAAGTTTTCCCTCCACACGCACTTGTCTATTCCAACTAAAGGCAAAAGGTGACCCTGCTGTCCCCTGGTGGCTGTCTGTGGCAATGCTCCCACTATCACAGCCTGGCCTTGGGTGTCTGCTCCAGCAAGACCTTCATGTCCAGCAGCGCCCCCTCCAGGCCATGTGCCAGCTCTGTGGCATTGGTCTCTGCACAGCTATTGAACGCTGACACGGAGAAGTTGATGTGGTCCTCCATGGGGTTGTAGCAGACGCCGTAGCCGTCCGGCACCACTGGCCCAAAGCACATCACACAGTCTGTCTTGGCCGGGACCTGAAGAGGGAGCACACGGTGCGTTGCTAAGACAACAAGCCTGTTCTGTCTTCATTAAGAGATATTCCACTCACAAGCTGAGGGTCTATCTCTGTACTGTCCCTGTACTGTGAATACTTATTAGCCCACAAATCTTTGGTTCTCTGAAAAGGCAGTGAGGATGATACTCACATGCTCAGAGCAAATTAAATTGACCAAAATGCAATTAAATTTAGATTATTTTACTGGTGTTGCATTATTAAATCAGGAAAAAGTGGCTACAGGTATAACTTCCGACTTAAGTAAATCTAAACATCAGAAAATATTTTTTGGAATTTTGGTGAGACCTCCATTTCAGGCCAGTTAGAGGAACTGAATGCATTCCTCAGACTCAGTCAATGGTTGGAGATGAATGTACCATTTTTGGACACGCTATCCAGAGGATTACAGCCTACCTGACTGGTGGAGAGATTGTAGTGCATGGCTACAGCATAGGAGGTGTCCATGAAGACCTTTGGTATGGATATCAAGTCATCATGGGCTTGAAGCCTGAGGCCCAGGAGATGGCGATCTATGGCCTGACCGCGGATTGCCTGCAAGGGAGAAGGAACCAAAACATAGATCCCCGATTCTTAGCCAATGACGTGACAAAATCACTCATATAGCATTTAACTGGACATCCACCCATCCATGGCCCCTTATCCAGCACAGGTTCACAGCCAGTCTGGGGCATAAGGAAGAGGATACAGACCCTGACAGGAAACCAGTCCATTAGCAATTAGGTGCCAACTGAGTGACTGGGAGGAAACTATGGCTTCATATCACATTTAACGGCGATAATATGGCGCATGTGCAATAATCACCAGGGCACAAAGATTTTTCCTCAACGCTGACTATTCAGTACTATATGAATGTTTACTTACACCCATAATTTGGTAAAAAGACTGGTAGTACGCCTAAAATAATAATGAGGGGCATGCTGTGATGCCCAAAAGTTAGTGATCTGTATAAATCTGGCGAATTTCCTTTGTTTATTAAATTTGGTTAGCGGAGCACGCTACATGCTACTCTTCTGGTAAATCATGGAAGCGATAAGCATTGAAGTGAAGCTGAAAAAAGAAACAGCTCAGCAGCCACAACACCTTTTAAAAGAGGTGAAAAGACGTCAGTGGTGTGGCCGTACTTTTTTACAGATTAAAGTCCCGCTCATGTATTAAAGATAAGGTTACGCAGAGTTCCTACAGATTACTAACCTTTGGGCGCCACAATACACACCTCATATATAAACTGAGCAGGGGCCAGCAATCATAGCCAAACCCTGGAGTTTGACGCTATATTGCTACCCATTGAGCCACTATGTAACCCTATAACGGTACAGAAGAATATTAACACTGAGAAAACTCATATGATGTGCCATGCTAAAGGATACTAGAGAAAATACCACCACCGGGATGTAAATCCACAATGTTCCGGTGACTGATCCAGGCATTTAACCTCTATGCACCACACTGCTGTATTTCCTGGAACAGCACTGGACTCACCATGTCAGTGTAGGTTCTGTGGGCCTTCACGGCCTTCTCCATCAGGGCCACCTTCTCTGTGTTCTGTTAACATAGGTGGACATGAAATCGAGACCTGGGCAGTAATGTTAAGGGGACGAGAAACCAACAAGAGCCGCTGCTGAGGACTGACCAGCTTGGCGGAGTCATCCATGGCGCGTGCGAAGTCGAGCGAGTCGGTAGAGGCTGAACGGATGGTGTCTGTACGACCCAGTCTGAACATCCTCAGGGAGGCGCTCTCATACGTGGAACAGCAGCGCCGGTACATCCTGAGGTGTGACAAGAGATGGGGGGGGGGGGGGGGGGGCAAAGAAACCACAATCAGCCCCGAGAACAGAACCACCAACCCGTCACCATATTTACATCTCTGCTGATGCTAAGCTGATCACCTAAAAAATAATTAACTTTAACTTCAGTTAACTAACAAAAATGCTGCGTGTAAACCACTCTGGAACTGGGCTTCAGTTGTTGTTCAGAATTATTCAAGAAAAAAAGGCGCAAGGTTTAAGGCATTAGCCCTTAATACAATAAAAAGAACAAAGAGACCAAAAGCAATTAACCTATTAATTTAAAATGAGTGTAATGTGTAAAATGATACATGCAGAGACAATAGTCTAAAGGAGCTGTATCAGGGCTCAAAGCGCTCCAGGCACCTGGGCCGGCAGGACGCACCTGAAGTAAGCCAGCTGCAGCGCCACCTGTATGAAGGCGTCGGGACTCATCTTGTGAGATTTTGGGATGTTCTTCCCAAAGTGCGGGAACACAAGGACCTTCATATCCAGATCCTGCACCATTCTGAGGGACACGCAGTGTGAGAAGGAAGAGTTAACCCCTGGGAGTACAATCGCGCTCAAATCCCAGGCTGTTTTGAAAGTAGGAGGGACACCCTAAATCTAAGTAAACAACAGAATGTGAGGAAAAACTGTGGAAAAACACGCTCCTCAGATCCCACCTACAGGCCGACACTGGAATCACGGATGATTGGGTTACTGTGCAAAACGGAGGGACTTTCCAACCCCTGTTAACATCCTTTTATACAAACACCTTCAAATTACAGACACATGCAAAGCGCTAAGCAAACAGGATCTCTGGCGCCCCCACATGTTCATGTTCTGCTTGGCATTCTCAATGTCTGCTTTGATCTCTGGAGTGATGTTGAATCGCAGCTTGCGGGGCATGGGCAGGGGCACCATGGGCGACCGCACCATGTCCGTCTTCCTCCTGATCAACACAACATTCAAACACTGTGACACCATACTGTACTGTGTGTAAGTCTGTGTACATTTCACTCTATTGAGATGAAATAATCTAATGTTAATGTCACTGATACATATATTACAAGAACTACAGGCAAAATGAGTTACACTGTGCTCTTATTAGTTATTCAATCTGCTGATAAAACAAACAGCAAGCACTCTGACAACTTCCTGCTCACATGTATTCAACTACATGGTCCAACAGGGAAACGATGGGCGGGCCTTCGGCAGGGGCGTGCTCATAGATCAGACCACATGACCCATCCTCTCCAATGATGAACTGCAGACAGTAAACAAAGTCAGGTGACCACAAAAGTGAATCATATCAATGTGGAAGCAGTCAAAACGGCTACCTCAGACTGAGCAAACGCGACGGGGTCAGACCTCCTCACCTGAAGGGTCTTATCGAACCAGCGGTTCCCACTGTTCCGGCGGCTTCCCCCGCCATGCAGCATCTGCAGGGCTGCGCGACTGCGGTACATCTCGTCTGACACGCGTGGCATTGGTGCATCCAGGCACACCGTGAAGATGCTCTTCTGGATGGCGTGCACCGACTCCTTGTTTGTCTTGTCTGGATGATGAAGGTCATTTTAATAAGACAATGATGTAAATGATTAACAAAATATTTCAGAGAAACACACACACTAGCCAAGCCCCTCCCATTTCTTAATTTCAGGCCCCGCCCCCAGACTGTCTCACCCACCCTTGAGGAGGCTGCCGTAGGCCTTGGCCCAGGTGTTGCGATGTTGTGAGGTCAGGATGCCTACAGGCTCTTTGTTGGTCTGCAGGGATGAGTTCCAGATTTTCTCTAGCTGCATGTGCAGCTGGTCCGCTGTCAGTGGGGTGCCATCGCTGTTGTATACGTCCAGCACAAAGAACTGTGGGCCACGGGAGGAGAATTTTCACACTTTTAAACACCAGAATATTATTTCTGGGTGAATCAGGTCAGGTTCCATTGCTCCATCAGCCATCTATGTTACCCCTCATGGTGTTCAGCCTGGTAAACCATTTAAAGAAAATAAACATGTTTGTTTTAGGCACTGATGATGCGGAACATTAGTCATTGGATTATCAGAAATTTCACTAATGGCCACTAGGTGACATTAATTTCCAGTTAGTTTGTTAGCTAGTAATTTGCCAATTAATCTCCCACTAACTAAGCACACTTATATGTTCTATGTAAGGTTTATAACTGAGGCAGCGGCCTCCCACAAAAAAAATACCTGGTAGTTATGCACCACCGTGATGAATGTGGGCGCCCTCTTGCTACGGGCGTAGTTGACCACAGAGTCCTTCTTGAGTCCGGGGATACGGCAGGAAGAGAGGATCTGGTAGTACTGATTCATGCAGAGCAGGCTGCCGCCCAGGTACTCCACGGGTAGGGTCTCACTGGAGTGGGGCAGCAGTGAGTACAATTTCAAACACGGCAAGCCTGCCAAAGTGAGTTTCTGCACCAACTCTCATCACGGAACCAACCCGAGTAAACAAAGCATATCACTGCCCCACTGTAGATGACTCTACCTCAATGAAGCACTCGGAAACGACACTAAATACAGTCGCATTTCAGATCATGTGTGAAAGACCCTCATCTTCATAAAACCATGTGCTTGACTTCCTAGGCCCAAAATGCTAAGGCAGTTTTGTGGCTAGACCAGGCGATGTGAAATGCTGGTAACAAGGCATGTGAGACTGTGACCCCTCCCCCCGTGGAAATGAGATCTGAACAGCCTGTTCTACAGGGCAACACAACTGACACTCCAGTCGAAAGTTAGAAAGACACTCAAGACAGATTTGGTTTAACTAAAAGAAGGACAAAGGCTCACCGTTTCTATGCATGCGGGCACAAGAAGGTGACTGTAATCAAGCAATTCTCCAGATGTAGCGCGCACTCTCAGCGACACAAAAGCTGACGCCATGGAGACAGAACAGACATTATACTCACTTGTCAATCATGGTCTTAAAATCCAAAACCCCTGCGATCAACTTAGCAGCAAATCTGAAAAGAAAGATTCAACAAAACCAAATTGCACTTAGTTCATCTTTACAGTCATGTAATCACAAAAAAAAGAATCAATCCATCCTCATAATGCTCAGAGTAATAAAACAATAATTCAGTGATATCAAGGTGACAGTAAATATCACTATCACCTTACAATAAATGTTGAATTTACAGAAATCTCCATCTAATCTTATAGGGACTGAATTTGAAATTAAAAGCAAAAAAGCTTTTGGTTTCAGGAATTAAATACACATTAAAATTCCCCTGTAAAATTAGCACAGTGGAGGGGCAGAAATTACACTCATCTATTTCTACTTCTATGCACTATGGTTACAGTTTCACTGTCATTCATTAAGATGTAGAGAACAGCTATAACTGATGCTTAGATGGCAATATGACAGATACTCATTCAAAGCCGCCACCAGGGGGCGATCACCTCATCTGCCCCTGCCCATCATTAAAGTCCATGCGGGGAAGGACCACCCCAGGGCTTGAGTGGACCACCACAGGCATCCGATAGTCCAGGTAGGCAGTGTGCAGCCACCAATCAGCAAGCTGCAGAAAAAGATGGATAAAAGGGGGCATTTTTTGGTCTGTTCTGGGGCAGGTATATTGGCCTTGGCTACAGGCCCAGACATTTCTATATATCAACCAGCATATCTGCACAGAGAGGGAAGATCCATTTTCTTTCAAGGGAAAGTACACTTTGTAAACAGGATTGCCTCGCAAAGTGTACGAGTCAGACCTAGTCAAAAATAGATTAGTGCATTTTAATCAGAGTACAGGCAATAGGACATGTTGCAAATATTTCATGGTGCTACGTGAAAAAGTACAGTCAAAGCAAGTACTGCCAAAAAATACATTTCTTTAGCCCAGAGCATTCCCTGCCTTACATAATTCTCCTATTTATATAATTCATATATTTAATGTTATCAAAAATATAGGGACAGTGTGCCCTTAAGCACCAATAGCTCAAGGGAATGTCTGACCCCGCTTTCTCAAAAATGTATGTCGCTTTGGATAAAAGCGTTTGCTAAATAAAATGTAAAACATCATTAATGGAAATTTCTAGCAAGATCCAGAAACAACTGTCATATTTAAATACATCAAACACAAACCAGGTAATTATGTAATCAGTAAAACAGGTTGGACCTAAAACCAATGTTTACATAACACAGTTCACAGAATGTGTTCTACAGGAATTGCTGCTAGATATTAGACAAATTCTACAGACTTCCCAAAATGAAAGCACTGGTTGAAATGGATTAAAGAGCAAATTCACTGTTTGCAAGCCCTTGGAAAAGTACACACAGGCTGTGCCCTGCACTGGCAGCAGGTGTCATAGCGTTTAAAGACCTAGAGTTTTGGCAAATAAATCAAAGGGCTCTACCAAAACAGCTTCAGGGAAAAAGCTCTAGGACTTATACAAGAAAATGTTATGCAGCAACATCATATACTTAAGCAAGGCTAAGAGCATGAGTGTGCATGCTAGCCCGCGGCTCAGAAGCGCCTACCGTACACATACCCAGTTCTCCATCTTTCGGGCCCTCTGCTCCAGCCCCTTCTGGAGTCTCTCCCCCACACCACCCGGGCTCACAAACTGCTCCACGAGTTTGCGGGTGTGCAGCAGCTCCTGCTCGCTGACGATGGGCTCCAGCATGGTCAAGTAGCGCTCAAACGTCTGCTTGAGGGGTGGCACCGGGAGTTTCGGCAAACCCTGCTGGTGGGCCAAGTACCTGCCGGAGATCTTAGTTGGCCAGATGGGCCGCACCAAGTAACACGGCTTTTTGCTCTGCTTGACCTGCAAAACACCATAATATTCGAGCACACTCATCAAGGAAATCCCAAAGCCATTTTACAGTGCAAAATAACTTGAATATAGTCATAAGATGAAACTCAGATGTTTGTAATACAAACATTTTCAACCATTTCCACAGAAATTAGTACCAGTATGCAATAAGCAGATGACCTAACTAACAGGTCAGGATTAACTCTAACAAGCCAGTGTAACTACAACCTGAACAGCCACAATTTCAAGGATAGGACTCAGGAATATCATAGTACAGGTAGGTGTATACTAACTCCAGCCAGGATATCTCAGATGATCTGAAGCTCTTTTGAGAGGAGGGATTCATGTCCAATTGCAACTTTCAAGCAATCACACAATTATGATACAGCATTCCCTAATAATTTAACCAGATCGGGAAAAATAAACTTGATTAAAGGTGTCACTGGGAGCTGCTGCCCCCACCTGGACTTGGCTTGTAGTGCAGTGTAGTCTGGGACGGACACAACGTCTGTCGATTATAGGCAGCTCCACGTTCAACCGTTCTTATTAAAACTATTATTTGTATAGTAAGCTCCACTTACCCATGAGTCTAGGCTACGTTTGACTGTCTATGAAATTCTTGTCTAATATGGCCGTTAAATTGTATAGTATAAAGTATTATCCTGCTGTGCAGTTTAAATTGGATTCTAAAATGTTCCTTATCGTTATGAAAGACATATCAACAGAAATCGGATGTAGTTAGCATTAAATATTACCCTTGTAAAAAGATAACTTTACAATAAAGGCAAGATGTTGGATAACACGACGGCGATCTTATACTGGCTGTCAGACCTTAGCGCACTAGCTGGAAGGCAGCTGTCCGACTAAAGCCCGTTTCTAAGCTATTAACTACACGGTGTATTTATTATTAACGGTTTTACCAGCAGAAAGTGCGAATGCCGCAGCAGCCCGTCGAACGCCATTGCTGTTATTAGGGGAAGTTAACATTCTACACAGTTAGCCGACGTGCTAGCAGGTGTACCTACCATCGTCCTGGTCAGCAAACTCAGCATAATGCAAGCAGGAACGCCCTCCGGTGCGGACTGGGTTTCGAGGGACCACCGGCCAGAGTCCAAAGGGTTTCAGGGGGAGACGCCCCCTTCCTTTAGGAGAGCACCGCTGCCATGGCCCTTAGCCTGTTAGCCGTTACCCTGTTAGCCGCTCGGCCGGCGCGCGTGCCCCTCTACTGCACTGGAGGGAGGGCGGCGTCCCGCGAGACACGCACTTTAAACTCCGTAACCAGTTTCGAACTGTGCTCCTGGCCTAGCCACTAAGTCCAGTTTTATTACCACTATAGGAAATGGTTTAAAAAGTCACTCCCAACAATACTTATTAAACGAGAGAACTGGTTGGACTTGTTCAAAGCTCATACGCGTCATTCATATCTGCTTTATTTTGTTCAGAAACAAAATATAGACACGTGCTTACAATTATGGATGTTCAGCGTTTCCAGCTCTCACGCATCTGATGACACGCCTTCAGACTCGGGCTCACACAATAAATCGTACGGCAAATTAATATTATTGCATTATAAACCAAACCTACTATTGGGTACATCAAAAGTGTTGAGGTAGTTTGCAAACCCTACAGAGTATTTATAAGGTAAATCAAACCGCTTGGTACTAAATGCGTCTGCATGTCTTGTCTCGAATTGAAAATCTTGCGCTAGCCAACCGACTGAATAATGGATGCATAGTTTTTAAAATATAGTTGAATGATTAACTTGCGATTTAGTTATATGCTTGCTACAATATATAGAACAGCTGTATACTAGTGTGGAGATCCAAACAGCACGGGACTGGTTTGATGTTATCAGTCTTAGGAAGACTTTAAGGTGTTGGTTGATGCTGTAGAGCAGGGTTCTTCAAATCCAGGCCTTGTTTTCAGTTCTCCAAGATAGTTGTTTAATAATTATTGATTCTGATTGGTCAGAGGCTTAATATCTGACTGATAGGTAAAGGAAAGCTGGAAAACCAGCAGTGCTCGGTCCTCGAGGACCATGATTTTAATAATCCTGCTGTAGAACGTAGCCCATATGTAGTTAAATAATCACAGAATATGAAACCCTAACCTGTCTCTTTCCTTCCACGACCCAGCTGATTTCCTTAAGAAACGCCTGAAGCCACATCTTGATCGATGACACCTCAACTATCCCATCCATACACCGTCCTCTCTTTATATTTTATCCCTCTTGTGTTTTTTTTTTTTTTTTTTTTGTGGTTAAAAACGTTTTGTTTTTTGTCAATTTATTGTAAGCTCTTTATTCCACTGCCAAACTGCATTTGCTACTGGTCATCCACTGGAAGTTCACATTGCTCCTAGGTCACGTTGGCTGCTTGACTGCTACATGCTTATGATCTGCGTGCTTTGGACAAAGGCACCTGTCAGACAAGTAAACAACCAAACGTAAATTTTGTAAATGTTAATTATAAATGACAATAAGCACCCTATAAATTCTGTGATGTACATTTTCTTGAGGCAGCAATGACATTTGCATCTGCAAACTTACATTACGAGAGGCAGATGCTGTGGCGTGATCCGTTTCAGAAATGCTGGATTTTTTTCTGCGTGTGTCTGTATGCATGTGTGAGCCTGAGTGCGCACACGCAGAGAGCCTCAGACCGTAATGCTTATGCCCAGCGATTTTTTTAAGGTATCTGGAGGAAAAACAACTCATTACTTGCTTTACGTCCTTAGGGTTTTCACGGGCTACGTGAATATTCCAATAGCATAGCCGTTAAAATCTTCACTTATTAACAAGTATAATTCTTGTCAGTATGAGCTTCCACCAAACGTAAAGACGCGAAATCAAGTTACTCGTGTCTACGCTAGAGGGAGCTTTTGACACACAGAAGACGACCTTTTCTAAAGACAGGTTTTATTTGCGTGTCATTTTCAGGGCAAGCCAGTTTAATTTCGGAAAGCTATATTATACTTATATATCGTAGTACTGTTACAAATTCATTTTCTTATATTTTAGTGTATTTATTAAGTCATACTCACTGCTGATACTGAAATGTGAGTACTATTGTATGTGTATGTTTATTTTTCGGTACGGTTATAACATTGTATGACTAATTTGGACTTTCTTGGTGGATTACAAGTCTGTCAACCATCGTATTTATGTTGTCTGACAGACCTGCTTGCCAGCTGACAAGCTGTTTTCCAATAAATTGCCTAAACCGACGGATGTGGGTGTAGCTGGTGTTAGATGGCATAGATTTGGGTATGGATGGTAGCGCAATGTTCCTACCAATATTGTGTGATGTGATCCATACCAATGTTGAAACTAAACCTATGCCTTGTGGGGCGTGCAGGGACCGGTGGTTTGCTAGGTCAGTGCCCCTTCATAAGATGGCACCTTATATGGTCAGTAGTGACCCTTTGAAACTGACAGTGGATAGGAATATTGTGTGCTGTCCACTTGGTTATTTCATTGGTTCTCACAGGGTTAAAGTAGCAAATGACCAAAGTGTCCGTATAATCCAGCACATTAAGGGTCTCCCCTAACTTTTCAGGCAAAACGGGGAGAATGGCGACACCAAGTGGCAGAGGATTCTCCGAGGACACCTGAAGGCCACCAGGTAAAGTTATAGACCCAGACATTCTCCCACTCCTATCCCACACAGATCACACTCGTTGGAGCTCAAGCACTCTTTAGTAGAGACGGTGACGGGAAAGACCTCCAGGACTACAGGTGTCTGCAATGCATCTTTATAACAAGGTGAGGAGGCTTTGAGAACATGGGGAGGAAAGGCATCGGCCACTTCTGGGAAGCTTCTCCATCTGTCAGCAGCTACTGTCGGTTAGCTGTATAAAGCACATTCCTCAGAAGCAGGTCCTGGTTTTACATCCCAGTGGTGCCTCTCATGACACATGATAATGCTTTTAAAGGACAGCCGGCTTTAAATGACAGCCGGCTCAAAAGTTTCTAGTACGACCTAAATTGTTCCAATTAAAAATTCAGTTTGGTGAATGACTAAAAGGCAGGTTGGTCTCAGCTAAGCAAGTAAACGTAGCTAAAAACTCACACCCTGCATAGTTAAAACAGTAAGTCAAAGAACAAAATCTCTGGGGTGAAATTCATATCCGATTAAAGCATCTTCATAGGCCGCTACTATGCTACAAATCAGTATGATAGCAGCCAGTTCCGTCTGGTTCATCTCAAGGCATCATTTAAATCAAAAGGAGCATTGCTAATTCTTCACTGAGCATAACTCAAGGCTCTGTGACCCCAAGCTCATAACACCCGTCTGATCCAGAGGTTGAAGGTTTGCGTTTTAAGGGACCACCAGAGGTACAGTAGGGGGGCACCAGAGGCAGGGGGACACCAGAGGCAGAGAATGACCAAAGGTAGGGGGCCACCAGAGGTAGTGAATGACCAAAGGTAGGGGGCCACCAGAGGTAGGGGGCCACCAGAGGTAGGGGGCCACCAGAGGTAGTGAATGACCAAAGGTAGGGGGCCATCAGAGGTAGGGGGCCACCTGAGCTTCCTCTGCTTTATTTTTTTTTCTCCCTTCCTCCATTTCTAGGAAGAACAAGAGCTTCTTTTTTCTCACTTCTTTCTTTCTTTCTTTCTTTCTTTCTAGGAAGAACAAAAGCTTCCTCTATTTTTTGACTGATACCTCTCGTTTCTTTCTTTCTTTCTTTCTTTCTTTCTTTCTTTCTTTCTTTCTTTCTTTCTTTCTTTCTTTTCCCCTCCCTCCTTCCCTCCCCCCATACCTAGTGAGTGTACAGCCATGATTCTCCATCTCCCTGTGTCTTGGGGAGGTTGTGTGCAGAATCCTTCGCTCACATGAGTCATTTCCTTCCACCACATGCTGCTCTGCATCACAGCCTCCCTGAGGGACCCTCCCCCCCCCGGCCCAACCTCCTGCTAGCCGGCTCGGCAGACCTCTCCCCTCACGCGAGGCCCTGGAAAGTCCGGCTGCAGGGGCCTGGCCGTCCCACAGGGTGCACTGCTGATTCCGGTCTGGTCAGGGGGCTTCCCACAGCACAGGGGGCTTGTGGGGGGAGAACAGGATTGGGAAGCAACTATTTACAGAGAAAACAAATTCCACTTTATTTGGACAGATTGAATTAGAATCACTAAAGAAATCAACATACATATCTTAATAAGGTAATATAAAAAAATCAATAATTGGATATAATTTACTAATTTGATTATTTTGATTAGAGGGCTGCATTTATCAAGATGATTGAACTTGCACTACATAGATGCTAAACTTGGGACTGAAGGTTTTTCTCCAAAGGACAAATTCATCTCTTACAGGGGCACAGAGTTGGCTGTGATTCAGCCTTAACCCCCTCACTGTCCTTTACCAGAACTGATATCACTGATCATGCCAAGACTGTCACCTAAAAGCACAGAGGGTGATTTGGCATTAACCAAAACCGGGAGTAGGTGTGGCCATCTTACAGCTCTGCAGATCGGTGTGAACAACTGTTTAGGGTCCTGTTACGAAAGGACAGAGCAAAAGGAAGATTCACACTCTCCACGGGAGGTTTGGCCCCAGAAATTTCAACAAACAGATTAGTGTAGGTCTGCCTTTCATGTGCTGCCCCAGCAGAACGTAGACAGAGAAAAAACTTCTGTTTTTGGCTGAAAATGGATGCCTCTCTGCAGATAAGGACCATGGAATGTTCTACTCAGTCAGGGAAGGTCCAAACCGTACCCGCCTTATCCAAGGGGTTGGGGTTGGGGTATGGGGCTTCGTGTGAATGGATTTCCCTGAAGAGGACAATGAAATCCAGCAGCTGTTACCTGCAGGAATGACATTCTGTCAAACATTAGGTCATACTGTCACAGTCCACAGTTAATGTGTGATCAGATGAATGTGGCACCACTATACACGATATATTACATGGTTTAATCATTTCACCATCTTCATACATTTCATATATTTTTGCTTCCCCATATCTTGTAGCTAATTCTGTACTTGTGCTGATTTAATGTAAACATGTATCACATTCTTCTTTTATTTGCATTATGATTTGCTAAATGAATAAATGCAAATAAAATTTACACGTTTAGCCTCAGCGGCATCACAATTACCACTATACTTCATTACTGAACACAGATCTTACAAGAACCTAAACTGCATTCAATGTATTCCACTTGTTTGGCACATAAACTCTTATTATTATGGCTTTTTACATTGATCATGGCACATTGACATTAGATTTTAAACTTGGCATTTGAGCAAATGTTGAGGGGTTTGGGCAGGGAGGGGTTAAGGGAAATGGAGGGAGGACATGTTGGACCCCACCCCGACTCCCAGGCTGCTGGTGGGGCCTGCAGGCACTTCCCAGGATATTAGGGGAAACTGAAGAGCCCCCCCCCTCCTCCCTCCTCGGCTCCTCCCACTCTCCCACAACACTGCCCCCCACCCCCCACATCCTGCAAGCCCCCGCACAGCCACACATTCCGAGCCCCTACCCAGGGCTGGCGCTCTGCCTGCAGTCACCGCACACTCTCAGACCTGTTTCAGGTGCTGCTCAATTTACATTGTGTTTATTTCTCAGACACTTTTATCCATAGGGATGTGCATCTTTGGGGAAGCAGTTTGAGTCCTTGGAGCAATTGAGAGTAAAGGCCCTCCCTAACTCAACGGGCGAACGGTATAGTCACTCTGCCGAGTGTAGGATTTGAACCAGCAACCCTTCGGGCACCGGCACAGCACCCTACACCTGCTGAGTTGCAAGACACCTAAATAAAATAAAGAGATAAAGCAGGTGGCAAAGTGGCTCAAGACATGGGTTGTTGGTCCGATGTGGGTCCCTGCTTTGGTACCGCTGGGATGGCACTTAACCCTAAACTGCTTCAAAATAAATCAAGTGATGATATTCTGTAAATTGAAATGAGAGTGTCTAGTACAAATATTAACAGGAAATGTACTGTTTGTTTCTTATTGCACCATGTCCCCACATGGTCACCCTATAACAGCTGTGTTGTGTGCGACTGTAACATGGCTGCATTAGTTTTTTTTTTTTTGGGGGGGGGGGGGGGGGGTGAGAGATGGGACTGTTTTTACTGCACCTTTGGCCATTTTGGTGGGGTTTATTGTTTTTCTTTTTGTTTTTTTTTAAGGGTTGTCCATTATTGTTCATTTTGGTGGAAGATATTATGCTTTATATAACAATATAAGAACACTATTTTTCCTGCTAAAATTTGAATGTGTCCAATAATACAACTGGATGCATTTGCTCTTAAAAGGAAAATCCATCAATCTTTTTGTTTTTTAGTGACCATGATTGTAAGATCACAGAGCAGGCCTACAGCTCTGGAAAAAATTAAGAGACCGCTCTATATATATTTTTTTTTTTTTTAAATCTGGATCTGGTTTAATCTGGTTTCTGCTGGCAGAAGGCTACATTGTGAGGCAAGTTGCTTCCAGGCTTAATATTTCTAAGACAGCAGTACACTGGTGAAGCAGCAGACACTGGGAACAACAAAAAACCAGCCAGGCAGAGGACCGTCTGCTTATCCAACAGTGCCTCATGAATCGGAGGATGACATCAGATGACGTGCAAAAAGAATGGGAAACATTAAGTGGTGTGAAGTGCACTATTAGGACAATTAGCACTGTTATGCTCCTAGAAGCAGCACTGAAGACCCATAAAGCAAGGAAGAAGCCCTTTGTCAATGAGAAGCAGGGAAGAACCAGGCTACAGTTTGCAAAAAAATTTTTACACAAGTGAACACATATAAATTGAGAAATGAGTGAAACTGAAATATTACGGCGTGGTCTCTTAATTTTTTCCAGAACTGTATGCTCCTGTGATCGGAAGGTCGCCGGTTCGAGCCCCAGCCTCAGCACGATAGTCTATTTATAATTTCTTATTAGTTAAGGTGAACTTTCTTGCTTCGTACCCTGGTGGATCGTGGCTGGCTTCCTGGTGAGCTTTCCACCATTATCTAGTCCCTGCTCTTTCTCTTTTTAGCCGTGTTTCCCACTTCAGTCCTCAGGGATCCACAGATGGTCCATGTTTTTGCTCCCTGCCACACAGTCCACATTTTTGCTCCTAGGTAGCTGGGAGGGAGCTAAAACATGGACTGTCTGTGGGTCCCCAAGGACCGGATTGGAAAACACTGCTTTATAGCATAAGAAAGTTAAGGTAACATTAGGATTACGCCACCCCCCCCCCCCCCCCCCCCCCCCCATCTACACAAAAGTATTTATGTTTTTTTCCTTTATAGATAAGATTGGAAGAGGATAAAAAAT
>JAODKE010000125.1:7972442-7983356 GCA_026779605.1 Mormyrus hasselquistii
GGAGGAATCAGGGCTCGAACCTGCAACCCTCCGGTTGCCGAACGATAGCACTACCTCCTGCGCCACCATCTTCCCCATGGGGAACTGGGAAACACACTCAGAGAAATTGGAAATGGGAAAATGAAACCTAATGTGACCACGGTGGTTTTTTAGTCACAGCTGCAATAATAAGAGTACCAAACAAATAGAAGACCATGAACGTAAACGCCACGCTGAAAACCTCAGCCTATCCAAACAAATGTAGAGCTTCCATAGTGTATTGCATGAAACGTTTATTGCCATTAAACTTTGCACGTTAAATTTCAACTCAGTTTTCCTTTTGAATACTGAAGTGTAATTGCGGTATCTAGTTATCCTTTCTGCTCCAGTTCACTGCTCAACAGCAATGGAAATACTTCATAAATTATATCCCTATAGATTCTCAAGAGCGCTCCGGTCTCCTCTAGAGCTACAACCCAATGTCCTTGAACCATGACAGTATTTCTCCAAGGCACATTCTCCTGACTACTTAGCTTGTCGGCATGATGTATTTCCCTAAAAATGGGAGAATTCTGGGTTTTACCTCCCAAACCCTCAATCAGCGGAGTTACCATCCACTAACTGGACGGACATGAACTGCAACAATCTGGCTGTCAGCTCCCCCCACCCACTGATTTCTTCAGATCTTTTTTTTTCCCCATCACTACAATCCGTTACAACACGAGGGCCGTTAAGCTGCACGGTCTATTTACTTATCAGCCTCAGTAGGGGGTAAAACTGGATGTGACTCAGCCGGTAGCTATTATGCCGCACGCTGCTGCTGCACTTGGAGTCAGACGGGCACCAGCCTATCTTCACTAACATGTTGACTTCCCAGGAGTCTTTTGATACTCTGGTGTGGTCCAGCATATTAGCAGCATGGACCACTCCCTCTAGCTTGCAGAAACCGTCGCGATTATGGTTCCTGCGATACTGCAGGGAGTTTATAAACACTAGAACAATGTCAGTATTTCACAAGGGAGGAAACTGTTCAATACGTAATGTGCAGTGGTCTTTTTTAAAGAGGGTCAGTTGAGACTTTTGTGGGTCCTTTCGTGAAAATGTATGCAGCATGTTGGGCTGCATCCGAAGGAGTAAACATATATTTCAAAACAACAGGAATGAGGAATTGAAACTTAAAAGCTTTCAGTAACAATACAGGAGGGCGATAGGAAACACTGCCCTTGGCAGTGAAACACAGCAAATCGGGTCATTCTTATGAGTTCTACTCAATAAAACATTATTATTATCTCAAAACTAAAACTACTCTTGGGTCAGATTGTAATGTAAATAATTGAAAATGATCTGTTTGCAGCCTGAAGATGGACTTTTGGAAGTAAAATTTGAGCTCACATGCAGCATCCGGAGTAAAATAAGATTCACCTGTACGTCAACATACCAAATCTTACTCCAATATTATGCTTATGGACGGTCATTGGATTTATGGTGTAACATAATATTTTTCACTGATGTTTTTCACCAGGGGTGCAGATGACTTAGGGATCCTGATTGGTCCTCCTCAATTTTGAGGGAAGAAAACCTAAACTTTGATAAGTTTGCATCTCTAAGAAAGACTGTATATCTAAATGTTTGAATGCATCACACTGTCAAATGCCGACAGTCACAATGTGCTCACGGCGTGAGACACGCTATGGGAAAAACCCTAATCCCAATCACAACACCCTTAACCTCTACCCATCCCCAACCTTATCCATTAGTAACCAACCCACATGCAAGACTTTTGGCATTTTTATTTTTCTGATTACATTCACAGATTTTTATAAAACTGTGGTTATCCAAATGGGGACCTCAAAAGATGTCCCCAAAAGTAGGGAAATTTCAGGTTTTACTACACTTTGGGGACAATTTGGTGCTCAAATGTGATCTATGCAAACTCACACACACGCACACACACACCTCCACAGAGCAGCAGAATACAAATTTTGTCAATTTATTTATATTTAACAACATTTCAATAGCACAGATTATCTGGCTGCGAATTAATTAGTCTGTTCCACAAGAAATGTTCTGAAATATTAAATCTAGTGTAAAATAACAGCAATGTCACCGATTGCAACTGAGGTACATGTATTTCTTCAGTTTTTTTTTTTACTCCTTTCCGCTCCCTGATTAAATGGCACCCTATTGGCCAGACCAGCCCCGGATTCAACAGTAAACATCAAAACTGAAGAACAGATGCAAACAGAAGATTCATGGGACCTACAAGGATCCCAGAGGCTGAGAGGCTGTTTATATTATGGCCAGGATTTCAATCAATGCCTTAATTATGTCTAATTGCTTAAGAGTTTAAGTGGAATACGATACAACATTTTAATCGTTTTCTTCAAGTAGTTGTGGTCTTTACATCTCAGTGGGATTGCTCGCTTAAGTGGGTAAACACTGCATTTACATACAGCCATATGCCTACAATCATGAAAGTCTTCAAATTAAGAGCACCACAAGAAGCACACTGGCTGGATTTTAAACATGGGATTTAATGTGAATCGCAGTTGAGGAAGCCTGAAGCTTGGACTCTTTATTAAACCAAGCATGCCTTTGACTGTCTCAGACTGTGTTGCGCGAAAACAGATGACGGCAAACAGCTGTTAAAGGCTCACCTCGGACTTTTGGCTGAATATTGCTGACATCTGGTGGGGTTGTCGCGTCATTGCAGCATTGGAAAAAATTCTTGGACATGACAAGCAATACAATCTGTTTGTGTGCAATTTACTTTTCAAGGACTGTATTGGGATACATTATTGGAATTCACTCAAACAAATAACTGCTTTTTTCAATAAATTTCATTTATTATTTTTAATAACGTTTTACCTTTTTCTATTTATTATTTTCAATAAAGTTTCACCTTTTTGTTCCTCAAGCCCATAGTCAATGCTAAATGTCAAGTGGTTATATGCATGAATGATGCTAGCAGACAGAGAGATGGGAGACAGGATTGAGTGACACCACAGCCTTTCACACGGAAAACAATCAGCGTTTGTTGTTTCTTTGCAGAGCACATGATGAGGAGACGCAAACAGCTGAGGAACGTGAATGAATTCTCAGCTTGATTGTGTACAGATGTAAATTAATTATTGAAAGCAATGTTACCCGAAGCATCCTAATAAGACAGGGCAGGGTTTTAAATCTTCCAACATGTTTAGTGGAGGTTCTAACGTTACACACACCTTCCATCAAATTCATCTCACTGGGTAACTAATATATTAGGGAGGCTTCATGTGTGAATTGATGACTTGGGTGTGGTGAAGTATGTGGGTAAACATCTCATTTTCTTTGGTGGAATATCTGCTGTTTTAAAGTATCGAACTGGATGCTCGGATAAGTTTATTTATCTTCTTGCAAAAGTTAAATTCATGGGGCGTAATTTTCTGAAAATAAGACTGTGTAGTATTGAGACCTAAAATAGTCTGTAAGTCGACACCCTTAATTAAGGCAAAAAGTACATTGGTAATAAATTAAAGCAATGAAATTGTGTGACTGCTAACCCATAACACCCTGGTTTGCCTTGTTGCTGAGCGTATATCTCTTAATTAGTTTAAATTAACACTTGGATCATCATATGAACTTAGTCCAATAGTTTAGCAACTGACAGCATAAAATCTGCACACCCCCTATAGACTGGGGTTTCCCTATCCATCAGGGTTTATCCAGTTGGCCCCCCAAGGATGTCCAATGCTCAGTGCTCCTCATGACTCTGCTACAGCTACGCTATTCTCCCTTTCATACAAATGATTAATAGACCAAATGGCAAATACACAACACTTCTGTTATAAGGCTTAAGATCTCATATATCAATATTGTGACACCTTCAAGAGGTTAATGTGGTGATTGCTAGCCCATGTCCCATGGAACCAACTCAACCCACAGAAGTGCCCCTCCAGTGGCAAAAGAGGTCCTGAGTCTCTTTGTAAGCAATGAGGAAGACCCAGGAAAATTGGCTGAACCTGCAAAGGATCACGGAGCATCGCAGATTCCTCTGTCTCACTTTGTGCTTCTGGAAATTTGTATGGGACTTTGCAAACACTCCCAAGCCGCTCCACT
The DNA here is from genome assembly GCA_026779605.1 of Mormyrus hasselquistii. NCBI lineage: Eukaryota > Metazoa > Chordata > Actinopteri > Osteoglossiformes > Mormyridae > Mormyrus > Mormyrus hasselquistii. Next base: position 7,976,520 of record JAODKE010000125.1, read on the forward strand.
GGCTCACCAGAAAGAAGCGGCACTTCTCAAGGTCCATTGACAAAGCCGCTGCCTTGAACCGCCTGATGTCTGCACTGACGGAGACCCCAGTGCGGGTGTAACCCTGACCCAACACTGCAAATGGCACAAACGTCTTCGACACAAACGGCAGTAATTTGGGGCTTGGGCAGTGTTGTCACAAGTGGGTCCTCGGGGCAAAAAGGTGGTAACCAACTTCAGCCGGACAATCAGCCACCCTGAATAGAATAACTGCATGACCCAGTGGCTGCAAGTGGAGCGGGTGAGTGATGCGGTGCTGGTCCAAATCGAGGGCCGGAGTGGAGGAAGGACTCTGCACATGATCAGGAGACCAAAGCTCTCTACTTGCAATGAGGGATCCTCAAGGAGTGCGAAAGGCTGTTGTACCAGCACTGGCCGTCCACGGATAGAGAGCGGTCCCCCGAACCTTCATCTCACAGTCCTGCAGGGGGTGCACAGCACGATGGAGGCTGGGCATTTTGGAGCGGCAGAGCCGATTTTGTCAGCCCGGCTGCAGCCATGATACCAAGCAATGCATTCATGACTGTGATGTGTCCCAAGCTGCCGGTGGAGAGTACCGCTGCAGATCCACCAGGTGGGGCCACAATGGAGAGGGCTGACATGGATGTGCTGCTCCTCTGTTCCTGCAGCAACACAGGATATTGCTATTTATCTGTAGCGATGGAATATTCCACTATGTGGCCCAAGGCGTGTACACTTCATGACCAGAGTGCAGAGACCACAAGGACCACGTCGGTACGCCAGAGGAGTTACACAGAGGCGAGGGGTGAAACTTCACGGTGCACTGGTCTGCTACGGTCTGCAAGTGGCTGAGCTGAGCGTTGTGAAGACCTGCACCACCTCCCGTCGCCCCCAAAGCGATGGGCTGCTGGAGTGAGTTAAGGTTTTCACACTTGAATAGTTCCAGCAGATTGAAGTGGATTTGGCTTGTTTCTCATGCAAAACAAGCCATATGTGAAGCTCAAATGAACTCAGACTCTCAGAAAGTCAAGCTCACATAGCAAATGCTGAATGATGCGTGAAGAGGAAGAACAACCAGCTCACTTTCTTTTCCTCTAGGCTTTTGGATACCATAGAGTGCTGATGTTATTTCCTCTAGGCTTTTGGATACCATAGAGTGCTGATGTTATTTCCTCTAGGCTTTTGGATACCATAGAGTGCTGATGTTATTTCCTCTAGGCTTTTGGATATCATAGAGTGCTGATGTTATTTCCTCTAGGCTTTTGGATACCATAGAGTGCTGATGTTAAAACAATTGTCACGAAATGATTACGAATTCTTGAGCCTGGTTATGTGGCATGGTGGTGCAGTGGTTTGTCCTGTCACCCAGGGTTCCATGTGTGTGGGGTTGGCATGTTCTCCCCATGTCATTGTGGGGTTTCCTCCAGGTTCTCTGCCCCCCCCCCCACAGTCCAAAAACATGCTGAGGTTAACTGGAGCTACCACATGGCACATGTGAGTGAAGCGTGTGTCCTGCAATGGGTTGGTGCCCCATCCTGGATTATTCCCTGCCCTGTGCTTGTAGGCTCTGGACCCACTGTGACCCTGACTAGTGGTTTCAGAAAATGGATGGAAGATAGATTACACTAATTTATAGAGCTGGGAAATTTAATGCATGCAGTATTTTGTTACCACAATACAGAAATAGTACGAGCATATATTTTACTAGAGACCTATAACATTCCTCCCACACTGTAAACAATGTCAGCATTTAGGTTATAACGTTGCACAGAATCCCAGAATTGAGAGCTAAAGTCAAAACATTCAGTTAGCTTCTCACAGGGAAACTACTTACCGTAGTTTACTTTGTTATAAAAAATAACCTGACAGAGGTAGTTATAGGTTAAAAATATCGCAATTTGCAATATTTATTTTCTTGAAACTTAAAATATTAAGATCTTTCATGTTACAAAGTGGTAGTTTAATTTAGTTTGCTTTTGTTTTTAGAGCCATTTGGCATAAAACAATATTGAAGTAGGTTTGAGGTTTTAGATAGATCACGCCGTCAGATTAAGTAGGGTTTCCATCCTGTTGAGTACATGCAATTTTTAGATTCCTTATATATATACCATTAATCCCCCAGGTGTGTGATTATCATTCTCACAAACTTGATGTTTCGTTGAGAAAGAAATTACTCTCGTGACCATTTCAGTATCCAAAAGGACCAAATGTGAGTCTGAAATGGACCTAGAGCACAAAGAAGCTGAAGTGGACCTGAAAGTGAACTTAGTGCTTTTGGACGGTGTGAATCCAATGAGGATTGAGTTCTCTTTGCCCATTTTATGGTAGACTTAAAGAGATTTAGACTTTTAGAGAGGGCCACAGTATACATGAATACACCCTTAACTACAGATTCGCCGCGCAGCTTGCGGTCCTGGTCGGCCACCTCCAGCGTGCCTGGGACTGCCGCTCATCCATGGTCCTGTGGGCATAGAGAGCAGCAGTGCAGGAGAGCATTTGGTGCAAGCCAGCTGCGCTGATGTTTCGGTGGGAGCTGAGACCACCAGTGGAATTTGTGTTCAGGTGGCCCCAGAACCAGAGGTACCACAGAACCTGCGATGCCTCCTTGGCAATCTGAAGTGGGTGCACAAACTGGCCCAGCAGCACCAAGGCGTAGCGACTGCTCGACAGACGGGTGCCAACAATGCATGCAGCCGAGGGCAGGACTTTGACATTGTGGATCCGGTTTGGTTGCACTGTCCCGCTCACAGGAAGCGACGGCTGCCCAATCTAGACAGTCATTGATGGGGACCGGGGGGGGAGCAAGTTCCTCTGCTGGACGCAGCTGCCCAAGACGAAAAGCTGCTGTCTTGCAGAAGGACCGTCTGGCATTGAATCCTTCCCTGGCCTGACCTGACACTCCTGCCGCAGTCGAGAATGAGGATGCACCTGGAAACTAGCCTTGTGGACTGTGGCGTGCCGGCCATGGTCTCTGCAGCATCTGCGGGACTTTGTGTTGGACTTGAGGGTCGCCAAGGACGGCTGACCCCTCAGGTGGGGGGAAATGTAATTCTGCAGGGCTGGTTCCAAGAGAATGACTATTCAGATTACCAGCATGACTTGCATGTGTTATACTGTAGCAAAGTTTAACGTATGTTTTTGCTAGCACCCACCCTTAGTGTGCATGTCATGCTGTTCCCCAAAGCACTTTATCCATCATCTATTTCCAGTGTGTTAATACCTCTGCATCAAAATAACTCCAAGACGGCATAAACACAACCTAGTCTTACAAGCAGATATCCAGGACGGGTCAGTGTTGAGCCTAGTGCCTATAGGAGACCATGTTGGGCACTGGGAAAACACAACTATCAATCTATCCCATAACTGATCTCTAATTGCTCCCAAAATATTCATCAGGAGATGAAAAACGTGACGTAAGTCAGACTAAAAAGGAGTAAAGAAATGTGTGCGATTTTACGAGAATAAAAAAAAACCATCTAATCAACCATAATCTCGACATACATTTTATAATCTCGATTTCTTATCTACCAAAAACACAAGTTTATAAAATGTTTAATCCCTAGACTCCTTACTATAGCATAAAAGCTTACAATCCCTATCAACCAGCGAGAGTGCAGGGCTGAGACCGCGACTGAGCAGCGTGAGAGTCAAACAGGCGATAGGCGTGGCGCGGAGCTGGTCCGGTGCAGTTTGAAGGACTGGAGCGACTGGGGAGATTAACAGGGCACGTTATTGCATTTTGGGATGCATTTAGATTTATTGTATTTTCGCCTTCCATTGCTTTCATTGGTTATCGCCATCTGAATCATATTTGGATGAGACTCATGTATCACAACGTCTTAAGGCGTGGGGAATGTGCTAAGGTAAGATCTGATCGGATTATGGTAGTGGTCGTCACCTGGATGCGTGTCTACCACACCTTATGCTGATAGTGTAAGATACCCATGCATTTCTTTCCAGTTGGTGTTCACCGTGCTTATTCAAGATGAATGTCACAGAATGCTTATACTGGACATATCTGTAAACGCGCCTATATCGTATCCTCAAATTAAGCGTCATCAAAACGTGTCTTTCCCGTTGTATCTTATTGATCTGAAAGAAACTGTTGCTTGTTTTCATTTCTGAAATGAACCTTGTTTTGGTGAAGGTTAGTGAGCAATGGCCGTCCTTCGGCATCCTAGGTAAGGGTGTGGGAGACAGAGAGTAAAGTGGTGTTTATGTGCTTAAAACACACAGAAGGCTGATACTGCATTATACTGATATACTGATATACTGATACTACACTGTCCACGGTTAGGCTGCAAATTCACACCTCGTGCCAAACCGTGTAGCCGAACAACGTTTGTATAAATAAGACGTGATGTTTTTATATGCATGGTCGAATGATTATAGCTATTTACAATTTACAATGTCGATGCTATCTATATATCGCCGCTCACCGGAATTTAATTTGAATTGGTGGATTATAATCGAGCTGTTTTCCCGCAGCACGTAAACATTACGTCATTTTAATTATAAAAATAATTTTTATAAGAATTTATTCAAGGTTGTTGTTGTTGAGTGTCGTATTTATGTGTCGGTAGCAGGGCAGGCAGTTTTCGCGATGTAATCACTTCTGTAATACCAGAGGGGCAAGATTAACAACGCATATTCCCGTTTTATCTGATGGGTAAAAATGCCCCGCAGCCTCGTGCCCCAAAGCACAGGCTCTCCGAGGATGCTGCTGTCACACTCCTGCTGCGGTTGCTAGGCAGCGGAGGTCGGGAGTGCGGGGAAAGGATGCCGATATGATATGAGAGGAAGCACCGACATGCAAGCAAACTCCTCCTGTTTAATCAAGACACAGGAACGTTTTTTTGTATGTGACCCATATTTGGAGATGTTTGAAACAGCGGATGACTGCTGGTTTGTTGCTTAGTGCTTATATGAAATTTTTGTGGCCGTCCAACCTTATCCTATGCTAGGAAACATCGCTAAATGTAACCAGCCATCCAGTCAATCTGACACATATTTATGCACATACTGTAATGCCCCTGGGGTTCAAACCCACAGCCCTGGAGGTAAAAGCCCCAAACACTGGCCTCTGCTGCACTGTATCATAGTGTAAACCTGTGTTTTTACCTGTTTCCCCATTTGCGGTCCAGTTATCAGCCACTTCTCCACAGAGTTAAGATGAGCGTTTCACCTGTACCACACAGTCCTGGTGATGCCACACAGGCGGTCGACCTTCCGCCTCTGGACGGCTTTCTGACACGAGGCCAGGCATCACTGTCCACTATCCTGCAGAGTCCAGTGAGTTTTTCTGTTCCTCCAACCTTGTATTCAAAGACAACGTTATATCTAATCCCGATATTATAACATTCAAAATAGTCACTTTTTTAAACCTTCAGTTTTAGTTTTAAGGAACCTTCAGCTCTTATTTTGCTGGTCAAAATGGATGGTGACTCATCTACTGCAAACCAGATTTACCTACAGGTACTAATAAAGTAACTTGAACTAATAACTTACTGATATTCTATGTCCTACAGATGCTTTCAATCATATTCACACTGCTGTCATCTATTACATTATATGTGTGTTCATAGCATTCTTACTCTTCCTCTGTGTCAGTCCTTCAGGGAAGAGCTGGATATCCTGATCCAGGATCAGATGAAGAAGGACAGCAGCACCTCCAGCCTGTGGGCCCTGCAGCGCATTGCTGACTTCCTGTCTTCCTATGGTGCCTCTGCGGCTCTCCCCACTTCTCCATGTTGTAGGTGTCTCCTGTTGTCTCATTGATGCATGCAAACCCCGACTCACGCTGCATGTTAGCAGATGTTGTATTACCACACCAATGCCATGTAGAACCTTTGTTTTAGTGATGGACAAAATGAAGCTTCATTAACCATTTGCTGTATTTTTTGAACCCATTAGATGGTGCTCTCTTTTCAAAAATGGTCACAGAGCATGCTCCAAAGCAAACCAAGAGCACCACCTAGTGGAGTCAAGAAATACAGCAAATGGTTCATGAAGCATCATTTTTCCCATGACTATTTTACTTAGGGGCATAGACCACTGCTTCTAAGTGAAATTGTGTTCCAGGACCCATTGAAATATCCAAGTGACCTCTTTGTGGTGTCAGCATCACTTGATAATCTCATCATGTCGATGTTTCGCATTGACGCAACACAAAGGACTAGTCAATATCAAGTCAAATTCAGTTTTTACTTGTAAGCAGTGATAAACTATTTACTTGCTTAACATGATACCTAATATTTTTACTTGTTCCTTTGTGGGTCCTAATGGCATGCGGCTACCATCTGCACCGGCTGTTCCCTACTCACTGTAGCCTTGACGACAGTGATGCCGATCAATGACCTGCGAGGCAGGGATCCTGGCTCCATGGCAAAGGGAGAGGGGCTGCAGCGCTGTAAACTGGCCAGCGTTTACCGCCTGCTGGACTTTTACGGCTGGGCCCGCCTCAGCCGCACATACCTCACGGTGAGCCCCCCCGTCCCTACCAAGAGCTGGCTGTCAGCCTGACTGTGTCTCTGTTCCAGATGTGTCTTTGTATATCCGTGTGTCCAGCTGCAGCTGCAGTATTTCGCCTGTCTGCGTGGCCTTTAAGGTCTGTGTATTGCTGACTGCCTCTACATGTCTTCCTGTACGCGTGACAACTTTCGTCAAATTTCTCGACACATGAGGCGCCTCGCCTGTCATTTCTCGACACATGAGGCGCCTCGCCTGTCATTTCTCGACACATGAGGAGCCTCGCCTGTCATTTCTCGACACATGAGGCGCCTCGCCTGTCATTTCTCGACACATGAGGCGCCTCGCCTGTCATTTCTCGACACATGA
>JAODKE010000125.1:7995598-8028462 GCA_026779605.1 Mormyrus hasselquistii
TACTATTTATTAAGCGTGTGTGTTCGGGTAGTGTGGAGTGGCGGGTCGGGGTGGGCGTGGAGTATAAACAAATTTAGATGCCCTTTCTTATTTTGCTGTGTCGGAGGGTGGCTTTCCACTGAGAGTGGTGTGTGTCCACAACTCATCTGTGCATCCAATCAGGGAGCCTCAAACAAAACTGCTTTTGTTTATTTGTTTTCAGATATTGCTGGATTTAGAATCCCAAAGCACTGATGGGACAAACCCAAAGTCACCTAATCAGCCAGTGTGAAGCACAACATCAAAACCAGGATACTATTAAAAACAAAGAGTTCATCTTTTTTTTAGGTATGAGTCCAAAACTAAAGAAATTTCAACAGTTACTTTATTATTTGATTTCACTACAGTTTTCTAGCTGCCAATAAATATTCATATTACAGCCTTGTCTTTTATTTTCCCATTTTTTATAGCTATATTGTGCAAACTGCCAAGAAAAAGCCATGTCTATCTCACCCCGTGGTACTGGTGTGGCTTAACGCATTGTGCTGATCCACCATCTGTAGTCATGCCTGACCAAATCTGCTGGATGTGTTCTGGCCATTTGAGAAAATAGGTGTTCAGTACTCCTGCAAGGAGAGGACTGACTGTCCAACTGCTTCTTTTTAACATTTTGTTCCACCAGAACACATCTACCTATTTTAAGCTAACAATACAGGCTGTGAATTTAACCTCTCCAAGTGAATTTATTTGTGGAACCATGAACACCAAACTCCTGCTACAAAGACTGGGTAACCCCTCATCTGAAGAAATCTCTTACTTTAGACTAGAAATGGACAACTTATAATGAAAAAATGTTGAATAGTGGACCTGTTAGTTATGCTATGCTATGCTATGCTATGCTAACTACTCATTCCTTAATTCGTTTTTCTGGTTTGCATAGGGAACTCAGCTGGGTGTGCTGGGTGTGGACACTGAACCAGTTGAAAGCTTCATATAGACAGGTGGTCCTGCCAAAGATTATTTATTCAGGTCCATTCCGGGCATTACACCAACATCTACAAGAAAGTGTAGGTCCCGCCAGTCTCATCCTTAATACCGGACAGAACCCTGTTAAAGCTACAACTTGCCACCCTAATCACACCATAAGCTGAAACCTGGAAACAAGTGATTTAATTATGAGTGATGCATAAGGTAACCTGCAGAATAACCAGGAAGAACAAGTTCAGGTTCTCTTTTGAGGAAACGAACTGTCTTTTGCAGCTTCACCCGACAAATAACTAATTTAAAGGGGCACTCTACCTAAAAAACACGCTTCTTATTCAAAATCTACAGTGCATCCTTCGCGTCGCGTGACATATCTCCAGAGTGGAGTGGCTACGAATGACTTTCATGATCAACAAGAGCGATTAAAGCTCTGGGTGGCTGCCCTGACCCCAAGCAGGCTCAGCTGTGCTGAAGGATCTACTCGCGGTTGAGCAGGCAACGCGCTGTTGGTGAGAGACACGGCAAAGGTGGCACTGACTCCTCCTGAGATCATCCCCCTCTTCAGCTGCCCGTGAGACAAAGTGGTATTAAAAACTGTGCAGTTGGTATAATAAAGCCACCACAGGTTTCAATTGCTTTTGTTAAGAGAAGAACAAACCTCACATTGATGTGACATCGGAGAGAGGACAACAACTATTTTCAACGTAAGAAGCATGTCAAATGTTATTTTTGGTAGAAAGCTCCTTTAAAGTTGATCTTCCAGGTAACTTGGATTCTGTCATCAGAATTTGGATAGTATTTATTAAAACCATAAGGCTTTACAATAAATGAATGTTGGCCATATGATGGCAAAAGTCTTCACTGCGTGTTGTTTTTTTACTTTTAAACTGAAGTCTAGCTGCTCTCTGAGGAGGTCGGTGGTGCTGTGGAGGTTGACCTCCTCCGAGACACGGACAGGCAGCGCTCGGGACTGTGGGGGCTCTGTTTGTCGTAGGGCTGCATCTGGACCTCCAGAAAGTCCCTGTGCTGCTGGCTTATGGTCTGGCTTATGAGGCCGGGCAGGGCCTGAAGGCTTCCCAAGAGTGTCTCAAGCTTGGTCTCCAGAATGGCGATCCTCTTCTCCATGTCCTCGCCCCTTTCGTTCAAGTCCGAAATCAGGTCGTACATGATATTCTGTGTCTGCACACAGAAGGAAAAGCAGATGCTATGTGAGCCTCTGTGCCATATTTTCCATCAAATTCAAAAGATTAATTTTTCAGATGATGTGACATTAATTTTAACAATTTTAAACATTAGGAAATACTAGGAAATAAATAAACAAATATGATTACGAATGGCCAAATATCTGCAAAGAAAGAGGTTTAGAGATATTATCATGTATAAAAAACTAGCCACAAAATACATTTGCGGGAGCCTAAATGTTTTAAATCACTATAACACCAAACAGAGAGATAAACAGCCTTAACAGTGACATAGACATTTCTGTTTTACGGTCTAAATTAGCCACATGCAGAAGTGTGTGTCAAGAAGTCCCTGCAGGGCACTGATCCCAATGTACTCTTGAACGAGGGGGTTCCAGAGTGCCTGAGCACTGGCTCCTTTTACCTGAACAGCTGAAAGTGCCCCCCCCCATTTGCCTTAGAGCCCCTGTCCAATCACTATTGATCACTGATTTAGCAAACCGCAAGCCAGTTAAAATTTGTTTTGGTTTGCCAAGGGGAGACACCCCCCCTCCCCCCTCCAAGGGCAGCGAATTTTACTGTGGGTCCCCTGATTGAGCACCTGCCCCTTTAAAAGTCTCTGCACAGCCCTGTTCCTGAACAGTGACATTTACACTCATGCCAGTCCTACATCTAATATGGTGCTGCTGGACCAACAGTGGTGTGACGTCTCATTGTTACACAATTACAAAAAGTCTAGCTAGTAGACAGGTGATGCTACAGTACATCATCATTCAAGGGAGCACCCAGACCTGCATGCAGGCGATGGCGCCGCTTACCTTTGCAAGGTCCACTAGCGAGTTTGCTTGGTCGTTCAGCTTACGTTGCTCCATTTTTACACTTCGTAATCTGAATGCAAGACCATTTGAACCAACGTTTTAAGCAAACATGGCTGGTTAACAGAAACGTGAAGCACTCAATACTCTTCAAACATGCAAAGGAACATGTCGAAAATGCTTGCAGGAACCCTTAATTCTTGATGTGGCTTGGTGAATGACATGCAAGCTATACCCACAGTGGGAAATAAAGTCAACGGATAGGTTATTTGTCACCAATGGAGAATTTAGCTCAATATTTAACCATTAAAGCCCTTATTATTATTTTTTGGCCAATCCAATACACTAAGGTAAGATATTTATAAACTTTTTCAACAAGCAAAATCGTATATCTGGCAGTAGAAATCAGTTTTGGACACGTGGCCATGCCCCCCCGCCCCGGGTCTCTCTGATTCACACCTCTGCTGTTGCGCCTCCTTTTGCTCGCTGCCCAGTGACACTCCACCACTCAGGAAGGCTAGGGCCAACCACGGGAGTGGCGTGCCTCTCGCTGCCGACAGCCCGCTTCCTGCATGTGCCTGGGCGGTCAGTAGGTGGCGCTGATACGGAAGCCGGCAGAAAAACCCTGGCTCACACCCTCCCTCCTGCAAAACTCCCAGTCACAGTATGACATAGCTAGGTTTACTTGATAATACCGGATCGTCTTAATAGGTCTTGATGGATTCCGCAGATATCCGTCTAGATATTCGTAAAAAAAGGTAAAACTTGTACGAAAGCAGAAGCATCTCATGTCTTCATTGCAGACATAATGATACACAAAGTACATCAACTTCAAAATGTTTGCAAGCTTCACCTTTCTGTGAGCTGAAATGCTACATGTTTAATTGCGCTAATTCAGTGTAGGGAATAATCATTGTGGGAATAGCCTAGCGTGCCCTTAAAGGAGTAAATGTATAGTGGAAATCTTAATTAGATGGCATGGACATTGCGTAAATATTCATTGTCATGAGAAATATCTGCACAGTTTCTTTTTGCAATGGACTGAAAAATGCCCAGACCAAAGAAAATGCAAATCTTTAGAAAGTAAATGGGGAGGAGGGTAATTTTCATATTTCCATGCAAAAGATTGTAATTTGCAGGCATTCAAACACAGGCAGACATGTGTGACTAAAATAACGTGGTGGGTCAGTGGGGGGATGATCACAGTTTTTCCAATATAAGGACCTTGGAAATCATCATAAAGTAAAGGATTGAAGGAGAATTTCATTTTGCCATCCAGGAGGACAGACATATAAACACCACATCATTGTTAGCCAACATGACGCAAAAATCAGACCATTTATTTTTGAAAAATTTTCAAAAAAGCAGAGCTAGCTCGATAGCCTTTTTCTCAGAACAGTAAAACTCGTTTTGTAAAGAGTTCTGAAAGGTCTCCATGCTGCCAAAAGGTAGGCTTGCCAGAATACATTAATCATTTGAATTTTTTTTAACCCAAAGTCCCAAGAACAATAAAAACAAATGCAAAGAATGAAACCATTAAAGACTGAAATCCAAACAAAATGTATAAATGGTGTTTCAAGATCGATTATTTTCACTTATGTCAAAAATATGTCTTACAATCAGCATCCGAGGCTTGAAAAGCAACTTTGACTTTGCGATGACGTTAAGCATAAAAGTGTCAGAACACCGACTAAAACATCCGGCCTGAGAATGCAGAGCCAAATGGAAATAAATGCATTGTTTGCTTTTAGGTCTCAATTTAGTCATTATCAATTGTGTAGCTGCCATAGTGCTGCCTTCCTCGCATACAAATACTGTGGAATTTAACGACTACATAACCAGTTTTCTCCTGGTTCCATGAAGTATTTCCCCGTATAAATTTATCGGTGGGTGTAGTGTGGTAGGGAAATAACTCTGAGAGCAAATCAATTTCATCAGTCTGAACAGAGGAATGGAGTCAATGTCTGGCAAGCCCCCTGATAATAATGGTATGAAACTTACTTATCAAATGAGGGAGTGGCTAAGGATTATACTTGTTGAGATTGAAGGACAAATCCTCACTTGCATGCACACAACATTACTGGGTTGAAATGTGGAAGACGGAAATGCTCAGACGGACTTACTTTCGAGCTCTATATCATTGTGTAGACACAACCAGGAAAAAAGAAAATATAAAATACACAAATTAATAATTACAACACACAACTCCAACATGTGACAGCTGTCAAAGTAGATTCCGGGGATGACGGAAACGGCGTTCAGGTTAGCGACAGCGGTAAAGACTATAAATACTTTAGCTGTAATTGGTGCATTGTGATTTTTGTATTTCAGAGAGAAGCTGGTCTCAAGCTAAGACATTCAGCATTTATAATCTCAACACAAACCACAGCAGGCCGCCGTCAAGAGGTTCTTACTTTCCATACATGGTGAACAGCATCTGACATCCAAGACAGAACAGAACACACTGAGAAGAGATCGGACAGACTCAGAGTCATGGTTACACAGATGCATGCCATACGTCAGACTGATAGTGGATGATTGGTATGCAGGTCCCAAGATGAGAACACTGACGGCAAAGGCAGCTACCCCACTGAGCTCCTCTGGCCGCACATTTACAAACTGGTCACATTTACTTCAATTTGCTAAATATACAATAAAACTTTATCCAAACTGAAATTGCATTATGATGCCGATATCAAGAAAAATATCATTTAATTGCTACTGTCTTGAATATCTTTTTTTCTTAAAAATGTGCAAAAAAAGAAAAATGACAAAATAACAGATCACTCCAGAAAAGTCTGATTTCTCCAGATTTTATAAGCAAAACATGAATAAAAGGTCCAGATTCCCGCTGCAATGAAACAATCTGGCAGGACACTTCTGTTATTCAGCACAGATAATAAACAGCAGTAACTGACAGGTTTTTATTTAAAGATTCGGAACAGTTCTAGTACAAAACCGAACAAGTCAATGGCGGGGAATTGCACAAGTGATGATTCCAGTACCATAAAACCCATCCCTTTATCTGCCTACTCATTGTACTACCGCCACCAGGGCGTAGCCACCAGGGCGTAGTCACCAGGGGTGTAGTCACCAGGGGCGTAGTTAGAGATTAATGGATGGGGGGCTGATGGCAAACTACTCATGACTTAAGCCAATAAACAGCCCCCGAAAATGAGCTGAACTACGCCCTTGGTGGAGTTACGGAGTCCAATGCTCATAAACACGGCAGCATTGCCACTTTAACACCACCTTGCTGCACCAGAGAAAAGCCTAACTGCTCAGCAGAGCATCACTGGGATTTTGTACTGTGTTTTTATTATGAGAGAGGACTGTAAGGTCAAAGTCATAGCAAATGAAACTATACCATGCTTCATCAAACATTTTTCCGGTCTTAAATTGAAATATTAATTATGTTTGATTTGGGAAGATTAAAAAGCCAGTTTTAAATGTCACTCTGCCAATTTTATATGGGAAAGGTGTTTGCTACGGAATCCTTGAACTATGAACTATGATGAGCGACAGAGCTAAGGAGGACCTCGCGGGACAGGCGGAGAGCGGACCATGAATTATCCGAGAGAGAGTAAAAGGTGGAGCTTCCTCGCTGGCCGCAGTAAAAATCGGGGGCTCGTAAAATGCCGCTAGTTCATCTGCCCCCCTCGCAGATGGGTTTCTGCAGCAGTGTCTTCCACCCCAGTCCCACCTCACCGCTGCTACTGTCCCAGTCCATCATTTTTACTGGGCCTACTCTTTATTTTAAAAGCAGGATGTTAAATCCTTCTCAGTAGGGAAGAGGTTTTAGATTTTATTAAATGCTGCGGCAGTTTCACAGCCCGCTCTTGCCACGCCATTATTTCACATTACTCTTCCCCAGGTATAATTTCATGATCTATACCTCCCTGCCGTCAACAACATTGTTCAAGTCTGGCCTCAGACGTAAATGCAGATGGACCCTGCGCGCGTGCGCATGTATCATAACGACAGCACGTGTTCCCAGGATGCCCAAAATCATTCTTCAAAAAGAAGCAGTACAAATTCCCTTTATTAAAAAGCAACTCTGGCCAAGCAGTTTCCCAGTGTGCCCTGCGCATTCAAATATAATTCATTCAGTACTTTTTTTAGTGCTGCAATCAAATTTAATATTTAAAAACACCACTGCAATCCTTTTACAAATGTGTCTGCCGGCAAACCCCCCTCCTGGTGTAATCTGGTGCAGGCAGACAGGCCCATTATCTTGCTGCAAGAATAAAACACCCCCCCCCCACCATCCCAACTCAATGGTGCAACGATCGAGCATCAGACAAAAATACTCCCGGACATAAACTAAATGCATATTGAGGTGAAACTGACTAGGGATCCCCAGTGGGGCCGTACGGTCAGGCAGCCTTGGACGGCCTGAAGTAGCCCCCCCCCCGCCCCCCCCACACCAACCCCAAGGTTCCAAGGGGGGTTGCTCATCGTATCCTGCTTTGCTCAAATACTGTATGGTGCCACAGTTAAAGAGTCTCGAGTCCCTTGTAATTTTACTCCTGCACATCTGTTAGTGACTCTGAAGTAATGATGTCAGGACGGGAGTTGTATAAAAACAGAAAGTAATATTGCTAAAATGTCCTGTGCTCCTGTGATGTGGGGGCACCCTATTCTTGCGCCAGTTTCCCGGATCGGCTCCAGACCCCCCAATACCCTGCATAGGACAAGCAGCTATAGGACATGGGTGGCTGGATGTTTTACACAGCGTACATTCTGTTTATGATCTGTAACAATTACAATATCAAGTCTGGTTTACAAATCATTTGAATGTCAACGGCAATATCAGTTATTTAAGTTTAAGGCTGCACAATTTCTCTGATAGTCTGATATGATCTGATATCACTATCACTTTGATTAGAGGACAAAAAAAAACAACTGAAAATAAAAACACACAGGCAAATAGCACACCTTTCTTACAAAGAGCAGGAAAATGATTCATGTGGGCGAAGGTGAAAGAGCCTCATCTGCACTAAAATTTAAATTAGCAAAAGTAGGTAGTTTATGCTCTGGGGAGGTTAAAACACCCGTTTGGGACCCACAAGCCAAGGCCAATTTTAGGAATTACGTGGCTATTTGAGTCCTTTTAGGATCCCACAAGTGGATAAAAAAAATAATGAGCCACCCCAAAAAGTTACCCCCTGCCACCCCCTCCCACCTGTGTTAGGACTAAAGAGGTACAAGTGGACAAAACACTAATATCAGTCTCATTTATGCCCATTTATGATCATGCTATCAGACCGAAACGGTGTCCTTGAAAACCTTCAAGACCGTCCTGAAAAGCGAAGACAAAAACAACAGGAAAAAAGAAACTGATGCATAGAGGCCTCTGTTTCATAGGAACTTTAATAGCGTTGTAGGCACTTGAAGGCACATTATTATCCTTGTTCTGGGCATAAGGCCATAGTATTTGGCTCTGGCCCCTGATCCTCCAAGTACCAGTTTGCCAGCAGTTAGCATCCTGGCCAAATCCTGCACCCCCGCCCCCCTTCCCCGCGATACAAGGAGGAGGAGTCAGAGTTTCCTACCATAAACAGGAGCCCCCGTCCCCAGACGCTAGTGATCCTTTGCGAGCACGGCAGCTGGGTGTCGTGTCAGTGTCAAATGATGGAAATGATGGCAGCCGGGGAAAAGCAGCAAAGACATTTCTACCATTCAAGCATGGTGACAGCCAACGAGAGCGTCTACCATGCTTCCAACGAGAGCGTCTACCATTCAAGCATGGTGACAGCCAACGAGAGCGTCTACCATTCAAGCCTGGTGACAGCCAACGAGAGCGTCTACCATTCAAGCATGGTGAAAGCCAACGAGAGCGTCTACCACTGAAGCATGGTGACAGCCAACGAGAGCGTCTACCATTCAAGCATGGTGACAGCCAACGAGAGCGTCTACCAATCAAGCATGGTGACAGCCAACGAGAGCGTCTACCATCCAAGCATGGTGACAGCCAACGAGAGCGTCTACCACTCAAGCATGGTGACAGCCAACGAGAGCGTCTACCATTCAAGCATGGTGACAGCCAACGAGAGCGTCTACCATCCAAGCATGGTGACAGCCAACGAGAGCGTCAACCACTCAAGCATGGTGACAGCCAACGAGAGTGAGGCGCTAATGACGTTATACTGCTCAGTATTCCGGTGTGAGCAACACAACAGCCCTAATGTGTGTACGTTTTATCTCGTATCGCTATGCCTCGTGCTTTAAGGTCTCTCACAGAGAAAACCATTCGTTAATAAAGCTTTTCCAAACATTTTGTGAAATAAATTGTAAATAAAATCTGTAAATACTGTAATCCATTACGCAGTGAAATAAAGTTGACCAAAATAACAAGGAAGTAGGTCTATGTAGTGTGACAACCTAATCCATGATATTTTGAGCTACTTCAGGTTTTACAAACTACTATAAAACAGGAAGATTCCTGTGTTTGGTTAAATAGTTCAGTTCTTCTTGTGCTTTGACTGGTTTGTTTCCTTTATTGAAAGACTCTTCCAGCTGTTTCACATTAACTTCAGTGACACATGCATGGTTATAGGAAACTGACCAATCAGCACACAACAAGAACTCAGCACTTACGTGAAAGTCAGGTCTTTTAAAATGAAATGGCAGGGTGCCACTTTAAAGATAAGGCTACCCTTATAAAGGGATTATGAATGGTTTATAAGCAGTTTAGGTTGTAACATTTTGTAAATCATTACTAGACGATTATAAACAAGTTATACCACATCTTTCTTCTTATTAATGAGTTACTACCATTTATAAGAAAGTATCCCCCCTGATATCGATAAGGTGGTCACCCTAAGTCATGCTTAATGTTATTAACACGTTAGCCATGGTGCAAATGGCTATGAACTTACAGTGACTGAGCAGTTTGGTTTACCTTTAAGGTAACCTGTACGACAGGTAAAAGCTTGGAACTGAGACTTTTTGACTGAAAGGACAGATATTTTTTAATTCATGCAACGTTTTCTATTAATCTATTAATGTCACACAAGGTCTCTCCTGCTACACATTTGAGGTCCCAAGTTAAACCTAAATCACTGCAGGAAAAAACCTTTAAGCCACTGAGGTCAACAGGATCAGCTGTCTAATACATATGCAACATAAAACACTCACACTTTACATTCTTAGCAAGTCTAATGTGGCCAGAAGTGTTCCCATTGTTTCTGTACTCACAAAACGCATTTGTGCCACAAGACGACCTTCAAATTGATTCGTCTTAGCACCCCCTAGTGGAGCATCAAGGAATGTCCAGCTATTAAGTGGGGTGCATCGCATCGCACCACTTTGTGGTGAGAAAAATGGGAGGCCAACTCATAGCAAGCTTAATTGAAAAGCTTGTCAACTGCCCACTAAAGAGCACCTTTCAAATGACCGCTACAGGTCAATTTTGAATTTTAATTTTATCATTTTCAAGGGCACAGAGCTTTGTGAATTATGCATAGTTAGCATGTATGACAGCATGTAATGACAGAGAGGAGGGTCTGCTGTCTAACAGCAGGGCAGGTGCCAGAGAGTCTACTTAATGCATAATTCTTACAGTGGGGAAGTTATGGAAGGAAGTCTCAGTGAATGTTCCTGAAAATGTGACCCTGAATGGCAACACGGGTTCCTAATTCCAACTGGCCACAGAAACATGCAAGTAAAAAATCTTTGGCAGAAACTTGTCGACAACAAGGCAAATGGAAAAGATCCGCTAAACTGTAAGCAAACGTGTCTGAAAGTAGCCAACTAAACCATTAGGTCAATTAAATCCATTTCTTCATGCAGTCAAAATAGGTGCATCTATGTGAAGAAGAGTGCAAGGCGATGAGTTGAGTACATTGATATGTGGGCCCAGACAGTGTAAACCATCCAAATGGAAGCTGTAGAGGAAGGGAGTCAAACTCCAGTCCTGGGGGGCCGGAGCCCTGTGCGTATTTGGGGTCCCCCTCATCAAAGACTCCTGATTTAACTCCTTGTGCTAAATCACCACACAGCTCTTGAGCTGAATCTTTTGTGGTGGAACAGGGAAAGAACTAAAACTACACGGGGCTGCGGCCCCCCAGGACTGGAGTTTGAAGGACTTGTGCAAGAACGCCGGCCATCAGCCTGATCCACGCTTTAAAAACCTCAGAAGAAGCGTTTACAAGCCGATCCCAGACACGCTTCACTTGCTTTCCTTCTGTGCATATTACACGCGTGACACATTTACAGCACACACCAGAATCACGGGTCTGGTTTTCACTCCCCCATTCAGAATTGATTTTTCCACAAATCCGGACCTGCAGCACAGCTGGGAACGATGAGGAAGGACATTGAAAACACAGACGATCGAAGAGAGTGGGGCTGTGGGGCTTCAGAGCAGCTCCGGCCTGAGGCGCCCGTTAACGCTGAATAGCAGTTTCATTAAGACAAAAAAGGCAGCTGCTTGGATCTGCTCTTTATGGGAAACTCTTGGTCACTAACAAATCAACTACTGTAAGCTGCACTGAGCGGGAATAGCAGAGAAAATCCAAAGGGGAACTTTAATCAAAAGCACATCAGTCTCCCTTAAACTTGACAGATTTATAAACAAATTATCCACAGCCAGCTTCAGACAGTTCTCCCATTTCCGCCAAATAGGATCGCAAACGTTCATTTGTAGAATATCACTTATAAGACACACCTATAACGATGCTGTGCACTGCATAACACTGCTTTTATGGCATGGCGGTAATTGTTTTTAACAAAGCAGCCTTTCCCTCGCTTAAGACTGCCGACCACAGCTACTGCACACACAACATGCCCAGAATAGCTCAGGTCCATGAGACCCTCCATGACATCAAGTGTCATGGAGTTTTAATTTATAAAGACAGAGAGTAAATAAAAAAAAAAAGAAAACTATTTGGGAACAACATTTAAGGTGCCAAGCAGCCATCTGTGTCTGGCTTTCATCAACAAAAATATGACAGTTGGTGTCTGGGAAAAGAGCCGTATTACTTAGCTGGAAGATATAAGGAATCAATAATTCATTGCAGAACTGCTGCTTTAACAAGAATCCAATAAGACACATAAATGTATGACACACGCATGTCCAGCAGCAGCGTCTCAGGCACAGCATACAAGCCTCTTATAAGCTTCTTATAAGCCTCTTATAAGCCTCTTATAAGCCTCTTATAAGCCTCTTGCGATGCACACACATTTACAACCTCATCGCTAGAATCTGGGCTGGTTTATTGATGGTGATATTACTCCAAAAAATAACGATAACATCAAAAAATAAATTGACAAGCAGGTTCACCATTTCAAACCCCGTGGGCATGTTCTATCTTGCTGAAATCTACAGAGATATTATTTAGTCAAAAAAAAGTGTTCTTATATGAAATGAAAGAATTGTACAAATATAACAACCATTAAAACAAGAGATATTTTCATTCTTATCGGATGCAATGCTGACTGTGTCCACAAGTGGCCCGGCACACTTACTGATGGATGGCTTGTAAAAATTTCCTCTGGTGCTTCCTGACTCGGGCATGGTCCATCTTCCTCACCAGCTTGGTGTTCTTGTAGATCAGCCATGTCTCCCTGAGTACGTTTGCAGCCGTGTTTTTCACCTGGAAGCACAGAGCATCATGGGAGTAAATGGGAAACGGGACATAGCAGCTAATAATCTCGATTCTGATATGGTGCCGTGTGAACCTGGCACCTGCTATGCAGCACAGCTGGGGGCTGTGTGGGTATGATCATGGTCGGGGCCACAACAGTTTTTGGGGGCACCAGCAGAATGTAGACAAGGAGTTGCCGGCACAGCAGTAGCCCCCGGCAGAGTCACCCTAAACCTTAGCGGCTTCCAGGTGTGAAACCTTTAGCAGCATTCACACTGTCCAAAAACACAGCAGGCATCTGATTTGTAACGAGCGTTGAACCAGTTTTACAAAGATTAATCCACCAATTCCTGTCTCTTTTGCAAACAATCACATGTGATAGTGACAAAGCTACAGTCAACTTATTACTATGAGTAAGATACAGTTATGCTACTAGTACTGCTAATGCTGCCAGTCAGTGCATCATCCTGGTAGCTACATGAGTCTGACCTAAAAGCCGCAGGTGACGTCTTTCCGACAGAATTCTGAATACATGAATATCAAGTGAAAAAAGTAGAAACTTAAATAGTGAAGTGAACCTGTCCTTCACTGTAAAAATTGTACCGCGGACACACACACACACACACACACACACACACACACACACACACACACACACATATATGACTAAAATATATAACTAAATATATATAACTAAAACAATACAAAAATCACATGATATATCAAGCATATTACAGCGTGAATAATTAAATGCATCCTATTTGCATAAAGTTCTCTTTGTTGTTGAATTATACTCCTGTCACTTCTGAGGGCGCTAAGTCCACTAGCTTTTCACTTCCAGGAATCAATCTGCTCCTTCATGCCTGAGGTCCAGTCCTCTACTTTGGTGCTGTAAAGACATTTTTCCTCCTTTGGGGGAGGTCGGAACCAGCCTACTCTAATCAGCATCACAGCAGACAGGCTGCTCCACTCTGCTCACACATATTGAGAACTTTTGTTACCATCGTGGTAAAAGCAGAAAGCTACCCTTACTAGCACCCAATTAAACTGAAGAATTTAATGCAATAGTGTGTTAGTGCAGCTTACAGCGACAGGTCACAAGGGCAAGCGATTAGCTAATTCAGTAAAGGTTCATAACATCATGCTTGACCAAAAAGAGTTCCGCCAATGTCTCATGTGAACGACCACATATACAGAACTCCCACAAGTCTGAATGATAATGCAAACCTGCAATGTTACAAGGATGGCTATAGAGTAGCACTTCCCAGTCTGGGCCTTAGGGCCCCACAGACAGTCCACATTTTTGCTCCCTCCCAGGGAGTAAATATGTGGATTGTCTGGCAGGGAGCTCAGAGAGAGCAAAAACATGGACTGACTGTGGGTCCCCAAGGATCAGATTGAGAAACACTGTTATAAACGCATCAGTGTAAACGTACATCCATCTTTCATAAGTGCCATAAGTGACAAAGGTCTAATCAGATGTTTGCAAAATGTATTTCAAAGCTGAATCCTCTGGAGCAAACCCACGCAGCACTGGGAGAACACGCAAACTCCACAACAAGGGCAGCAGGATTCGAACCCGCAACCCTGAACGCCGCAGTACCGTGCACTGATCCCAGATCCAGCAGTGTGGACGTATTAAAATGCATTTTAGAGAAATAATAACAAAGGAGGCAAGTGGAAAAATCCTTACGTTCCAGGAAATGATAGTAAAATGAGATCATAAATATTTGAGAGATTCGATTCTGTCAGAATGCTGGGGACCTGACCGAAGTGGTTCCCTCGTTTTAATTCTATTCCGAAAAGGGAGCAACGACAGCTAGATTCCATGCCAGGCTTTGATCAAACAAACAGGCTGAAGAAGCTAAAATGAAGCTGAGTGACACGCCAAAGCCAGATGCCATCCCTGCACGCCAGCTCACGCGGAATGCTGCGTATCGGTTTGCGGCCTCTCCGGATGTCGTTGGGTTAATCTGGGCGGCGTGAGTGTTTATGCCTACTTGCTAACGAGGCCTCAGTACTGGTGATTATGAGGTCAGTTACCGTATCATACGGGGCTTTTACTGACCATGCAGCCTTTGCATTTGTAGAGATTACAAAGCAAAAAACAAACGTCTGTTATTCTCATCATTTCATTGTGGAGAAGATCATTTTCCTTCCCCATGACTATAACCAGAATAAGCAGTCAGAAGATGGATGGATGTCTTTTTCCATAGTTTTTATATTTTTCTTGGCATATCTGAAAGTATTATCCTCAGCCAGTATCGCATCAGAGAGAGGCCGGTGCAGACGTCACTTACTCGTTTGGTCAGCTGGGTGTCCATCATAAAGTTGTGTACGTGTTTCTCCGCTTTCGTGAGCTCCAGTTTCTTTGCGACAACAGCGACCACTAGCGCAGTGCATCCAGCCCCCTGGGACGACAAAACAATCGGCAGGTTAAACTGGCTGCAAGACAAAGACAACCTGTGCATGTTCCGGCGCGTTCTGGACACACCCGAGTCTGACAGGACCACTGGCGTTAATGCGTCAGTGCACCAGCATCTGCATTCCAAGTGCTCCTCCAACCAGCATCAAGTTGTCACTTTTAAACCGTTTTGAAGCCGCTGTTCTTCTTAACCTGCGATTTTCTAACCCAGACCCTCCCGCTCCTTCCACGTCACTTTTTCGGTGCCATTGGAGGACAGAGACTCCCCCAGAGGAATAAGTTCACCCGCTCACCTTGGAGTGCAGATCGCCTAGAGGACAGGCTTTTTATACCGTGGGTCAGTGCGGACAATGGCAGCGACAGCCACAAGGAACATTGTCACAGCAGCGACACAAAACACCTTCCCGTCTACAGATTTATTTTGGTGTTACTAACTCATTAACCCTAAGCCCCTTAGTACAAATATTGACCTTTTTAAATATGTTGTTTTTATTTTTTTCCAGACAAAGTTTTATCTGCATATTCACATTTTGAACTAGCGCTGCAAGCTAATGGCTAAATGCCAGGGCCATCTGCAGCATGTGGGGACCCAGCACAGCCCCAAGTGCCATTTGGGATGAAAGTGGGGTGGGATGCGCAGTAGCTGGATCAGAGGATCACTGCATCCATCCAGCTGTTAAACTGCATGCCCATCATCATTACGGTTAATCAGGGAACTGGCAGAAGATTTTAACCAAAGTTACTCAGCAGTTTAGCTGACGCGTTTAAGCTTAGACACCTACAGCCATTCAGGAGTACGGCTGATGCGTTTAAGCTTAGTCACCTACAGCCATTCAGGAGTACGGCTGATGTGTTTAAGCTTAGTCACCTACAGCCATTCAGGAGTACGGCTGACGCGTTTAAGCTTAGTCACCTACAGCCATTCAGGAGTACAGCTGATGCGTTTAAGCTTAGTCACCTACAGCCATTCAGGAGTACGGCTGATGCGTTTAAGGTAAGTCGCCCACGCAATTCTGCATGATTCATTCTCCCTTCAAATGGCAGCAGGTTATCGCTGCCCCCCAGCAGGCTTTGACATGTGTTATACTTGCTAACATGTTAACAGTTCTGTCCAGCAGAGATGTAAGTGTAAATGCCAGATGATGTAAATGGGCTGTGAAAATAGAAAGTGAAACCAGAAAACACAACATCATTTCTATTCTATGCCAGAATATAACAAAACTAGTACCATCTTTCATGAAAGATGTCTAATAATGTCTGTGAATTTACTGACATAAAGAAGAACATAAATGATGCAGTATTAACATCTTTGGCATTATTCAGGAGTAAAGAGGACTATTTAAAAATGCATGTAGATGCAGCTCATTTTAACCCTGAGGAGAGTCAGGGAGGAGGACATCTGTACCAGCTAAAAGATCCGCTTATTCAGTTTGCTCTTGAAGAATGGGCACATTTACAAGATGAGAATTCAGATCGCCTTGCAGCTCGCACTTTGCTGTCATACTGCTCTCTCCCTCCACCGCAACCCCAGAAGCTTTTAGAGTCTGTTTATCCCGTAAAGTCCCCGCCCACTCCCCATCAGAGCTTCAGTGATGGGCAGTCTTTAGTCTTTAGTCTGTTTATCCCAGCTGTGGGCCCTTAATTACGAACTAGGTAGCGTTCCAGCATTCCAGGGCGGCGGTACAAATATTTAGGACAAACACATTATTAGGTTAGTTGTTCATCAGGTTCTGACTGCGGCGCAGGTTTGGTGTGGGAGCCAGCCGCACTCAAAGCAGGATTCACAGGCCCACGTTGATTAAAATACGCCGGGGGTCGCGTCGGGGCAAGAGGGAACAGTGAACCTACTCAATCAGTGTCACAATCTTCTACAGTCACAGGGACCAATATGAAAAGTGCAAAATTCTAAGTGGTTTTTGATATTTTATTATTAATAATAGTATTTTTTTCACCAAAAGGGCTCAGACGTGAGGTGCTTATCAATAAGTTCTGTAAAGGGTCCATAATAATATATCCTTACCTAATAAACTAGCAGCCACAGAGCTTGAATTTTTACCTTCTGTACATCATCTATATATCAGCAGCTGTTCACAGCTACCGCTTTGGGTGGTGCCCAGATGGTACCTGCTGTGGTTTTAGCAGTTTACAAGCTATCAGTATACTATAGTTATAGTTACTTGCAAAAGATAAGAACCCAACAAATTAATTTTTTACCCGTCGTAGCAAGGATGTCCTCTAATTCACAGGGAAACTTGGGGGTTGGTGACAGGATTGACACTCCAGCCACTGGAAAAAACTCATACTGGTCCATTTGGACTGGTGTGGTGCTGAGGTATCACTCACTGCACGGCTGCAATCAGGTTCTCATCCCCGAGGTGGTTTGTTGTGTGGTGGGTGCGGCAAGGTGCTCTAATCAGCGCGTGTCCCTTCACCTACCTAACAATCTGAATCCATGGTTTGTGCTTCAGCAGTTTGTAAGTGTGAAAAGGATAATGTTTACATTTCATTCATTAAAATGGTAAAAAAAAATTTATGTGGTGGTAAAACCACAGATTTAACAACAAAATAAAAACCTCTGGTAAGTTACACGGTGACCAAACTCATATCGGGAAGAAAGGTCCTTCTGGTATACATCTATAGCCACAGAACAACTAATTATCTGAATGACATTTCTAAACAAATTTTGGTTTTGTTACACTACAAAACTAGATGGGTTTGGTGACAAGAACATCTGAGGCTCAGGAGAATGATTTAAAGCAGTCAACATAATCAACCAGAAATGAAAGGACTCAAGCATACACTCCTAACGTATTTAGTTAGGGAGGAACAGAAAAACCAAATTACCTGCATTTCTGTTTGCACTTCATTTCTTATCAGACACCTTCTGAAGTGGAACCGTAAGAGCTCTCAGGCTGACAAAGGTTTTCCAGCTCTTAAATGTTATAGCTGACTGAGAAAAACCAACCTTTAATGTGACTTGATTCACAACAACTAAACGGGAGACACTAGATGTCTTTGTAAACAAATATCTGGGTGTCAGACGTATTTTTTTACGGAAGCTGGGATTTGTCATTCATTGTTAACTGCAAACACTTAGATTTAAATGACACCGATGCCATGGCTGAGATTCCTAAGTGCCATTTGCCTGGTTCCTCAAAGAGCTTCTGAATCCAGACAAACATCAGTCTTCTGCTGCTGAGCTTAAACAGCCTTGTCTGCTGAATTTTCTTTCTTTCAGCATTTTTTCCCTCCAGTGTGATTTAGGAATATTCTGGTTTCCCATTTTCTGCAGAAATGACCGTGTTCCCACTGAGCAGATCCCGATCGTAAACTCCAAGGACAGGCTTTGCCGGATATGGAAATGTCAGGCCGCGTCCCACATCAGGTCCGCGGGGCCGCGGAGGGGAGAGCCATCATAAAAGCTGGAGCGGGGGGGGGCGATTATGTTAATCTGCTTATAGGCAAAGCAGAGGATTTATGTTACTGCATCCCCCCCCATCTGCAGCATTCAGCTGCACACGTTAAGCTTATGCCAGCAAAACAGTAACCAAACAAAACATTTATTTTTACGTGGCCCAGCACAGGCACAATCAGGGTGCCCGCAAACCAGATCGGGAACAGGAACTGCTGTTTGTCCTGTGAATGTTTCAGGTTTAATTAAAAATTAAATGATTCCTGTATTTTTAGTCTGCAGTGCTGTACTTTGTGTCGTTATCCTTTAAAAACCAAGTCCAATTATTTCCTCATGTTGTTTCCCACTTACTAGCAATATTTTGCCATCCACCCCCTCCCTGTTCTCAACAGCGGAATAAATGAAAACTCTCACAATACAGTAATATTCCCATCTCTCACGCTGCAGGGTATATTGCTTTTTGCCTTGACGTTTACTTTGTCACAGAAAGCGTCTGCAGCTGTAAATCTCCGGGAGCCTTTCCCTCCATCAAAACAGCGGCCCGGTCGATAACGCCACGGATGGACCTTCCACGGCGATTTAGGGCCGCTTACTTACCATAATGCCTGTCAGGAGACACACTCCTTTTCCACAGTAGGTATTAGGCACCATGTCGCCGTACCCAATGGTGAGGAAGGTTATTGAAATCAACCACATGGCCCCAAGAAAGTTGCTGGTAACGTCCATGTTATCATGGTACCTGGAAGGTCCAGAACAGCAGCAGACATCAGGTCAACATCAAGAGCACAGCAGAGAACCTGAAAGCAGGCAGGTCATAGTTTGTTTAATCAGTGAGTCATCTCATTTCTCTACTTCAGCTTACATCAAAGCGATAGGAGCCTTAGTCTGCACATCCCAAAAAGCACACAGGTCTCCGCACACATTCAGCCAGAATCGCCGTCCACTCCAGAGAAGGCTAATCAGCACCTGGTAGAACGACTGGACGGGGTACACGGACCTCTCACACGCGCGAACCGTCCACGCGGCGATGATCCACAGCGAGATGGTGAAGACCAACAGGACCGTCCCAGGACAGATGGTCATCAGCGTCTTCATGACGAAGCGGGTGTTGAAGTTGATCTTGTTGAGAGCCCCTATGCTCCTGGAGGAAGCGTCGGTGAACAGCTTGCTGTGCAGAAGCATCACCCGGGCGATGAGGTACAGTCGCAAGAACATGGGGATGGACAGGATGATGTCGACGTCAGCGTCGGTTTTGGATGGGGTGTACGAGAAGGCCAGACGTGCCGTCCACGTGAAGGTGTAGTTCCCGGGGATGGGGTGGATGGCACACACCAGGATCTCCAAGCAGATGAAGAACATCCGCTCGTAGGTCATGGCTATCCTCCAGTCATCCGCGGCATTGTCCACCATAAACAGCTTGGAAACACAGGAAAACAAGGACAACCAACATTTTGAGCGAGTTTCAAGGAGGTAGGGCATGCAGCAGAAAAAACATAGGGCTAAACAGCTAATTAACCTGGTCACACCAAGAACAATTTAGGAGGAAGTCAGAAAATTCAAACTCGTGCACACAGAATTAAGCCAGATTCAACCCCCCAAGCCCTGATGGTAACAGTGATAGAAACAAGGCCACTGATATGTATTTTTCTACAATAGACTGAACTTGCCCAAAACTTATTAAATATCAACATATTAAATTCATGTCAGGCACTGCACTCGCTGCCTGTTTGTGGGACACGTGGCTGGGGACCCATCAACCGAGCCGAACACAGATGCCATGAAAGCTAAGCGGGAGACGCCGATGCTGTTTGATGTCTATCTCAGTCACTCCCACGGCAGTGGGACACTTTTAATAAAAAGGTGACCAGTAAACACGATTCGTACAAGGTCATGGGCTCCTGCCGGCGTTTTAAATAGCTGTCCTGCAACCAAGTGAATTTTCAGAGTTGTAAGAATATTTATTTAACTTTTGAGAAACCTGAGGCCTGACCAGCACCTACAGAGAACCAGGAGTAAAGTGGAATCCTGAGCTTGCTGTGTATAATATCAATAATCAGCACCATCCAGTTCAGGGTGTCCCCTGCGCTGGCTCCAGGTCACCCATGACCCTGATTAGGATAAAGGCTTAGAAGATGGAGGACGGGCGGATGAACAGCTGTAATAAACAAATGAACAAGTAAGAGAGCTCCTCCATTATATGTCTTCATAAGCAAACTGTCTTAGGGGGCCAAGAGTTACCGCTACAAGCGTTTATGTCCGAACTTCCTTGCAGAGACCAGCGAGCCCGTTTGAAGTTCACAGAAACAGTATGACCTCCTTTCCGGTTACATCGTTATTCTACTGCACTGCTGAAGGGGCAGACTCATCAAGCCTCGATTCAATTAAAAGACATCACAGGGACAAAAATGCAAGGTGGCTTTTTCTCCTCACCTGCAAGTTATGTGGAAAAAAACGCATATTCATTATGTTGAGAGTCTGTTTTGATATTTGCAGTG
Organism: Mormyrus hasselquistii; assembly: GCA_026779605.1. Lineage (NCBI taxonomy): Eukaryota > Metazoa > Chordata > Actinopteri > Osteoglossiformes > Mormyridae > Mormyrus > Mormyrus hasselquistii. The sequence goes on from JAODKE010000125.1 coordinate 8,016,480, forward strand.
TAAGCAAATTTTATGAAAAGCCTGAGCGGGTCAGGGAACTGAACCGTGTGACACAAGGGGATCGTAACAGAGTGGCTCTTAATGCTGGGACTCACCTTTGAAGAAGGAGAAGTTGGGGCAGAAAGGTTTAAACAAACAGAAATTGGCTGTTTTGTTGGAAGGAGCAATATGAAGTAGTATGGGAGGTAGGTAGGATTTACCATGCTACGCGTATTACGCCAATCCATGTTTTTGTTCCCTCTAGAAAAATGGAAAAATGTGGACTGTCTGCGGGTCCCCCGGGATTGGGAAGCACTGGTCTAGACAATAAACGGGTAGCTAAGATCAAACGGTCTAGCCGAGATACTCAAGAAACGTCCAGTGTTGATGGTATTTCCATTAATTAACTGCACTGCAGTTATCCTTCAGTGCAGATGATGACACCTGTGTGACATTCCAGAAAATCACTGGAGCCCAACAGCAAGTCACACACTGGCAGCTCTATGTCCCTGTTACCCCATCAAGGTCATGGTCACACGCTGGCAGCTCTATGTCCCTGTTACCCCATCAAGGTCATGGTCACACACTGGCAGCTCTATGTCCCTGTTACCCCATCAAGGTTATGGACACTCTTTGCTAGTGGAAGTGCCGTTAAGGATGATTTGCGGCTTGTTGTCTTGGGCTCAGAGATGGATCTTTGCACAAGGTGCTCATGACAAGGACATCGTCATCCTTCTTGGAGAAGCAGGACCTAGCAACAGTGCATCGAGATATGAAACTGTGAGGAATTGGATACCCTGTCCCACATTTGCAGTAGTATCTGTTCGACTTCCTCCTTTCCGGCCCAACTCCAGATTCATCGACCATGAAGACGCTGCCACGTTGCATCGTGACCCTGCAGACATTCGCTCATACCCAGCATCGTCCCACTGACTTCTCACTCACTCCTCCAGATGGTTTCCCAGACTAAATTTGTATATTCCATATGCAGCTAGAATTCACATCACATGCGACCCAAACAATATACTTTACAGGCCTATTTGGCAAGGACAGCACTGTCAGATTAAAAGGAAGAATCGGCCCGCTGTAACAGAAGAGGCAGGACTGTAAATCTGCCACTGCAGCCTGCTTACTCCCGCTCACAGCGCAAGTCCAGTATCACTGTTAACAAAATGCATGACCCTAGAAATTAGGTGAAAGTCTTCCAAAGATAAGCCTGCTGGTTAAATTTGCCCTTCGACTCTGATTTCGCAGACTTTTGATTTTATCAACAAACCTATGTGTGCACTTAGGCAAGAAGATCAAATGACTGTTTCGTAGTACAAATACCCCCCACCCAAGCAGAGTTTAATCTTTCCTTTTGCTTGAGGTATAGAAACTTCAAATTATCGAGGCCAATCCAGACCTATTTGACGGATCGGGAATCAGCCATGCGTGATCGATCCACGTCCTATAGTTACTTATTTAGTTTTTGGCAATCTCTAGAAATATAGCTCCTATTTCATGTTAAATCTATTTGCACAATCAATCGCACAACAGCACTTTCCCATTTTACATGTGTTTTTTTGCGGCATTCAAATCAAACGCTAATGTTGCCCCTCAGTCTTTTTTGCTCAGTGGGTGTGAGTACAGTGACTTCCGCCTGCTGTGACATCATGCGCATACCCTTCGCAATACGAGGATCGTTATCTTTAAGATGTGACAATCTGGGAGTATTTTACGTTTTTAACAGAAACCAGTAGCACAGCGATTTGCAATCTTTGTAAAATAAAGTTTTGAGAGGTGGGAATAGCGTTTAATGGACAATCACACATAACAAAGCGCAGACAACTGCAAGACAAAGCAAAGCAATGGATGAATTGGGAGTCTCTAACTTGCACTATGTGAACTTGCTGCAGCTTACAAGAGTGTAACTGAGCCAATGGGAGAAAAATTGTGTTCAAATTTTAAGCATTCACCACTTGTGTATACTTGCTTTGAAGATATTGATATTGAACTGCAAATGCATCAAAAACACTTAAAACAAACAAGGTGGAACAGTACGTTATGCATGTTTGTAGCCTAATTTTGAAGATCATTTTTAAAGTACCCATCACCATACACTAATGCAACCACAAGAAGGCTAAAAGGTTCACGATGGATAGTTTTAACATTCAGATAATTATGATACAATTAAGAACTACTGCAAATACAAAGATGTGGATGTTTATTTGAAATTGGCTCTTTTAGCAAGACATATTATCAATATTATCAATGCTATCAATCACGTGCAAAGAGTATTTTTAAGTCCCAGGATACCAGATGTCAGGGCATCTGAAAAAGGCATCATTAAAGGGAAAACTTTGCTCTTTAATTTTGTGGCCTGATGAAAATAAGCAAAGCCAACAACCTTCGAAGGCTAAAAGATGGAGGGTTTGAGAAGACTGACACCCGAGAAGGGGCCACTGAATAATGTATTCTGACTGGAGATCTCTCTTAAGGACTGGGGGGGTTAGTGGAGTGGGTGGTGGGGGAGGGGGGGCAGTGCAAGGGAAATGGGAAACCGAGGGTCTTTGTTGTCCCCTATGAAGGGAGAAAGCCACCCAATGAACGAAATCGACTGCGCTGCGTTCCGGCTCCGTGGCCAACGATCAGGCCGCAATTACTGCAAAAGCTACGGGCACCAAATGCGCTAAAGAAACCGCGATAGAAACCCTCCGCCTTGCCTCTGGGCCGCACCAGCGGTACCTTTATCTACTGCGTGATGCCATCCAATGATGCAGATGTGACATCACCACGGCATGTATTACAGGACAAACAAAAAAAATCACACACTCTCATTTTTTGATTCATTTCATGACCTAAGAAGAACATCACCAGGCCACCTGCGTCACTTTACGTTAATCTGAATCACTAGTGCTACAAAACTAGTTATGCTCACTTAGGATTTCTGGCACACTCATCCCTGATCTCATCCCCCATGTCAAAGTAATTTGTAATTCTGCCAGAAGATAACAGCCATCCAGGTATCAAATCAAGGATTGTTTGGTTATTTTATCCATCCTGCTGTAGTCAGTGCGACCCGCATGAAAACATCATAAAACAAAGCGAAATGTCTCACTTTCCCCAGAAAATTATAAAATGTACAGTCTTTCCTGTTTTTAATCACCTGATAATGCCGCCAGTGAACTCCTCTTGCGTCCTGAGCTGGCCGGGTGGGGTATCGTATCGTATTTTTTTACTGGCAGTCTAAAGTCAGCCTGAAACTTTATCTATTAAAAATCCACCTCCCTCTGACCATAGCATCAGGTGCTACACCACAAAGCGTGACCAGCGAGGCGAGTTAGTAACAAACACATCAGAGGCCACATCAGCAGCACACGGGCTAAGAGTCTGAAAAGGGAGACTTCATGGCTCTTAAAAGCTCTTCTGACTCGTGTGGCAGGAACTCGATTCCTGCAGGCTTGGCTTCCCTGAGCGAAGCGAAGCTCAAAGCTCCACCGGCAAAAGCGGGGAGCCCTCTGAGATGAGCCAGTGAACCGTCCTCAGGAACCATCGCCCATCTCTGTTTTAAAAATACAAACTGCGAGTTGGAACAAGTGGCAAACAAAAGGCAGACTGTCAGCTGAGGGTGACAGAACCTCAACCCCGAATCTGGGGCTTAGCTATCAGAAAGGATCAGATTCACAATGAGCTAGTATTTTTAAAAAAAGGGTTGCCATTTTTCCATTTCCACATAATGAAACATTTAGAAGACAGACATGAGGGGGAACCCAATGGTCAGCAAAATGCAATTACAGTAATGGACAGAAGGCAACACTACACCAGGGCTCTGGCTTTCCTGCGAGCGAGGCGAACGCCGCATGTTCATCGGATCAGAGCCGCACGCTATAGTGAATTCAATTTGAAAGGCCAGATGTGGACGAACCGTCCGGTGCCGCCGGTTCTGGTCGCTGCTCGGAAACGGGCCGAGACTCTGGGAAATACTTCTTCCTTTCTTTCGCCACCAGTAAGTCCAGTGCTGAGCCCTGCAAACCCCCAGGAAGCATTTTGTGTTGTTTTCCTGCCGTGATAAATTTCCAAACATTATTTACTTTGCTTTAGCCCGCATTGCTCTTCCAGCTGGTTTTGGTTGCTGAAACCAGCAACCTCAATATATTTAATGGACCTCAACTCAATATTTAATCTGTGTAATGTGGCATTGAGAACATATATCTTGTCACTGTGCAAGAAATCGTTCAATCTCATTAGCAAATGAGGTTGAGAAGCTAGGCTCACTTAGAAATTAATGCAATGGTTTATTTATGATATCCAAGCTGTCGACTAAGAGACTGCCATGTTGAGTAAATCCCATGTTATCTGTTACATGCTTTCAGCCTCAAAATTTGAAAAAAAAAACATCACTGGACAATTCACTGCATTGCATGTATTATATTCAGTTAGTTACAATGTGTATACCGCCACTGCATGCACCCGGTCTGGGAAACTGATGGAGGTAAAGCATCTGGGATCACTGCAACTATTCCGTCTAGATATTAAATATCTACAGTCTTTAAAAACTCCAGGTTGCCAGGGTGGAAGCAGCCGGGTGACCAGCCAGGAGACGCCACCTGACACCCACCTACCCTGCTTCGTACAGGATACAGTGGAAGAGGAAATCCCCCCCCACTGCCACCTACATGCAGCTGCTCTGTGGGGGAGGGAAACCCAGGACAATTTTACCTGCATGTGGTCCTAAAATACCAACCTCAAACACAACAGCAATGAGAAATGGAGTGCAGCTTTGGATGAATGACTGGACCTTCAAAGCGTACTTCACGATAATGAAGCAGCCATTCTCAACCCATGGGTCGTGACCAAAACTTAAGTTGCGGTGAGTTCTGAAAGGGTCACAAGGCAGAGTTGGAAATGTCAGCATTTTAAAACCAGCAAGCTCCTATGCTGATCTACAATCAGATTTCCCAGCCCCAATCCTAGAAACAGGTCTCAGTTCTGCAAATGCTTAGCGCAAAAATAGTGAACACTCAACCAATCTGAGGCAAACCAGATACTTAATTTAAAATTCACTGGCCCATCCAATCAGATTAATGCGATTGGCATTGATTGGTGTAAATTGCAAAGTGCACTGCATGTTTCATCATAGTGTTAATTTAAACCTATATTTGATATAGGGTCGTGAATGAGCTAGCATGGTGAAAAAGGGACACGGTGCAAAAAAGGCTGAGAAGCAGGAAGACGACCGTCATCGCAGGAAACCGCCACCTGCAGATATGAAACATTAATCATTTTAATTTCTAGTGGACCCCTTTGCATGCCCTTGGTGTGCTTCACAGATAGTGGAATATCTGATCAGCAGTTCAGTAATGCTCCCTTATGCTGTCCATGCGACCTGCCTGTTAGACACTCAGTAGCCATCTCAGTTATCAGATCGACTGTCATGGCATAGCAGTGCTTGTGTTTAATAAATTAAATAAATAAATAAATAATTTAATTTGTTAATCTCTTACTGTGCTTGAGCTACAAAACCACAGCAAGTGCAACCTGAATGCAGAAGTATATTTAAGGAAAAATCCATAATAACCGATTCTGACATTACAGATTGATGCAGTTGAACTGACGCCTTAATAATTATCACGATTTTTATTTTATTATCGCATCTACAATAAAAATCAGTTATCACTTTTCCCCCAAATTAAACATTAATAAGAAAGAGAGGTTATGTTGAGCCAAACAGCTTTTCACCCACCTATGTAAAGAGCTCAGCGGAAGCACCTCTGGATTTATGACCAGGTCGGCACATTTGGACATTGGAATTTTCCACAGATTCTTCTCTAAGACATTTCACCAGATCTGTCCAAAGTTGAAGGGTATCATAAATGAGCAGCACTTTCACATTTCCAGTTGGGTTTTACCATTTTTGAATCCTTTGTTTGTTTATATACTCTAAACAAACAGGACTCCTGTAATAGATTCCGCAGTGTTACTTTTTAAACACATATATGTTACTTTTAATACTTAAACATTTTGTCTATTCCTTACTCCCCTGCTTCCAGACGACGGGCGTTCCCTAAAAGGCTAATCTGCGGCCACCATGCCGCACTGCAGGCAAACTGCTGAAAGCATGAAGCGTTCTGTGAGCCTTGCTTAAAATGTAACGATTACGCTGGAAAGTTCAATTTTGGTTTCCATTAGACTATAAAATCTTCAGCTTGCCCTCAGACTCTCCCTGGTACCTTCTGGCAAATTCTAGCCATGAGCCAATGTGAGTTCCTCAGCATCCACCAGATGTATGAAGCTCTTCAGCTATTGCTACCACATGAACGGTCTTTTCTCAGCCACAAAAAAACCTTAGCACCTCTAAAGTTGCCATAAGCCTCTGTTTTCCGCAGTAGATGTAACCTAGAGTTGGGAAATAATCTCTGCACAAAACACCAACATTTAGGTGCTTTATCGCCAACAGAGACAGAAATTGATTTCAAGAAAAGAAATATATAATTTGTACACACAATATCTTGGAGCAGTTTGGGTTAATCATAAAGAAAGAAAAGAGAGAAAGAAAGAAAGAAAGAAAGAAAGAAAGAAAGAAAGAAAGAAAGAAAGAAAGAAAGAAAGAAAGAAATGTAAAAATAAATCAGTTCTAACTCCATGTCACAGAACAAATTCACACTTTACATTTGGGTTTCATTCTTACCCTCTAAGAATAGCTGCTACAGCACAACCCTGCTGAAGGGGACGAGGCTGGCAGGCCCCTGAAAACGCATCAATGACAAAACTCTGCATTTGAGCCCGCAAAGCCACATCCATTTAGTCTGCGAGCTTTTCTGACTACTCAGAAACAGGCCTGTCCTCACTCTCAGACCTTCTGCAGCAAAACTGATGTTAAAGTTTGTGGTGAATTCATCCCTAATTTCTCATATCTGCTTTTGCCCCGCAGATGATTTCACAAGCACGCCAAGAGGAGAGGTTTCATACGTGCCAGAACAAAATGTTCATTTCACATCCTGTCAGTCAGGTGAACAAGACATCATTTATTTACCTGAAAAAGCCACCAAAGAGGAGTCACTAGAGATGGTGCGAGGATATTTCAGGATTATCGGTATTAATTGATCAGTAATCTTATAATAATAATATAATTTGTATAATTGAATAGCCAAAATTAGCAAACATTTCATATTACATTTAGCAATATGTTGTGAACGGTGTGACATCCATTGGTGACTCATTTGTCAGATAACATCACTGAGTCCTACTAGGGTTGGGTTGAAGGATGATGCCATCGTCCATCACCGATGGCTGACAGACATCATGATGTTGAGCCAGCATCTTGACACCCCACACACCAATAAATATAGTTTCTGCCAGGCGCACACATAACATTATTTTTAGATCTACCTGGTTTGGAACTTCATCACTAAATAAGCAGGCAAGTCTTTACTTGCATTGAAAAACTGTGGATTAAAGCTTATCTAGACAGCAAACTCCACCAGCCTTAAATGATTCCTAATCATTACGTTGTTAATGTAAATGTTTTCGCCATTTCTCAGTGTCCACGGCACGCGGGATGAAGGGCTCCGAGGCCGGCGTCAGGCGAGTTTATCAGCTGATAATGCCGTCAGTGAGCGCCTCTTTGTTAATGAGACAAACGGCTACTTAAAACGAGAGGCAACAGGCGTGGCTCATCCGTGCCACCTTACAGAGGAGACAGAGGGTGAAGCAGGCATGATGGGCAAGGTGTAACACTCGCCTGCACTGATGATATTTCATATTTAGGAAAAATATAATCAATTAATTATTAATATTGTAATGACTAGAGGAAACTTTTGCTGATTTACGGTCACATCCTGCCTAACCCTAACCCTAACCCTAACCCTAACACTAACCCCAACCCTAACCCTAATTTTCCACATTACATTTGAGCAGCACTAGTTTAGTCTAATTGCCTGGCTGGACTTCTGTACCTTCAAATAATTCATTACTTTTTTCTGATTAGTTAATAATAGCCATAAAAGACAAATAAAATATTATTATAAATCTAAGTAAATCAATACTGTTGTACACCTTGATTTAGGAAAACAGAACGTCAGCATGCTTTATAGGCTACGAAACCTGTCTCTTGATGCCATTACTAGTAAGCATAGCCAAGAATCTCAAATTGTGTAGTACTTGCGTAGTTTAGTAATTAAACTTGCTATTTTGAGTACATAAATACATACACTAACACACTGAAAATAAGTTTAAGTACTGAAATACACAGATTGAGACTCACGGTAGGTTAAATGGAAAGATGGGATGTGCTGTGAATTAACGTAAATGTGCAAAGAATAGAAATACTAACAAATTAATGCTACTTAAGTACTTCATGAATTTGAGTAGCCATTAAAAACTGTTGAAGAAACTATATGAAAATTTATATTACCTTTACTAAATGACCAAACCTCCCCCCGTGTCATTGTCCATCATGATGTTTCACTGTAGCCTGTCATTTGCCAGTTAGGTAGACATCATCCAACCCTTGTTCCTTTCATTCATACACAACAGGCAGAATTCATAGTATACATTCATAGTATACGTCAGGACCGGGCGATAAAACGGCAATGATAATGATCACGATATGATTTTCCTTAATATCGATATGACAAATACTCAGTGAAAGTTTGATATCATTTAAGACCCAAATGCATCACACTGAAATGACACCACTGGGCCACTGGCACCAGAATCACCAGAATCACTGGAGCCGCTGCATTTTTAGTGGCAGTATCAGCACTTCCTGTTACAAACAACTTATATGCTGCTCTGGCAGTGCTAACTGGATTTTGCAGTGTCACAGCACTTCTATTAATTGCTATGTACTCCTGTTTACTATTTCATATTTATCTCCACAGATTAAATAATGATTTCTAGTCAGCTGGCTAACCGCATGAATGAACACGCTGGCCTGGCAGAGGCCAAACACAGCCTCTCCTGACCGCATCTGCCATTTCCAACTGCCCCTCACTCCCACACAGAGGAAAACAATGCTATAACAATGCTAGTTTCAGAGAGCATTCAAGCACATACACACGCGCACACACACGCTTAAATGCAATTTTCTTGAAAACTGCTCTGAAAAAATTTTAAAAAATTTGTTTTCTAACAGCAACAATATTGTTACACTTGCATTTCAAATTTGGTACCTGATTACACAGCAAAACAAAACATACTTTACCAATATGAAAAACAAAGAGAGCAATATTAGCATAAGTAGCACAGAGGTGATGTATCACTATGGCCTGAGGCCGAGCTGTAACACCACACAAATGGCCCTAAAACCTTGGCAGGGAGCACAAAGCCGAAACACAAACAACTGGCAGAGGCCCCGCCGGCCAGAGCACTGGAACATAAAGGCCTCGCTGACAAGCCCCAGGCGGGTGAGGAACCTCGACGCGTTCTCCTGACTGCTCCCGGCTGGCAGATCTCCGCAAAGCGGCACACACTCGCTTGCTCCCTTTCATATATTTTAAAAACTGTTCCTCTAAGGGCAAAGCAGCCTCGGAATTAGTCCGATCCTCCAAATCAGACGGGAGGCTACCTGTGAATCCCTCAGCGATCTGAAACTGCCGTCATATACGGTCGAGTTTTAGGCAGGATTAGCGCCTCTGACTATGTGTCTCTGCTCAAATGCAGAATCCCTTTGCGTCCCCATGGGCTCAGGTAAGCAGAACAGTAGACAAACAGGGACAGCTAGACTAATATCTGCATGGGAGATTTCTTTGGCCTCAATTGACCACTATAAACCGTCTGGTCACCAGCCAGCTGTGACAGGGTAACGGCGCATTTAATGAACTGCGAGTTAATACTGCACATTTGAATGCGATCATTTGTGTTTTGGTGAGACTCTGGCACCCTTTTCTGGATTTCGATTTAAATTCTTGTAATACGTCACTGAAGGATCTGCAGCTGTAGCTTTTTCCTTTGGTGTCGACACCAGAGCAGCGTAAAGGTGCTGAAATCGGCCCTTTTCCGTAACGCATCAGCCGGCAGCTCGGCAGAGGCGTCTCCCCATCGTGCAACTTCATTTCCTCCTCGTGCTGTTTTTTTTAACTATGTAATTTGTTTAAAACTTGTTTGTTCTGTTCCACTGGGACTTTACCACAAAGACAAATAAAAAAGAAGGCTCGCAGTGAATAGCGTAATGCTCATTGCCAAAAAAATACTGTGAGGACGGTGCTGGCCAGGAAGGGAACTGGATGCAGGATGAGGCAAGGAAGAGGGGGCTTTTTGGAGGTCAAGGGGCATAGCAGATACATGACACAGTGGGACAACATTCCAGCAACAGTGAGCAGAATGTTACATTTAAGCAAGCACCTCGTGGAACAACAGAAACGGATTCAGGGGTTAGAGTCACATCAGGGTTAGCAGCGCAGCAACTAACAGAAGGCATGGCTGCACAGTGTCAGACCGGAGCACAGGCACACTGCACTCTTTCCTGAGACACCTCTATCATCCAGCAACTAACGGAAGGCATGGCTGCACAGTGTCAGACCGGAGCACAGGCACACTGCACTCTTTCCTGAGACACCTCTATCATCCAGCAACTAACAGAAGGCATGGCTGCACAGTGTCAGACCGGAGCACAGGCACACTGCACTCTTTCCTGGGACACCTCTATCATCCAGCAACTAACGGAAGGCATGGCTGCACAGTGACAGACCGGAGCACAGGCACACTGCACTCTTTCCTGGGACACCTCTATCATCCAGCAACTAACGGAAGGCATGGCTGCACAGTGACAGACCGGAGCACAGGCACACTGCACTCTTTCCTGGGAAAAATTGACGACACTGAAAAGTTTAAAAGTTATGGCGAGAAACAGGAGATTCCATGATTACAGAGGCAGCTAACAGGTGAGTGAAGCCGTTTGCTGAAACAAAAATGTGTAGCATACCCATGACCAAATTTCATATTAAAAATAACTTTTAATATTAAGGAAATAATATGTATGTATACAATCAAGCATAAAATCACTAAAATGTATATAATTTTCCGTGATCCAAATCATTTTCGGTATTACGCGACATCCAAAAAAATTCCCATTTAATAGTTCATGACCATGCAGCACTCGAATAACCGAAATCTCAAATATCAAATTTGAAAATTAGTAGGGGTGACTGTACTCAGTCAAACAGTCCTCTTAGCAATTCAGCATTAAGAGTCCACCTCAAGCCAGTGATGAAATTTTCAGAAAAACATTTTTTATGAGATTTTCAGATTTCTGACTACAGTTAGGAAAATTGAGATTCGTTACATTTTAAAAAAAAATAATAATCTTGGCCATCCCACTCCCCAATAAATGTTGATAGTTAATCAATAGGGGGAAAAGGGTTAGGCAACGGAGAAAAGTCCTCGGGGGCTTAAGGCTGGGGGTGCCATTGGCTTAGTTGCCTTGATCCTGAATACTGGCAAACCGCGTCGTGAAACACATGTCAGCTTCCGCTCGACTGAGCGTGACGACCCGGGAAGTTGAGCTGCAGCATCACGTAATCTGCTCACGCACCAACCGCTGCCGCCTGGACTGCTTCGGGGAGGGGGGGGGGGGCTTCCACGTGTGACAGGGGCACAACTCCCCCCAGCACGGCAGAACTGCACTTGCCTTATGTTGGCCGAACGCTCAACCTGCCGTTCTGTGAGGGACGTCCTGAGATTAACAGGGAACCAAGTAACTGCGGAACCTTACACCATTAGCAGTGAATATCATTCACTCCCTTTAACCCCTAACAAGGTGGCCTGGGATCAGATGAAGGACCAGCTAAGAAGAAAAAGGAGAAACAACCAGAGCAGAGCTCCTCTGCAAGGTCAGGCCTGTGGACGAGTGCGGCTCCAGCTCCCCCAACACTCCCAGGCGAGCTCCTCATGCGCTAAGGCCTCTTTTAAATAGCAGCCCTGTCATGGTTACTATACCAGCTGCCCCCCCCCCCCCCCCCCCCCCCCCCCCCCCCCCCCCCCCCCCCCCGCACCCCCGCAGGCGGCGCGCGACGCGCGGCGA